>CM034003.1:7962578-8482645 GCA_019603395.1 Cyrtorhinus lividipennis | reverse complement strand
GGAAGACAGGCGCAGCTCCTTCAACGTTTGAGATCTAAGAAGTTGGCCGTCAATGGTTCGAAAAGCATTTCCTGACAAATCCAACGTTTCCAACGTTGACAAAGGCCAGAGAGAATCCACTAAAGCGTTGAAATCCGAGAAATCGTTATTGCTAAGTATTAAATGACGGAGATTGACCAATCCAAGAAAGGTGTTTGTACTGACAGATTGCAGCTGGTTGTTGTTGGTGATGGTGAGGTTTTCCAGTTTCTTCAAAAATGAAAAAACTCGGCCACTGAGCTCTCGAAGGTCAACATTCATGTCAAGGAGCGAGACTCTTTATGTGAGACAGAGGAGCATGAAATCTTCTTGGTGAATGATCTTAATGCTGCTTTGGAACAGGACAAGATCCGTGCCATTTATGGTGAAGTTGTACGGGAACTGAGTGCAAGCTGAACCTCTAAGAATATAACTTCCAGCGTCCAAATCTGCCTGCAAAAAAAAACATTCATCTGAAAATTCGCTTTGAGGAGTATTAAGAAAAGATGAATGAGCAGAGATCGTGGTTGCCTCTGAGATCTAACGCCAATTAATCCAAGGATCGTATTTTTATACAAATCACTATCGGCACATTTTCTAGGCGGGCCAACCCCGGCCAAAACTCTTCTTTTCAAGTGTTATTCAGATTTAAGGAGTCACTTTCATAAATTGTTATAGGGATACAAAATTACTTCGCATAAGGTGTGCGGTTCCGAAGGCAGGCTCTCGAGATGTTTTTCTGGTTCGAAGATTCCAACAGTGATGGTCACTATTCCCAGAACGCAAAATAAATTCCGAAGGATTCTCATGGTACTTCATGCTCCCTATAAAAAAAGTAGATGTCATTCTTTATTCTTTATGAAACCATTTGGGAAGATAATAATTATTGTTCAAAAATTGTTTACATCGAATAAAAAATTCGATTGAAAAAGCTTTAAATATTGAACTTTTACTGATTTGTTCAAACATGTAAGTAATAGAAATTTTTAGGATTAAGAACTTCATCATTCGTGGGATAAGTATTTAACAAATATCTACATTCTATGTTCATTCAGCACGTGAGGAACGAAAAAATGCTAAAATAATTATGAAACCTAGTAAGACGAGCCCGAGGCATTGTTCATAGAGATGTAGTTTTGCACTCAATCAATCAGAAAAAGAAAAAAATATATATGCACATTTATGTGAACTATCACTCTAACACGTGTGAGACTAAGTATTTAATTTTAAGATGCGTCGTTTTCGGTTTCGGAGTTCAACTGGGACCAATTTGTAAATAAGATAATCCCTCAAATATAACGTACAGGAGGCACTTACCCCTTCCGTTATTTCTTAAACTATCCAGTTCCGAGGCACTGAACGTCACAGAAGTGGCTACGAGCCACTTCTAAATTCGTAGCGTTCTCCAAATTGGCGTTACGTAGATCTTGGTGCAGTGTCCCAATAGTACGAAACCCTAGCCACTAGTCACTGATATTACCATCGATTCGACGCACTCACCAACATCAAACTCAACAACACTGGAGCCCGTCCGGCGCCTCTTGAACCACCTGCCTCTTGAGTCATGGGGCGGGGCGACTAACCGATAGCCCGCTCACGAAACGGCACGACAGAAACGAGCATAAGTAAAATGGAAGTGAAATAGACGTACAATTCTCAATATCATATACAAAAACGAGCGGTTGTGGGACAGGTAATCAATCACCTTAAGTGAACTCTTTTAACTTGGAACGATCTTCTTTCCTCTAACTATAACCCACCTAACATTCATCGCCTTGTAAGATGTTGACCGCCTTAATTAATTTCGTTGCCTTCCCCGTTCACCAAAATGCTGAGACCGAAGAAGAAGCCTCTCGTTAAATTCATGCGTTTCCATATCATGAAAAATTAAAGCGATTTTAGGAAAGTTGGGGTTTTTTAGGAGGGAAGGGGGGTTGAATCCGTACAATACATGAAATAATTACGGAATTTTGAGCTGAAAGAAAATTCAATGAGTATGGAAATGCTCAGAAACAATATTGAAATCTATAAAAATGTTCTATGGACGTGAGATCTCCTTATACCATGACATCACCTGCATGATCCAGAAGGATCCACAGTACCCCTTCTTCTTCAGATCTTTATCGACTATTTAAAATTAATGGCCGAACTGATTAGCACCAAACGAAGAATCACTAAGACCACTTCGAGTAGAGTGAATTTCTCCCGCGGTGAGATTTAATCTCAGGCGCCGATCAAACAGCAGGTCACGTAGTTGGACGATGCCAGGGAGCGTTCCACAGGTGGGAGAGTGATTTTGAGGAGCCCTCGCCCTCGCCGCCCAGACGTCTGCCTCAACACTGACAGATCGATAGTACGCGGGCCATCTGATGAGCAACTCGTAAGAACCTCTCACGTGTGTTTGCTTTTACGCGCATATGAGCTCTCCTATACCTTTAGTATTCCCTCCAGCTCCATGTATACAGAAGGTTCTAAAATGAAACGAGAGACGAGTCCAGCTCCGTTTTGGTTCATTATTCCTTGAAAATCACCAATTTCATGCCAAAGGTCGAAGTATCTTGTGGCCTCTTTGATAGTTATCGTTTCATGATGTCTAGACTAAAATGCTGCAAATTCTCCACAACGGTTGATTATTCCTTAGAGCACGAGTATGGGGAAAACAGTGAGTCCCAATAGGGAGGACCCATTTAGACCATACTCATCCCTGTGAAGGCCACCAGTCGAAATGAAACAATTTGGCAGCATGCGTGGTAACTTGAATTTAAGAATCAGAGTTCAGTCGCAGTCGAACATTACATTTTCTATACCTACGGAAACTATGCAAATTTTTCCTTGAAAGTTTCACATTCACGATAAACCATTTGATTAGGAAAAATATGCTAATAGATAATGCTTGACAGCTCGTCACTTTTTTAATTCAATGTTAAATGAGAATAGGTAGGCACAACGTCTTTTAAAATAATCTTCAAGAAAGGATTTGCTTTAACAGTTCTACTTTGAAATTTAGCTATAAGCTAAGATTCAGGTACATTTCAGCAAGAAAATGCGGTAGCGTTGAAACATTAAAATATGTACCGGTAAATTCTGTACGCTTGTAACGCACCCAATTTTATTAGGAATAATCAGCATTTAATGTCCGAGGAAGAAACAATTTTCAATGAGAAAGGTATCACAGTAGTATTGATTGAAGGATCGTAGTTGTTCGTTGCCGAAACCTGCACGCAAAGGTAAAATCTATAATGTGAATAAATTACACTTGATAATGAGAGGGATTTGAGAGCAGGAGAACTCCAAATACAAGAGAACAATTTTATATTTGCTAGTACATAACAGAACGGAAATCCTGTTAAAAAACAAGCCCTCGTTGCATTCTAAATGATTTCAAACCATTTTTAAATACATCGAAATTGAACGTTCATAGGGAGGCCCAGCAACACAATTCACTGGAAGTATCTTCAATTCGTTTGAGAAACAAGAAGAGCAAGCTCCTGCTCTAAAGATTTTATCAAGGCCTCGTCAAGTGGCAGTCCAATAAGCGAGCTTCGGTTTCAGTGTAAATAAGTCGGCACAGAACGGCGTTGTTGTCGTATTTCATTTCAGGAACTTTGAATTCAGGATTTATGGACACCTGGAAGATTAGTTCAAACATCACCTAGTTATTCGTCTAACATGAAGATACTTGTACGCAATCAATGACATGTAGTCAGTGTAGGAACCTTGAACGAGTACGTGCCAGGCGACAAATCAGTCACGTCCACCCACTGGCAGTCGATGTTGTGTTTGTAGACATCCGAGCAATTGACCGAAATGCCTTGATCACCGTAATTGGCGCAAGAATAAACAGGGGATGCGCTGTCAAGACATTTGTTGTCTTCCAAGCAGAATGAGGCTTTGTGGCCTTCAGCTACTTTGTCCTTACCTCGGTAGATATCGAAAGTAGCAAACACTTCCATGGAGTGATAATGCCTAAGGTAAATGAAAACCAGTAGCGTCCTGAGATAATATTTACCAGGAATTACAATACGTAGGGTTAGGTAATCTATTCACATTAAATCTACACTTAGACGCCTTTAATTTTGGCGAGTACATGATGTGCAAAACTAAATTTAGTGCCTTACATATGGCAGAGATGAAATTGCCAAAGGTGTTTCGGTATAAACGGTCTGAACGGAGCAGTTCCCACGTTTGACGAGCTGGCAGTAAACCTAAGAAGCCTCCGAGTTTCAAGATGCCAGCTGCCCGGGTTTTCATCCCTCCTCCTATATGCGGAACTTGCAAGACAATTCTCTTCCATGGCGCACTGAAGGAAGAACATTTGACGATCTTCAAGGTAAGCAGTTTTCGCTATAATTTGACCGTCAACCACTAAATCGGCCAAACCTGGAACAATACTCAGTCGATTGAACAGTCACGTGGTGAAACCTAACCGTTTGCTCACTTCTGAAAACATCATCCACTACTCCACAAGTGACGTAAATGACCTCTATACCTCGTGGGTTTTAAAAATGTGGTAATTATCTTCCATTAAAATTACTCACGCTCGTTGCAGATGACACCCGCAACGTCATCACGATTAGCACAGGAGTCGGCTCTGGCGAGACAACGGGCAAAATTACTTTCGTTCCCATAACACGCAACGTTACTCAGACGGTGAGTCATCCTTTCGGCACCTGTCGACCGAATCGATTATGTTGATGTCGATGTTGCGTAGAGGGCTAATTTTTTAAAAGGATAATCGGGAACCCCCCGATTAAATTTGAGAATAATCATCAGCTTGACAAGATCCTATCCCCAGAAGTATATGACGTCAAAGATTATATGGCCCATGAAATTGTTGAGCTTACCGTCAATGAAATGGTGCTGCGTAGCGGCAATGGCATATCCCAGGTCCAAATGGCGGCAAATAACATTCGCTTCGAGAAGAGACCAACCATCTCCACAAATTAATCCCCATCCTGAACTCAAACACGATTGGTAGGTATATTACATTTTCACTTCAGAGTTTGAAGAATAATTGACCCCTTCGGGTGAATGAATGGAGAGAGTAATGAATACATTTTTGCTGTTAAATTTTTGGCATTTTTCGCAATATAAGGACCTCGCATTTTGAAAGGATTCCTTCCTTGTTAGGTTGTAAATCATGCCAATTTACCCACTTCCTTCTTACAAATCTATTTCGATCAGTATCCTATCTTTAAAAAATTCCAGGGAACGTGAAGACCCCACTTATTTGGACGAATTGTCACGAAAAAGGTCAACGCGCTCATACAAAAATTATGATTCCTCGCGCAAATGCCGTCAACGTACAAAAGCCCCTACCTAACAGCGAAAGATAGAATGAGTCATGTATGCTTATATTGGCTCTTACCCAGGGAATTCTCTAAACTAGTATTCTCATTACTTGCTCTCAAGTTTGCTGATGACTTGACAATCATCAATGAATGAAAATTCACTATATTACAGGTTACGTAATATTCATCTATATTTACTACTGAGACAGTTGGCACAACAACGCTACTCCTCTCATAATCCAGTGCTCTGGTGGCTTCTTCGTAGGTAACAGCATGGCGATCACGAAGTTGGTGGAATGACCTGTTGTTGATAGGACACCCCGCCTCTCCGATGTTTTGTACACTGGACATGTGTAACGAGAACCGATTTGAAGGTCCGATTTCTTAACAGGCTTCAACCAAACGTAAGGCATGACGTCGTACAACACTTTGGGCAAGGATTCGTCCAAACTTCCGGTGTCGCGATTGAACCGAGCTCCATCCACGAACAGGCCTTCTGTTAAGACGCCATCATCTGGCGGCCCTTTGACCGAATTCGGCAAGACAATTTGGAAGTCATATCCGAGGAGATCGATGGGTATTTTGTATTTCCTTGCAAAGTTTTGTTGAGCTCCGGTTAGAAACGCTTGAGTGAAGAAGAATCCAGACACCCAAAACACCGTTGGAGGCCCTTCCTCAAACCACTTCTGAAGGAACTCCAACCGTTGGATAAAATCATTTACGTAACTTCCGAGGGGTTTCAGCGAAGGGTACGAAACTTTCAACCACAGCGCGGGAATCCGCCCGAAGGAGACGCTGTGATAGACTTTCTCAAGATCAAAGGACATAACTACTTCGCCTTTGATAGCTTTCTGTAAATTCATCAAGCTATTTCTAATGACGTTCAATAAGTTGTTGAACCTGCCCATCTCTTGAATGAGCACTGTGTTCATTGACTGGCTGTACATCGTTGGATATTTTTCCATTGCTACAACTAGATCAAAATTCGACGGAAGTTTCGAGAGAATGCCATTCGCCACGTCATAAACTATATGGTCTGTACTCGCATCTGAAGACCCGCCTTTGGTTGACTCTTGAGTCAGCAGAATGCCATTAAACAGTTGTAATGTCTCGTTCTTGTCCTTAGATATGTCCGCGTTGTCGTTCATTCCGAAAATACCCGGTCTAGTTATCAATGGCAAGTCTTTAACGTACTCCAAAAACCTATCGAGTACAGTTTCATTCGGGCAGAAGTATAGATGTGAAGGGTCAAAATAATAAACGGGCTCTTCCTGGAGGATTTGCGGGCTGAAAAACTTCGCCAAAATTGTTGTCAGCGTGCGTCTATCCCAGTCGTCAGTGACGCGCCCTCCGTAATTGCATTCCCCTGTAAGATATTTGATGGCCGTGAACTGAACATCGTCGTAATTGTTTAAAAATATGTTTAACTGAAGAACGCTGATTCTCAAATCCGTTTCGTTGAACTCATATGGGATGTTCCAGCCAATGGGCCCAAATTTCCTCCTTTCTTGAACAAGAGCATGGAAGAAACAGAGGCCAAATAAAAGACGTTTAAACGGCACTGACTGATTATTGCCGTCAAAGAAATCCGGATTGCTAATTGGGTCATTGTTCAAAGACCTGAAGATATTGGCTCGTAATCCTTTGGGTGGCTCGGTGGTCATTTTCACCCCATTTTGCAGCACTAACACTGGAAAATGTTCTGCTGGGTAGGACGTTAGCCACAATCGGTAATCCGTATGAGTTGTTTCTGGATTCAGCTCTTCGCAAACTCTTTCCAAAGTTGGCATCCAACTTTTAGCTAAATGACAATTCTGCAGAACAACCCAACTACCGTTTTTGGTGGCTTCATTAATCATTTTCATTGCAATCGGACCTTGGCCTTGACCCAAAGAAAGCGAATTCAATCGACTTCCTCCAAAGCCCAGATCTTCGGCAAACTTCAGAAGAGTAACTGTTGGGTCAGCGCCAGGTGTCAGTATGAAAATCAATGGGGTAGAACAGTGTGAGTCGTTAAATGCTTTTTGCAAATCAAACGGCGGAGGTTCAACAAATCGCCTTCCCATATGAGATTCCACAAAATGTTGGACGCCAGGTATGACCTTGTCAATTCTGATGCAACGAAGAATCACTAATTTTTGAAAATTTGTAAGCGTCACGTCGTAGGGAGAGGGGAGGGATTCGTTCTGAGGTTCAAGTGAATCAAAAACTCTTTTCCACTCAACTAAATTTCCCTTGACGTGTTCCCTTATGCCGGCAAAAACTGGCAAATTGTCAGCCCGACAGAACTCATCCCATGCCTGACTAGGTAACCAAGCGCATGGATTAACGTGCGGATTATCCAATGCCATACCGCCTGTTAGAAAAAATATCCACTCTTCTCGGTGTAGCTCATCTTTTTGAAACATCAGGTTGACCGTCAGTAATAGGGAGAAGAGTAATTTATCTTTTTCAAAAAGACTTCGACAAATGTTTGTGTAAAGCGAGTAAGTGAAATAGTCTTTGAGGTCGTTGATTCGGTCTGGTACATTTTCAGCTTTGTCAACACTGTCTATCGCCGCTTTGTATAAGTTCATGAACCACGTCAGAGAATACTGATACATTGGGTCGATGTTGGCCAAATTTGATATGCTGAAAAACAGCACGGTGGAGTGAACAGATATCGGAACGTACTCAAGTCGCGCTGCGTCAATTGCTCGTTCAGTTATTTCTGCACTTGCTTGTTTTTCTTGAATTTCATTTGAAAGGACCTTGGACGAACTCAAATCTGATACTGCTTGCTCATCGTCCAAGATATTCCCTTCTGAAGATGACAACGTTTGAAGAATGCGATCTTCTAAATCCTTCAAGTCCTTCTTGTTTTGAGCACCTTGCACGATCAGCTGGTTTTTTTCTGCTTCCAAATCAGGTCTGTCTTTCGCAACAACGATCCCCAAAAGTTGATCTTCCAGTCCACTTTGTGTGATCATGAAATTGATCAGGGTTACTTTGACAGCAATTTCGGGAAGGTAATGTGGGTTCCTCAATTTTGTCGTGATGTAGAACGTGAAATTGGGGTTGTACTCAACGACGGATTCACCAAGTTTTATGCACAAGGATCCCCCGGCTTTGAAGGTTTGTTTTAGAAGCAAAGGTTCCAACAGGGCGTCCATTTCCTCGCCTATATTCTCCATCAAGACAGGGTGGCCGAGTTGGATACAGTTTTCGAGGACTCGAGGATAATCATTTTGAGTCATTCGAATCACGTTTAAGTTGTTTGCTTTCTCCATATTTTTAATCCATTTATTAGCCTGGCCTTGTGGATCTATCATGAGTGGGTAACGTCTTGAATTTTTCACAATAATAGCATTCTCGATTGAAAACGAATCACTCGGTAGCCCGAAAATCACCCAAGCTCTAATTTCCACAGGCTCTCCCATGATTGCTGCAAGCGAAAAGTCATCTGCACACACTATATTGTATGATTTCACCTGAGCGACCCATTCTCGAACTTGTTGGTTCCTGAATTGTGTCGTAAAGGGCCCCAAGTACGCTACCACGCCTGATGCGATCAAAATGTCCCCTGTCAGAGTGAAATATCTTTCCCCTAGCTGTTTAGCTGTGGCTGACCATCTCGTCTGCTCCCCACCCAACCCTTTGATCAACTCGTCAGCCCTCGCTAATTTTTTAGAGCACATATCCGCTTCGTTCTGCAGCCTCATGAATCGACTGTTGTTATCCTCCAAAGTCTGTTGCAGTATGGCAAATTTATCTTGCACTTTTTTCAATTCTGCTCTTTTTACTTCTAAAGCCGCCATAGCAGTATTGTATTCCTCCTCTGCCTTGGCCAGAGCTACCTTTTTAGGGGCAACAATCTTTGCCACCTTATCATACTTGCTGATTGCAACAACCCACTTGCACAAACCTTCTGCAGCTGTAGACGCAGCTTTTACCTTATCTGGATCAAACTCAGGATTATTGAGGAATTTCTCTTGTATATTTTTTATGACACGGGGCGGTATATTATCTTTGTCAAAATTGACCAAGCCATCCAGGAATTTCATGTCACCCAAAAGCCTTTTGGATGGACCCCAGTAGTCTTCTATCATTTTGCCTGTGCCTTCAGGATCTGGAATTCTATCTGGTTTTATATCTCGCATAACGCATACAGCTTCCATAACCATTTTTACGCCTCTTGGTGGGTTCTTCATAGCCTTTACAACAGTTATGTCGGCGGTAGTGAGAGTATTCAGAGCGGCTAAGGCAGCATCCATAATTGGCATAGCTTCGGCCAAATTCTCATCGCACTCATCTTTAATAGCTTGGGCTGCTTTGGCTTGCTCTCCTGCAACTTCTTCATCTGCTTTGACCACAGCTTCAATCTTTGCCACATCTTCAGCCTCTGCTTCTACTTTTTCCATGATGACCTTCACTTGAGCAGCTGCCTCCCCTATCGCAGGTTGAAGAGCTTTTAGTTCCTTTTCCATTACTGCTACTTGAGATGCAGCGTTTGCTAATCTTTCTAATCCTCCTTCATATCGCTTTTTGCCCAAAATCACCTCTTCTCGTTTTTTATCGAGCAAAAATTTAAAAGTATTGATCAGTTCAAGATATGATGTGGGCGTCACGTAACTTTGGCGGCCTGTTTTATTCAAAAATTGCTCAGCAAGCCGTTGAGTTGACAGGTGGAAACTCTGGCACATGTCGATGCACGCACTTCTCTCTTTGTCTGAGAGCTCCACAGTCAATAAAAATCTAGTAGCAACAGCTAATAATGCGTCTTGAGGCCATGTTTGGAACCAATCAATTGTGCAGCAATTCACTAAAGCTGGGAATTTTCTCAACCTCACTCTGAAGCTACCCCCAATCGGGCTGAATGCAAGAACTATGTGCAGCTGCTCTCTTACCATTTGAATGAAGAAATTGAACAACGCGACTGGGCTGCCATCAGTTTGCAAACTCTTGTCTCTCTGGCGGTCTATGTTCCTCATCTTTTCGCAAAGCTCCATTTTTTCATCAGTTGGAAATATATTGGGCACTTCTCCCGAATTCAACAAATTATTTATGTCTTCAATAAAAGCCTCTTCCTTTATCTGGGAGTCAGTGAACAAAAATACCATGTGTTGGTCAGAGCCACTTGATTTTTTCAAAGTAGTTTTGATGTCCTCATGCCATTCATTTTTACCATAGGTTTTAGTCAATTCGACTTGGAGGATGTCGTATTCAGCAATGTGAGTTGCCAAACGAGTAAGGGACTGTCTTCCTGAGCCTCCTACTCCAACAAGAAGAGCGTGGCTCCGAGGTTGCTTCAAAATTCGACAAATCCTTGACAGATGCTCGATAGCAAAACCAAACATTACTAAGTGCATGGGCTTTTTACTCATATTATTATACTCAAGAAGGTATCCCTCAACTATGGAACGTAGGCTGTTTATATCAGTGACTTCAATGTAATGTCTCTGATCGGCTTTTGGATTGGCGAAGTCGCAGTACATAAGCTTCCTCATTTCAGTCTCGTCAACTTTCGTCACCCCAGGCTCACATAGATGAGCAAATAGATTATCCATGTCTTCATCAAGATTTTCAAGACACACATTGTGAAGTTCAGAGAGGAGCCAAGACCTGTCGTCATTGTCAACCAGCCTGTCATAGTAAACACGGAGTACTTCATGTACCCACAGTCTCTTCATTGCTTTTAAATTTTCCATCGCTTCTGGTACCGACAGAAGAACACCTTGAACTACTCTAGAGAAATCCCTCAAGTTGAACGTGTAATGCGACTTTGCTGGCGTAGGCAGAAGGTGGGATAAGCTTTTCTTATACATTGACAGAGTGGCACCAACAATTTGATCAATGCAAGGATCAAACTCTTTGCTAAAGCCTCTGGTATCCAAATGCCACAACATGATTTTGCTGAATATAGAGACCATGGTTTCGTCACTGAATTCATTAACAACAAAAATATTGAAGTGCCGCCAAAATCGAGCAGTGACTGTCTTACCACCACTTGGAGGGTCCATAGCAGTTACCAATTGTAGATCTACTAGCTTGATTGGCACAACTTCTTTCCTATCGTACCAAGTCCAGTGATCAAGCCATTGTCGAAGGATTTCAATGGGTGGCTGTGCTCCGTACACTTCTTTTAACGGCATATTTATGTCGTCAACAAACACCACACATTTTTTTCCAACTGGCGGTCCATACACCCCTTTTCTCCTTTTATCAAGCTTATTCATGATAATGTCTTGCGTCTTATTAGCCGAAGTTTGAGCTGAGAAATTGATGAAAAGAGGTTTGTAAATATCGGTTTCAACTTTCTTCAGCAGGAAGTCTGTGACGTAAACAGATTTGCCAGTGCCTGTGGGGCCAACTAGCATAGTGTGCTTCTGATGCCTAACTAAATAACCCAGCAGCGCCATAGTCCTAATGGTTTCGACCGTAGGAACGATTATTTGGTTTACTGGTATGTCTCTTGGTATGGGGGGTGCAGAGGCCAAATCATCTGACCATGGCTTCCACTTCCCTTTACCCTCTTTCAGGTATCTGTAGTCAAAAACCGAACCTGTTGTGGGCATTACGAAAATGTAAGGTTTTTTGGGATCTTCTATCAAGTTAGTAGGGAAGTTAAATGCAATTTTTAGGTCATTGGGAAACTCTTTTCTCAGCAGGCCGTGGAAAACCAAACTGAATTTTTCCCTGCTCGGTGGATCTAACGTGGCTCCAATCCCCCAAATACACGAGAAGAAAAATACGCCTTCCATCTGAGCTCGAATGTCCAAATCAGACAAGGCTTCTACGTACTTTTCGTCGAGGAAGTCATCCATAAAACAATCGAACAAGTTCATTACACTTTTCACGACGTTTGACTCCGAGGACGGGAAAATCTGCTTCAAATTGCAGCGATTAATGAGGTAAAACAACAGGGGTACGAATCTCATAAAAAGCTGGTTGATCATTTTTCTGTTTTGGTTGCTGATTGCCGCGGGTAGGGTGTTCAGCCACGAGGTGATCAAGCACTCCCATCCAAGGGATGACGGTTCCATGTACACCATCCCACAGCGTGACACCGTCGCAGGGGACGCCACCTCCAAGTCCATCGGTTCAAAAAGCAAGTTGGTAGTTTTAGCATTCAACGGGATAATTTCGCTGGACATGAGACACAACTTCCGATTATCGTCCAATACTGTATTCATGTTTTCGATCCATATTGCGTCAACGGGTCCGTCAAAAACAAGCCATTTACGGTTTGGGTTCGTGGAAGATGCGAATTGCCTGTAGCTCACTGCTAGAATGCCGTCTGTCCACTCATGAGACACGTCGTCAAATTCCCCATATAGCTGTCCCATGGTGATGGCTTTGGGATTGATGACAATGATTTCTACTCGGTTTTCATCCATCTCACCGGATATTTCAATGAGTTCCAGGGCCGAAGCTAATATACGATAAGCGGACGTTTTTCCACTGAAAGGAAGTCCGACGATCATGAAACCGTGTCTTACCAACATCATTTCAAAAATTTGCTGCATCTTTTCGAGGAAGAACGGAGTACACTGAATGTTAGCGTTCTTACAGGCTTGATGCGCATATTTGTTCAAAACTGAGTAATTTGGCTCGGGTAATGTCACCCCTGGGAATAAGTCTGAAGTGATTCCCTTGAAAAGGGGTAGATCGTGCTCGAGAAATTTCGGTATGTTGACATCTTTGATGGATCTCAGAATTACAATGTCTTCATCTTCATTAGGAAATTTGAGTTTCAGGTTTCCAGCAGCCACAAGAACTGATTTCACAGCTCTCATTCCATAGTCGTAATGGTGTTGCGACGAAAGCTGCTCCGAGCACAATTTATATGTGGCCACGATTTTCACAGCCAACGGCCGAGCATTCAAGAACCCTTTAGAATACAGTGTGATCTCAGAGATGAGGGCATAATCGGGCACCATCATGGCAACTGTTCGGAAGAGAGCTTTAAGGTTGTCGGGCAATTCAGACCTACCGGCATAACCAGGATTCATAGTGATGAAAACAGCACAAGTTGGATCCAAGTCTAATTCCGTACCTTCAAATAGAAGTTTCGGGTTCCCAGATATTATTCCCCGTTGAATAGTGAGGATTTGTTGAGCAACGACCGAAAGCACTTCTAAGTCGATTCGATTGAATTCGTCGAAACACGCCCACGAACCGCAAGCTGCTAATCCTTTGAAAAATTTACCAAGAGCGATATAATCCAAACCATCCGAACAATTATACACGACGCAGTGTTTAGCAACAGCTTTTGCGAGATCTTTCGTCGTTTCAGTCTTACCAGTGCCGGCTGGACCTTCAGGAGCTCCTCCTAAATTCAAATTGAGAGCTCCAATGAGAGTGCGGTAACAACGATCGGTTAGCGGCGTGATGACCAGGCGTTCAGAATTTCCCAAGTATTCGTAACCATACTTCAAACTTGAATTTATCATACAAGCTAAAAGATTGTTTTCAACCCAGTAGTACCGCAATTGGCTCAACCATTGGAAATCGTTGTCGGTAGCAACTTTGTTTTTTTCTATCAAGGCCACGACGTCACGAGCATGGACGTCAATAGTGACAAGAGCATTGAGAGTGTCTCTGTTATTGGGACTAAGCTTGCCCCGGACGAGCTGCACGAGTCTTTCAATTTCCATTGTCGAATTTTGGCGATATTTCGTCAAGCCGCCTGGCTTCTTTTGAATGGCCTCATGAACTTCTGTAGTCCAAAATGTTTGAGACACACAAATGACACATTGGCCTGGCCAGTCAAACACCCATTCGCATCTCGGTTTGGATGGGTATGCTACCATGCTCTCGGCCACTTTCCTGTGAATAGTTTTTTTCATGTTCTGCTCAAACAATAACAACCACTTCTCAACTTGACCTCGAGCTTGGTTCGTGTCGATGATGTCAATTAGAACCACTTCTTCCTCCTGAACTGATATCATACTAGTGACTTCAAGGTTCTCTGTGAATCGCAACGTTTTCACTGCTTCAAAACACTTCTTCATATGAGGATTGACTCGAGTTGGGTCTTTAGTTTCGGAAAGAATCTCGAGCAGCTCGTCATTAGATAGGAAAAAGAACCTGGGGAAATACAATCTCTTCTTCTCCAAGTAGTCGTTCAACCCACGTTGAATGATCTCAAGAAGAGCATTGGATTTCTTCAATCTTTCTAGCATCTTCTCTATTTCCACGACGGCCATGACATGAGTGTCCAGTAGAACAGTTTTCATTATGTCTTTCCATATTTTGTCGACGGCGCTGAATTTTCTTCCTTCCTCGGGCATTTGCTGTTGGATGTCAGGGGAAGAGAAAATGGGTTCAAGGTACAACCACGTCATTTGAACTTTCAACCACTCGTCTAATATTTCTTGGAGTAGTTGCAGCTTCAGTTCCCAAGCCATAATTGTATCTTCAAACGGCCTGATGTATGGAGAATTCTTCATCGTTTGCGTTTTAACTATGTGGTCGTCGAGGAGAAATTGAATTTCGTCGACGCCTGATATGATGTGAGTTCCACTATCTCTGTAAGGGAGAACCGTGAATTGCATGGGTTCCCATTCACGAACCATTTTGTTCAATGCCCTCTCCAAGTTATTCTCTTTGGTTGCAGCGTCACTGATAGTTTCAAAACGTGCGTTAAATTCTTCAATTCCATATTCGAAAACTTTTTCCAGAGTCAGATCGTCTCCGGACATCGGGAAGCCGACGATTTCAGATATCATCTCCCAGTGGCGGCCTTTCAATCCGGGGTTACCCAACGTCATAACAATTGGCAAATGCTCTTTGAAGGTCTCAATTCTATCAAGAACCGCTTCGGCAAGTTTCCTCGGTTCTGGCAAATCAGTGAACGTTTTTTCGATTTTATAAATATTACGATGATACGTACCTGTTTCAGTCTCAATTATTTCTGGGTCGTGAGTGCCTATTTTCGAGTTGGTCCACTGCCGATGTTTGTTTATAAACTCCGTAGCATTGTCGTATAGTTTCTTGAACGGTGCGAGTTTGTCGGCAATTTTTTTCCTTAGTGGGTAGAATGATTCTTCCCATTTGAAACTTTTCTCTTCTTTGTTAAATTGATCAATCGTGTCAACGGCTTCGATCAATTTTTCATCCAAAGCAGTCGCCAAATGTTGATAACGATCTAATTCGTCGATGCTACCGTAAGTTTCAAATTTTTCAACTTGCTTCATCCACTTGTCCAGCTCACCAACAAACATTTTAATCCTATCTTTTAAATAATCTTGAAAATCTATCGTCTTACGGTCGACGAGCTTTTGATTTTGCTGCAGTACGTCAGGCATTTTCGTGTACCATATAAACGTATTTGTGTTCTGTTTCATCTCTGCTGGAGTAAGTGGCACAAAGTCGGACAAAAATAAAATGTATGACATTACCTGTTGAAGACCTTTCTCCATTTCCCCTAAAATCGTTGTTTCTACTTCTTCCCTGTATTGGATTAGCTTCATCAATTCGGCTGTATTCATTGGCTCGGTAAGTAGTTTGTGCGCAATGTTTTCATAGTCTTCTCCCAAGATCTTGCAGCTCTCTGAATAATCGGATATCAACCTTTTGGTAAGCATTTCTTTCAAATTTTGCGCACTTTTCGCTAGATAATCAACAATATCGTGCCTTTTCATAGTAAACATCCCCATTGCCACTTCAAATGCAAGTTCACACGGTATCTCTTTGACAAGGTTGTCGTACTTTTTTACCATTGGTTTGAAGTCATCCAGCGAGTGGCCAATTTTTAAAAATTCGTCCACTTCCACTTGTGCGTCACCGTTCAACAAGTCGATGTAACAGTCGAAATCATGAACCCTCAGCTGCGGGCCAATGTCTTGATGTTCGAGTAGATTCAAAATTGCTTTTCGATGCTTGTCGACAGTTTCAGGAAGTATGACGGGATTCAAGTATTTCACTGAATCTTCCATTTCTAAGTACAAATTATATTCGATCCTAGGTATCTCCGCGACTCCTTCAACCATTTTGTCGAGCACGTTAACCAGAATGTTTCTAAACTGTTTGGATTCAGGTTCGTATACCATCGCCTTGTTCCTGAGCGTCAAATTGAGAAAAAAACCAGGGTTCAATCCCATGTCAACATCGTTCAAAAATTCCGTGAAGTCCTCCAAGGAATTCAAAATGAGTTGTTGGAGGAGTAAGCTCATCAGACTAGCCACACAGTTGTAAAAAGAAGTCAACATGTTTTTCTTTGTGTCTGGAATCAAGTTCTGTTTGGCACCAATGAGTAGGATGTCTTGTATGTTCGGGATCCATTCTGTCAGCAGTTTATTCTTTGTGAAGCTTATCTCTTCCTTACACATTCGATAGAAGAGTTCCAGTTCGAATGGGGGAGTTTTTGGTGGTAGCACACCTTCTCTTTCTTTATCCCGCTGTTCCCAGCGTAAGTTTTGACTTCGTTTGTCTAAAAGAGTAGCAGGGTTGATTATCCTTAATTCTGAATACTCGTCCCACCAAAGATTCCAAATTTTAATCAACAACGGGTTCAATATGAATAGGTTTCTAGTCATTTTATCAGCGCTCGTGACGTAATTCTGTTTCATTTTTTTCGGGTGAAGCCCCTCCTTTTCAATCGAAGACCGTTGCTGTTTTGGTGGGGCGATGATGTCTGCCGGGTCTTGCAGGACAAAGTCAACCACTGATTTCTTTACTGTGTGCAAATAATTCTCTTCCATTTCGTGGAACATTTCCGTCAAATGGTCCTCGTTTGTTTTTAGGTGGTTGGGTATCATTGCCAAAATCTTGCCTATCCATCGGTGATCAATCGGAGACACATGCTCAGTGTCAACTCCATATTTGATGTAATACTGATACCTTAGAATCTGTCTTTCGTATTCCGGTGGAGGATTGTTGACACCACCAGCCTCTTGGTTCACAATGATTTCCACTAAACGCTTTCGAAACTCTTCCCGTTCTTTTCTCATTTTAAGGTAACTTCGGGTATTGTCGTCATTTTTTTTCACCATTGAGCTTCTACCTTTCTTCAGTATCTTCCGCCCTGGGTAGGGCTTCTCCGGGAATAACTCCTCAGGCTTCGCGATCACTTCTTTTGGCACTTTGTACAAGTCCATTTCAAACTCTCGAGCGTGCTTAACGAGTCTCGATTTAAACTGCATATCGAACGGGTCATTGTGAGCTGGTTTCCGCTTCTTAGACATGACAAATATATTTCAACGTACTTCGACAGAAAATTGTTTGCTTAACAACAAATTCAAGTAGCAGTGATTGGCTGCATGCCAACGAGGAACTCACGTCTCATATCAATACAAAATACCTATAAGCGATAAACATTGGGCAGGGTTGATTCATATCATGCAAGATCCTTCGTGAAGCCCCTCAATGTTTTTTCATGAGATTTTCCGAACAAGCCCCTAACAAAATGGTTGAAAGCACATTACACCGATTAGATCGCAGCGATAATAGTTACTGGAGTTTATGAGTTCAAGAGAGAGATTAATGTGAAAGAGATGCTAAGTGTGAATAGTTTTGCTCACCAGATGAACCCTGCGATAGTATTTCTACTCGTCCCTCGTTTGAGTCTCGGCCTCCTTTCAGGCGGACAGAAATTAAATCCTGCAAAATTTACCCTCAAGGTTGTTCAATCGTAGACAGAATAGCATGCTGCGTCTAAGGTGAACCCATCTTGCTTGACAGTGATATGAAACCAGTGTGCATTTTTTCAAAATTACTTGGATGAGTTGTCGATGAATTTCAACAGTTTTGACCGGTGCTACAATGATTTCATCATCCCAAGTTCTTTTTCCATCGCAAATGACCCCTGCCGCCTCACCAAGAGAACAGTCGTGGACCCCCCATCCGTCAAATCGACACTTGGCTAAAGAGGTTTCCGTGCCGTTGCAATAAACATTATCCAACCAATATTTTCCTGTAAAGCATTCTACAATAAACGTATTGAGCAGGATTCATAACGCATCACTACAATAGTGTAGGCGAAGAAAGGTTTACCAAATTACTCACAATCAGGGAATGGCGAATTCTGAATAATCTGAAGACTGTTAGTGACCGTTTACTGATGTTGAGAGTGCACTTCGGAGTAAACACAAAGCTATAGAGGCAGAGCGTAACAAAATGTTGTTCTAAGGGAAGTTTGATCGATGCACTTCTATTCCCCTCACAACCATTCATCTAGCTAACTCTACCTCTACCTCAAACTCTAACCTTTTTCGGTAAGTGTGACGAAATACGTATGAGAACAAGCGTTACTTTGTTAGTTTGCTATTTACTATACACGATATATTATTTTTAATGGGAAATCAAAACTTGCCACTCGTGTCACCAAATTCCGAGCTGTGAGTGACACGATGTAACGCAGGATATCCGAGTTGAAGACAAACGACTTTCCCGTCATTAGAGTCCCATTCATCGTCACATACGCTACCCCATTTCCCTTTATGGTATATTTCCACGGAACCTGCGTGTAGAATATCGACAAGTAGGAGTTAGTGATATAATGATTATGTACATGAATGTGATTGTTTACATGATTATGTACATGTACATGAAAGAAAGCGTATCAACATTATAAAAACATTACAAAAATTATAAAAAAAAGTTGAAGCATTCCACAATCAACTGCTTGATGATTATAGAGACAGAAGACATCTCGCCTGTTTCATATTAGGGTAAGTACCTTCTTCGGCAAATCGACCTCCTCGAAGTCTGACGGACCCTTCTTTCCTCTGTTTTTTCAAACGATTCCACACGATTTCCGCTTTTTTCGTCCCACAGGAACCTCTAGCCAACGTTTCCATACAGGCGACAGCTAGAAGTGCAGCGGTAAAACGAAGCGAGACCATCACCGAGAAAGTGCATATAGTGCGCAGGAAACCCTCAGGGAAGGACACCAACTAAGATACTGAGAATTATCAGAGACGAGCGACGGTCATTACTTATCAATGTCTGTCTTTGACAAATTATCTAATGACGTCATCTACAGCGGAGAAGAGCTCGTTAAGTCTTCGCTTCTGAATAGCTCTACCATCTGGCCGTATCTCGCATCAGCCTTCATCAATAATTTCTCAAGGACGTTTTTTACTCCCCGGCAAGCCGGAAATCCTCTCCTAATATCCCAGTTTGACCTATAATAAGCGATCACCATTGAAGGCGAATCATGACTTCTCAAAACCTAAAAATAGAAGAAAACGTATCCGACCTCTACGATTTGTGTTGAATATTTGAAAATCATGACGAAGGATGAAAGTTACAGAATTTTCGCTTCACTTTCTAAAACTTGAGATCAGATGGAACAAGTGTAATTCGATGCTGAAGCTGAACTGACTCGTTCCAAGTCTTCTCGTTAAAATTGCCGTAATGCTATACTCATCAGAACGTCAAAGGTTGTCTAAATGTAAGGAGAACAATCAATGAAATAAGGAAATCATTAAACGCGGACTTATGTTCGTTGAGGTTTGAAATGAAGTTTCCTTGTCATCTCACTCCCATCCTCATTTCAAAGTTTTTGACCCAAATAATTTGAAACCTCCGGAAATTCGCCAACGGGTGGTAGGGTGACGAGAGGAGCGTCGGAGAAGGGGAGGAATAATCGAAAGGGGTTGTGATATTTTCGGGAGGTGGGCTCATGCATTAGCCCGGGAGCACCACCCAGTTTCCCGCCCTTGTAGCTCCCGGCAGAGTTCGGGAGTTGGTTACTGTCCCCACACAACCCAGAAGTGAGTCAACCCTTCGGGAAAAGATTGACCGGATGACCGGCACCTCTTCCTACGCGCAGCCCACTCGCACTAGCAGGCTGAAAGAAACAATCTATCTTGCTCTCGAAAAAACAGAGATATAAGCACTTTAAACACCTAGAGGGATTGCGGGTAACTTTCAGGGGCGTGAGGCATTTCTCCTACAAGCAAATGTAATTTTACCAGGAAGCAATCATGTGAAACAAGACAAGGCTGATACAAAGGAGGATGAACACCACGATGAGAAACAGCGAGATCATGAGCCATAGACAATTACATACCCATCAGGCTTTTCCGCCGGAGGACTCAAGAGAAAATGGAGGAAAGCTCACATTTTCATTAGATTTAAACCATGATGAGCTTGAATCCGATGTGCCGTCTTGGCCCGGCATCAAGTCGGTACCTGAGAAACCGCATTTACTCCAAGACGGAGAATGTTCTCTCCAGCGACAATCCCATCTTAAGATAGCTCTTCAGTCTACCACCCGAGTCGAATCATCTCGTCACTCTAATGGTGTTGAGGAACACCACACAGTGACAAACTCCACTTTTTTTGCGGGATTTTCTCGTGCACGAGCTAAATTTGTTTTTTCAGGAACTTAAAACGGCGTATCCCCATCATCGCCGAATTGAATTTGAACGTAACAACATTACGAAACTTTAAAAACTTTTGCGCGAGCGCATGTGCTCGGCATATCGATGATCCGCAATCATGAAGTTTTTAAGGGTGATAACTCTTCCACTTCAACTCCTAACTAACATAAAATTATGTAAACGACTGGGACTCTTGGATAGTGTCATGTTCACATTTGAAATATGCTATATCTGCTCCCGCGAGAGCTTTGAGATCATTCAATCACTGAAACTCATGATTAGCCAGACCACCTCTAAAATTTCAACTAATTGGATAGAAATTCTGTATCTTTACAGAAAAAAACTGGGTACGGAATCAAATATGCTCTCAATTATTTTTCCAAAAGTAGGCAAAAGCAAGGCTTTCTCTGATCCACCAATTCGAAGGCAATACGTATGGCACATCTGAAACTATTCATTAACATGCAATACTAGTCGATTATCCTGCCATTATAAGGAGCTACCACCTTCATTAACTGCGTCAAGGACACAAGGAAACTCCAGAACTCAACATCAAGGAAATTCCAGAAATCACATTACCTCTGAGGACTTCCGAATAATCACAATATTATTGACACGAAGTGTTATACGGTTATATTGCCTCCGGTTGTGTTTGCTCCAACTGGCTGTTCATATTTTAATAACGAATTGCCGACTGTAAAAGGGGGGGGGGGGGTGTTATCTCAACAATCCACATGCTATTTGGTTTCATGCCTATGTAACTGAAATTCCATATTCGAAATAATTAAAGGGTCCTCGTCCGCAACTCTCTACTTTTGGAGTTGGGGACTTCAGGGTTTATATTTTGTACCGTTTTAGCAGTGACAACGTTAATTCATTAATGGTGAGGACACACCCTTACACGATGACGGCTCAATCAACTTGAATGAAGAGCTTAACAATGGGTGGATTTAGCTGTGTTCTTTAGGATCTGAACCAACCAGCAGTATACAAAGACACAGAGTGACAAAAGGATCCTATTAATATTCCACCTCTGTGCCATTTCTGAACTTCAACTTAGCGGACCCCAGCGTGGGAATGAATTAGACTCTCAATTGATTTACTTGAAAGTTATGGAGGTAAGATTTATTCGAAAAGTTCTTGTTCAAGTGAAATTGAGGAAGTTGAGAGACTTCAGTTGGCGGGAGTCATTGGAGAAATTCCTTATGCTACCTCACAAAGGAATCTCAAACAGTAAATGGAAGGCATGCTTACTGGTTTCTGTGATTGTTACAGCTGTGTAGAGACAAATCTTTTCCGATAGGGATGAGAAATTATATGGAAAATAAGGTAGATGAGGATTTTCATTTTGATGATCAGTTGAACGATTTACAGGCTAGAGGGTTGAATATCAAAGGGCCCACAGAAAAAGGCAGAATCAATAAGACCGAAGGAGAAAGTGTATTATGAAGACGTGACTTGTCGTCATTTTCGGAGCTTAACGCGACGTTCTCTTTTCCACAAAGTGTTCGTCACCTTGAAACATTAATTGACATTTTTGCAACCATCTTGAGAGAATATCCATCGAGGACGTAGGAATATTTAGAGGACCCCGAACGCAGTTAAATTGAAGTCATACTTCCAATAAATACTAACACGCGAGAAAAACAAACACTCGGCGAATCTTCCAGGCTTACAAAGAATCAAAGATATATCATGCACAAGCGGACCATATTAATGCTCCCACAAAGCCAGCTACAACCTAACATTTAATAATCTCCAGCCTAAGTAATAATCGCAATTTCACGCTCATCTCCCAAGAAATCAAGGATCTCATGGCTCAATTTAGTTAGAAAATTGATCATTTATTGTTTTGTTCCATTTATTAAGTGATGCTCAAACGTGCTCTTTTTCTTCCCATCTTTAAGCACGCAGTAGAACTGATAAGAAAGCCATATAGAGAAGCTGAAACCCCAAGTATTACAACATGTAGTAGTATGGTCTTGTATGCAGAATTTCGGAGGGAGTTTAATCCTACTGAAACTTTTTTTCCATGTCAAGGAACGGATCACAGATTTTAAGTTTGGATTCAGGTTTGAATACACTTGACCTCAACAGCGACACCGCGTCCTGAGCGAAATTTCTCAAGCCAACGAAAATGGAACCGTTTGCTCAGGTTGGTTTCTGATCACAGAGTGTGCTTGATCAGGTGTAGAGCTTTAAAAGCTTATGCTCTGACGCAAGCATAAAGGAAACTTTACTTGGACCGGTCACGTATCTTACATTATGTTTTGAGTTCTTCCAACACACGTATCAAACTCTACGAACGTATCGAACTCTTAGAGAGAGTTCTCTCTAATAGGAAATAAAATACAAGGGGGGAACTGTATACACGTACTGACTTATTATTCTTTTTATCGTATTTGATTATCCTTCGAAGGCAAATGCTGTGGAAGCAACGGATCATGACTCCCAGACGAAAGCCTTCGTAAGCGGCATTTCTCTGGTGAATAAGCACGGGAATGAAACATGTTGTTCACTATCTCAGTTAAGCTCGAGACTGTCACCCAAGTATAATACAGGCGGGTGTCATCCTCGATGAGAACAATAGGTATAGCTTTGCACATCTAAGCCCCCCACATCTTTCCCTACCTTTTCCGAGTTTCCTACTTGGTACTCATTCTACTCGACTGGATCAACAAGGAATGAACTTGACAGCTAATTCCATCCGAGGTTTCAGCGGATTATCTCACGGGCGCCTCTGAAACGGAAGTTGTAACCGTAGGTCCGTGTTCTAAATCTCACATTTGCGTATCAACTCGGTGACGATTATCAATTTCTATTTCTATTCTCTGGGGCTGATCAATTCATGCCGAAGGATATGAATGTCTCAAACTCATTCAGAACGTAAAATAAGCCCGGCATGATCGAGGTTTCAATTTCGCCTGCTGTTATTAATTTTTCTCACCTTTCCATCCCACTCCCTAACGTGACCATCTGGCCCATATTCTCCCCTATTGAATGGCAATTTTTAATTTTTTATAATTTCCATCTATCAGTTAAATCGAACATTGACACCTAAACGTAGCTGGATCTGTTCTAATTCGATTTGCTCACACTAGCAACTCAATAGCAAACTCTGAACCGGAATAGAGTGAGCTCATACAAGACGCAGTACATACATTGTAACAAGATGCTTTAACATTCTACGTGTATCTCCTTCGTGTCGGAAAGTGTATCTTCAGAAAATAGCTTTTCCTTGACTTTTACACATTGTCTGCTTTTATTTCCAAAAATCGGAACGGAACTCATCCAAATCAACTCAGCGTCCAAAACTTACTGGAAAATATTATGTACTTCACATTCCTGAGCCCGCAAATATCTCAAAAAACCATTTTCTTGTTTATACGAGTATACACTAAAAGAACAGTAAGATTAAACAAAAGTATCGGGAGACTCTACAAATGCGAACAGTACGGGAGTTCGAATGTGTTCCCAGAGAATTTGAGAGTTTTCAGGGGATGTTTCTAGTGTAACTTTAAGGGTATTTGTCGATTAGCATCCTCGTAACCATTAGTTCCTTTCGTACATTTTTAATAAAGCATTCATTTACTTGAGAGGACATTCTTCCCCTATCTCCATTGTAACAATAGTTTTCCACCCAGAACTGCGTTTCCGCCCTGCTAACCGAGCGCGAAATATATTTTTTTTTCTGAATCTATTAACAGAACACTTTCACGCATAGTGGGCGGACCACCACCCTCATCCCACTCACCAACCTCCATCCCGGGTGATCGTTGAGGAGGAGGGGAGGGTTCATTGAGAGCCACCCCCACCCCAAAAGCTCAGCCCATTCATACAGTGCCCTGCCGGCATCCCAGCATGTAGTCCTACGCTATTCTCTTCTCGTCATCTTTATTTTTGTCTTAGCTGTTTTAGTTGTTTTGTTGGTGTGACAATGAAGTAGATGACGAGACGCGTTTCACGACCATACTTCAACAAAAGATAAAGGTCAGTAGATACCATAAATATGATATAATGTCGATAACCGACGTATTTTCATTTCTTGCAAGACCGCAAGTCGCTTTCTACAAGCTGGAGCGGATCCACGAGCTCTTCCTCTATTGTGCAAGAGTCTATACCCTACTCAGGCTGTACTCAATCGTGAATGGCAGTAGCCAGGTTTCTCCCTAGGCCTCCTCACAAACTTTCCACATGCGTAACTTCACAGGGTATCCACCTTTGTAGAGTGATCACTCATCAAATTCCTGACAAACAGCGAATTTTAAAATTAATTTGAAATGGTTCCACCTAAAATTATTTACAATTAAAGATTAGTATCGTGTTTTCAATTTTAACAATTTTTTTAAATTTTTTTCATATTTTGAGATTTAGTTGGAAGGAACATTGAGTTGCCATCAGGATTAGTCATATAATTAGTTGGCAAATCAAAAGTTGTTGAGCATGCAAGATTCATCTTGCACACGCAAGTACTGAAACCGCATTGAAAGAGTCCAAAGAGTAAGTAAACTACATATAAGTTGATGCACTTCGAGGAGAAAAAATGCAGACATTACAATTCAGAGTGAAAAAAAGAAAATATTACATTGTCGAAATTGTTTCCAAAGAGCAAGTCGGCTATTGGTGGAAATTAGTTTAATCTCCTCCCCTTCATTTTTGAAGGGGTATCAAGTATCATAAAACTGTGAGTGCCAAGAGGTAGGTGCCAAAAGAGGACTGGTGAATATAATCTGATCATATATCACTTATGTCCATTTTTGAGAGATGACTGTTGTCAGGATTCCACTACACATGGATTCCACTTCCTATCTTGATGGCCGGTATTCATTTGAACGATCTTGCGCATGGATGAATTTCACATCGATTTCAAAGGTCTCAAGGAGGAACTATTGTAGAATCCCGGTTGAGTCAATAAGTTAGGCAAAACCCATGAGCTCATATTTTAGAAGTGCCTACGGTACCAGTATAATACAAACATTTCAAACATAAAAATCATCTTTCATGTTGCCACTTAATAATAAAATTTAAAAAAATTGTAAAAACACGAATGACTACCGAAGGCTCAATTTTCAAATTAGAACGCGGCATTTACAGGAGCGAAACCCATACTAGTAGTAGTAGTAGTAGTAGTCTTACATCCATAGAAGAGAACACTATTTGAGAATTGCGATGAAACCACTCCTGTCAAAGCCTTCCCTGATAGAAGGGTCCATAAATACAGCCCAGAGTTCTTGAATGAGAAATATCCCTGAAAAAAATGCTCTTTAATTCAACCTGTAATGACATAAATATCGATTCAAATGTATAGATGGAACAGAATGACATGTTAGATCAACCGTACTGAGCACTGGGCGGTTCAAATTTCAGCTCGGAAACAGATACTCGATGCGATATGATTCGGGAATGCCGTCCGATACCACGTTGGGTGAATGAATTGATACTCGGTCGTTGCAAAACCAAACTTTCTTAGAAATAGCTTAAACCCTCGTTAGAAGATCAGACATGTTTATTTTCCTTGTCGTTTTTCTCGAAAGTTTCACTCAAAAAGTAGAAAACAATCAACACAATCGATAGTGTTCAACTGA
The DNA here is from genome assembly GCA_019603395.1 of Cyrtorhinus lividipennis. NCBI lineage: Eukaryota > Metazoa > Arthropoda > Insecta > Hemiptera > Miridae > Cyrtorhinus > Cyrtorhinus lividipennis. The sequence goes on along the minus strand of CM034003.1, from coordinate 8,456,440 downwards.
GGAAACTGTAAGCGAACACGTTTTTGAAAGATAAGTAAATCTTTTGCAAAACCGCTCATGTTCCGGCTCTGAAAAAATATATTAGTACGTGTTTGAGAGCTCAACCTGGGGAATGAATACAAAATGTCAACATACCGCTGTAGAATAAATACATACGTATACAGAAAAATTCCGGGAAGAGTAAGTGGAAGGGGAGTAGAGTGATACTACTCAAGTAATTTCAATATTTTGCAACCAGTAGGATTTCCCTCGCATTTAAGGGGTTTTCAACTCCCGCTGAAAGAGCCTCCGCCATGAATTATTAATCAGGCTTTTAGGAGTTGTGTAACCTCCACCATCCCAATCTCGAGAGGTCCAGTTATGAAATCGTGGAAACAATCCGACTGAAAATGAATAAAGGGCAGGGGCTAGGAGGAGATTAGAATAGCGGCTAGTTTCATGGTTCAGGTCACAGATAAAATTTCCCACACCTCCATTCTAGCTCTTTATAGTTGTCTACCAGGTTTTTCTGACCCACATGCCATTCTAGCGCCAATGATACACAGCACATAATTCAAACTTATATTTCCAGCATCTCTTGGATTGAAAACCAATCGTGACATTTTTAGTTTTCATCATTTAACCATTAAACCAATTAACTTTCCGAGAAGTTCCCCGGAGCTGCTATAGACATCTGAGAGGGGACTTTGGTGATAAATTAATGTAGGAATTTACCTAGCATTTTCGAGCGTCCGGTACACGAGCAGAGCATAGGCTCATCCTCACTAAAAAGAAGACTGAGATGAAGTAATGACGTCATCACTTAGCTCAGCCACTGTTTAATTGACTAATAATGCTGACCTCGAGTCTCGATAAGAAAACACTACATCGTCTAAATGTACAGAACAACAAAACAGCAACGAATCATGTTAGAGTTCCGTTCATGTGTTAACATTTACCCTTGATTGATTGTGAGTAGAATTGATTACGTTTGAGAGTCAAGTTTATTGTGGACGAGCAAACCCACCTCAAATTGTGTGTAGTTGTAAACCAATTTCCTCTCAACGAATTCCCGGAAGGCAGTGGAACGGGGAGGAAATAGCAGCTTGGGGCCGCTATGCATATTGGCTTCGAACGCTATTATTTGTTCTGCACGGTTATTTGCATCGCTGATCTGCAAACTTGGGATCCAAAACTCCAAACTGTACCGAATGGCTCTCTATATTGAGCACATATCGCGACGTCGAGCATATTTCAACTAATTGCACTGATAGTAAATAGGAAGGTGGAGAGGATTTTATTGAAATAAAAAAACCACAAATTGAACGGGTCGGAATCGAATAACCGCTAAGAGTTGACTTTACGGTGGCTGATCATGATCGTTAGTTGAAAAATTCATCATCAATTCCCTACTGAGTGAAACATATTAAGGACTCCCAAGGCCCAAGAGGAACAATATACTCCTGGATATCTCAATGTAGTTAGCGAAAACGATAAATCCGGCAATCACAAACAATTCCAGATGAAATAAAGAGCAATATAATCTTTCCATAATAATAATTTAAGCCACCCCAGATGGTAGTAAGAAATTCTCATCGGAGAAACACCGAGTACAAAAAATATTATAAAAATATATGAACATATAAAATATATTTAAAAAATTTGTTTTAAAGTAATAATATGAAATACTGAGGATAAATTCATTTTCGGACGATGAATCGATGGTAGCCGTATGCGACATCAAGGAAAAAATATACAAACATTTTTATACCATGACATTTTCAGACCAATATGAACAGCCCTTGGGTTATGCTTTCATTATATTCGTATTTCATAATGTATACACGCCACAGGAAACTTCATCAGATTACTCAATTTCACTACATGACCCGCATTAAGGGCGATGGACTGATAATCTGGAGCACGTGCAGACCGAACTACGGATTGGTCATTTAAGGCGATGACGCTCCATTATTCGCTGATGCTCGGACAAGTGGATTCAATAAATCAATGGCTTTGAGCTCCCCCATGGGCGTGAATTGCAGTGGATTAGCGCTGAAGGTAAATAGAAACTGTCCGGTAACACGCTCTGCGGAAAATGTGCTAGGCTCAGAAATTAAATCGAAGGTTCCACGAGCTACGACGAGTAGGTAGGTACCTATTTAAGCAGAATAAGCTACTTTTAACTGATGCAAAAGGTACCGACGTCTGGCAACATTGTCGTCGGAATTGCTTAAACGAATCGTGGATTTCAAAACATTTTCCATTCGAGCAAGCTGTCCAGGTTGAATCAAAGCCAAAATCCAACCATTCGATTCTTCATGCGAATTTATTGGGTGAGAGAGGAAATCGGTACGGAAGTGACACGTCCTCCAGGGCCACCCGAGCTGAGAGCCGAGGGTTGAGGCATTGATTTTTCGGCATCGCCTCCACGAGGACCTCGGGAAGCCGGGACGAACAGCGAGGGGAAGGGGGTCCTTTCAGCGCTTAATCTCCTCAACTGAATCCACATACGAGATACGGGTTTTAAACGACCATTTCCATTAGTGTACTCTTTTCTCCATGGATGAATACCCTCATTTGTGGTAAGTGATCCGTTGGGGACTTTTGAGCATAAACGACGGAAAAGTTTCAATTTATTAAATTATCTATGAAACGGAGGATACATTTGATAAACGAAAGCGCTTCCTATTATATGATCTACTTAAGTATTATCTATTACATACTGTAATACTGTATACTGCAACTGTATAAATTGGATGCAGATTGTCAGAGGAAGAGGATGGCGCAACGGTACCAAGAAAACAATAATCTTCAAAAGTTGAAAAGGAGAAGAAGAGGAGAAGAAAGAAACCGATGAAGCTGGGTCCTTCCAAAGGGATCAAAGATTCACGGGGAAAATCCTCGTGTACGCTGTATAATATCTTCTTATCCACCCTTTTTCCCTTCCTTTGCGGGAGCCCCTTTTCTTTCCGTTAGTCTTGAAGATCCGACCGGAGTTAGTTTGCCCAACGAACAGACCACACTCTCTATGACTAAACAACACCCGTCCGACCTTTTCAATAGCTCTTCTCAAAATAAAGAGGGCATTCTTTTCGAGGATAATAAGTTGATTTGGCCTTGGTGTTAAAAAGGATGATATGGCCGAACTGCCGGTACGTGGCTGTCTCATCAAGGTCACTCGCACCCTCGTAACCTTTGGAAGGCTCTATCCAAACCCCATTAAGACGTTAGTACTTCATACAATTAATTTTCATGAACTCGCTGAGCTCGTCTACAAGCTCCTGAGCAACAGCGAGGCCCGAAAAATCTGTACACCACGCCATCCACCGTCCACCTTGTTTTCCGTAGTACGCTTTTCGAGTTTTTGGGGATTTAGGTTTGCTAACACAGGTTAGGCGATGGTTCATAGATCAACCTCATCCCCTTAGGCTTAAATGAGAGAAAAACGGACGGGTGAACAGTCTCCTTTGAATGGGCATATGTAACCGTTCTGAAAAGGATCCTAGCGCTTAAACACATCAATACGGAAGTATTCTGACTCATTTTTCCCATCATTCCGGACTACACGAAATAGGAATTTTTCCGTGGCCACAAAATACAAGGCACCCTTTTCAGAAGGAGAATAATAGAGAAATATTATTCAGAATATAAATCTGAGAGGTCCGAAACCCCACAGGGCCAGTTTGCCGCCTGCTTCCGAAACAATGGAGCGGGAAAACGGTATAACGGGGTTGGAAAAAGGGACAACCGCGTGTTTTAGGGTCCGGAACTGAGACATTTGGGAATGAACTGCTGGAGGATCGGAGCCCTTCGGCCCTTCGTAGGGGAAGTGGAGAAACGAGGCCCGCCCTTCCAGAGGAACAGGCTTCCCTGCTCTGAAGACTCCATCGATCCACGAGAGCCTTGACCTTACCTTCCAAAACAATTATTACAGTAGCGTCAGCTTTGGATGACAGAATAACATAAAATCAACGCATCTCTATAAAAAAAAAGGACAAAATTATTCATCGTTACATCGCTGATCCATTCCCGCGTGTATTTAAATACAATACGGTGTAAAAAAAACAACAACAATAAGACCTTTTTAGTAATTTTTAAAAAAGTATCCATGTCTTTTTGATTTCGCGCAAATATTTATCCGTGGAAACGCCAACGGTACGCTGCCAGAATGGATTTCTACGTCCAGCCTATTCGTGTATCAATCTGCGTATCAATAATAGAAAATACAAATTCAATGCTAATTTGCTATTTGTTGAGTGACTATTGATATACTATCAATACCTAGGAATGTATTATCGATTATGATCGAACCACCTACAATTTCATATTTAAACTAAGCTTCTGATAATCGTACATCTGACCAGAAGGTACTTCTAAGATATTTTTAGGAGAAAACTCCCAGGTTCTAAGAAAGAGGAAAAGTTTGGTTGTTCCGCTAGAAAACAAGGGAATATATTGTAACCATCTGCGTCCGTGTGATGTTTGGTGGAAACGGTAAAACCGTGTGCTCTGCACGTAGAACGTATAATATGGAAACTTCCTGTTCGCACTCCTCCTCTCATTCCCAACCTCTCCTTTGCTTCATCAAATTAGATGAAATACAGAAAGTTAGTTCAACTACAATAGGGAGCGAATAAATTACAAATGAAAAATCAACGACTTGTAGGATGATTCACATCATAATAACTACCAACATATATAAGTTGTTCCATTGGCAAACACCACCTGATCAGAAGGAGATATCGTTAACTTTGGATTATTTCAACACCGTTGTAATTTTAAACAAAATGTTTTTAATCAAAACCAATGATACGCCCGTAAAGATGTCAAAATTCGACCTCTCAACCTGATACCCCGATTCAGGCCACTCATGTTTGGCATCTTTTTCATCCCAATGGTATAACGAGCAAAGCGAACGAGTTATTCCACAAAGTCTTGATGACAATATGAAGAAAATAATTCTGCGCATCAAACGAATGGCGATTAGGCGAGTGGATTGAAATACTTGAATATCCTGAATCGCTTACTAGAAGGACTCGATTCCCATCCGAAATTGTCTAGAATCCAAAAAGTACCGCGCAAGGGAACGATGGAGAAGAATTGATTATACGAGTGGCATTGCATGCATGGTGACGGCTTTCCAATGAACATAAGAGGGAAAAAAGGAGGGGCGAGGATTACGGCAAATGGCCCTTGTGAAAGGGGTTTCCCGACGGGAGAGAGAGAAAGTCTTTCGCAATCATAACAATTAATCATGTAAAGCCCGGTCCAAAAGGTTACTTTACAAGGTTTGGTTGAAAACTGTGTTTACCTCCCTCGGGGGAAAGGAAAACCATCAATCTCGCCCTCGACTGGGAAAAGGCTCTGCGCCATCGCCATTTCCCTCCGAACCATTTTCGGCCCTGCCACGTTCAATAAACATTCCACTTCATATCAGCACACGTCCGATTTCAGCGTTGTCACACCTGTACATCTCTAGGACCGGATGAGGCATTCTAAGTCTGAGGATCTCGACGACACTGTCTTCCTAATTGCAATTCCATATGATACGCATACTTCGCGTATCGGGTTGTGTTTGTCAATCAGTTATTACTTGAATACGAACGGTAATGAGTTCAAAAACTGCTCTTTGATGCAACCCCAACTCGTTTTAAGAGTTTTGAGTTTTAAGAATGTTGACTTCGTTACTTCAGAACCCACAGGCTATGAACACACTCTTCAAAATGTCTACATCAATATGTCGGTAATGTGACCATACACATCATTGGTATGAATGTACTGGTATACAACATGATAATAATGGTAACCGTAACGAGCTACTTAACAAGTGGAAGCGTAAAAACAAATGAGGGAAACTCAAAAGATTTAAATGTGTAAAAATCCCTAAGCATGAAATGAAAGATGAAAGTTTTTAGCATGATGAAACATCACAAGAGTATGCACTTACTTGCGAGAAATGGAAATGAGGACTCCTCCTCTCTAGTGGCTAGTGCAGAGTGTGTTCTCAGAATACTCGACAAGATTGTGTCATGCTCTCTTGAAAAAAATCCTTTGACTGAGGTTTTACAAAATACAGAAGGCAGGGTGAAGAGATCCTCGTTATTAACATAAGCCATGAATGTCCGCATTATATTCCTACTGACGCCATATAACCTCCCTAACCCTCATAAGGCCTTGTCTTGGCGCACTTGAGTCTCTTTAGTTATTTAATATAAGGAATCAAAACTGTTCCTCTCTGATTTGAAGAAAAGCATGAGAAACTCTCATTCAGGAATTGATTGTTCAAATCAAACTGTTTGGCACAAAAAAGCAAATGATGTTTAATGAAATTCACAAAGTTATCACAAACCGCATCCCTCAACCGCAAAATTCCTAGTACATTTCATCTTTTTGATTAGCCATCACCGTGCATGCTAGTTGCCGTGAATCTTAAGATAATATTTAGATCAGAGCAGACGAAGGTTTGTTATGTTGCCCGATTAGATGATAGGCAGTAAATAATTCTGATTAATAGACATGTAACAAGTTATTTTTCTTTTCAATGACTAAATGAGTTTAAATTAGGGCAAAGGAAGGAAAATGATAAAATTGACACGATTCAGCGTAAGACACGACATTTCAATGAAATCTTACTAGTCTGAGACAACTTTCCTCAAAGGTTTTTTGTGTTGGGGACAACAAACGGATATAGGAAAATAATATTCCTCCGATTAACCCATGCTTCAAGTGTCTACATCGGTAGACAGTGTAATTCACTTTTGAACAAGAATTCAAAGTTATGATCTGAAAAAAATGACCCGTCAAAATTCTCCTTGGTATAAAATATTCGCTCATTTGATGATGAAGTTTCAAAGAAATCCTTTGAGAAATGAGCTCAAACACAAACACCAGGTCGTTGTCCTCATTCTGCCGGATTTGTACCTGCTTCCCAGAGAAGTGGAGGGAAGCGCTTTTGAAAAGTAGTCTCCCTGCCCGTAAAAAAAACCATTCACTCTGAGATCATGTCCAGGGAGATAAAAAATAAGCGTGATTAATGATCTAATTTCTCGTAGAAGACTTTTCAGTGAGGTTCGGGTTTTATTCCTCCCTTCCTTCAAGTGGTTGGGGATTTTTAGATTTAATGTTTCGTGTATTTTGAGGATTATTATTATTGTTATTATTATTATTACTATTATTATTATCAATATCACTGTTTCTTTAGTTTTGTTCTTGTTTTTGTCTTGAAGCTTCGCCTAGAAGTCGGGAATCCGCTTAGCACGAGCTTTGCTCTTTTGGAGGATCACGTACACACATATTGATTTCGTTGTTTCAAGTTTGGTTGTTACGTTTACATTTTTAAGAAGAATCCCGAATTTATTTTGTATCATTATGTCACAATAAAATTATTTGTACTTAAGGTACAGTGCAGTTTATGCTGTAGTGCAATAGGCATTGAATGTCCGTAGGAAGATCCAACCGTATCGGGATAAGGTCGTACATAAGGAACGTCAATTTCGGTATACACGTACCGTTTGATAACTATACCCATACTTTGAAGCCGCCTTCGGCACTTTTGTTCATTGATTACTCTACGCTCGGAGAAATCAGCGATTTCGAACTCCAAACCGGATCCACAATTTGCTGGAGGCTCTGATTGAGGCTTTGAATACTAGCTCAAATAATTTGTGTTTTCTTTATCAATTCCTTGTTCCTTGTTTTAAGAAGAGATCCTTAATGGTGGGTAAGGATTGTTTCCTTTTGAGAGCTGTTGAAGAAAATGAATTATTAGACAATTAATTTACCGGCTATGGCAAAGACCAAAAATGTATTTTTTAGGGTGGAAAAATGAGATGACTATATTCCTTTCTCGTTCCAGAGTATTTACTATGGGACATTAATAACTAGGAAATTGTAGGAGAGACGATTCATAGCAGTTTGGAAAAAAGAGGACAGACTTGTTCTCCTCGGACCCTCCTCAACTCAAGAAGCCATTAAGAAGGAAAAATATTGGGGGAAAACAGGGCGAAAAAAAGCAATGAGTTTTTAAATTACCTGAAGCTTGCATAAATCCGGTCCTCAGGGTCTGATATTAAAACCGCGGCAACGCAGGGGACCTATGAGCACGGGCCAGGATAGGGACGATAATTAAAAACCTCTTCATTCTCTAAATGCCAGTAAAAGCCTGCGCCCGTATATGAACACCATTTACCATTCAGTGGGATGAAAATGATGGAGGGTGCTAAAGGTCGGAGCTGACCCAACGGCCATACAAAACGTTTTAACTATTGGAGGCTTGAGGGGGGCCTCAACGGTCAGCTGGCTGCAGTCCAGTTGAGATCGGATTTGCAACATTGGGATATTAGTCGCGACCTTATTAACTGAGTTTTATTTAAATTAAAAAAATAAATAAATAACTGAATTGAGGTACTGAGAATATGACAAGAGGAGACTTTTCAGAAAGAATATACAAAACAAGAAAGGAAAAAAATGACGATGTTAATGTTATTTACAAGAATAAAGCATTAGTCATCGTTAATTCAACCCTAAAACTGTGTCAATCAATAATCTTACTGATCAAGAAGTTCCTTTTGTGAAGGTTCGAGATGAGCCTTTCATGTCGGAGAGAGCTGAAGCTTATTGAAAAGCAATATTGGATGGGAAAAGGAACTAATCTCAGGAGTTATTTCCCCACAGCCCGATCAGGATAGCTCAAAAGACTTAATAATGATATAACTTGAAATTAGGGGATGAGTAATATCGAAAAAACATCCATAGGCGCATGAGGAATTTTCAATTGAAGACGGTCCCGTTTCAAAACTGTTCAGTTCAACTCCAAGCCGTTCGAATCGGCGTTGTCTAAGGAATGTAACGAATGTTCTCTTAAGGACTTTTCGTTGTCGATTACAGCCTAATTGGTTCGGTAGGTTCCTTTCAATCCGAGTCATTAATTTCACGTCAGAATCCTGCAACATCACTCCCCGGTTCCGACCCTAACATTCCTCAGATTTGTTCTCGCAGATACCGATCAAAACCCCGAGTGGATTCAATCGAAGAACTCTGCACCCTAATTTTCTTTGTTGCCCGTGAACATTTACGTCGTTGTAATGGTCAGAAGTATTCATCAAGTAATTTTAACAAACCGTAAAAATTGTGCCTAGCAAACGCAACCTCATTTTGATTAGTAACTACAAGAATAAAAGGAATTGATTCGAGTCGAAGGGGGTAACTTCGACTTTTCTTCTAGCTTTGAACGATATTACAAGGTAGAACGGTAGGTACGTCTACTTTCAAAGATCTTAAGGGGGCGTCAGACACTTTTGTGATACCGCTTCTGGACCCTCCACACATTAGGGTTGTGCAGCTATGCCTATGTGACTCCTTTTCGTGAACTTGCCTGCTTTCAACTCCGTTTAGTTTGACCTCCCCACCCTACGCTGAGCCAGCCTTCTTTTCATCCCTTTTTCACCATCTGCGAGCGGTTGGGTTGGGTGATTTATACCTGTTCCAAAACTGTGTTTAGACCTTCAGACAAGGTTCCGTCCTGACGAACGAAGCCGTATAATGGCTCTAGTTGGTCCCTGAGACGTTTCAACCCGATCGGACCAAATTTGGGAGGGGTAGGGGTCAAAATGTGTATTTTGAACAATGGATTTTTTAGATTTTTTGCGATCTAGGTATGTGGGGTATCATTTTCCACTAAATTCTGGATTCTGAATCCAATTAAATGAATCCCGGAACGGGTCGCGCCCTCTGGATGAGGTTATGGGTCTAAATGGGTACCTATCTACCCATTTCGAATGATCCTAGATCGCCCAAAATCTTAAAAATCCATTTTTCAAACACATTATGACCCCTAACCTGCCCAAATTAGGTCCAATCGGGTTAAAAAGATTTGAGGACCAACTAGAGCCGGAAATGGTCCCTGACCAAAATTTCAGATTTTTAGAAAATGTTTACTACCTAAAACGGCACGGACGGTGGACGGCTACGGCGGACGGACATTTGACTTCTGGTTGGTTATTCCTTGGTTTCATGAAAAAGGTCAACATTTCCAATTCGGCTCAAAAATTTATTTATTATTTATAAATTACCCTATAGATGTTCCTACGAAGATCAGAAAGAAATTGAAAAACAAATAGCTGAATCTTCAATAAATTGGGAACACTTTGCAAGGGACTGTCTGACGCCCCCTTAACTCACGACGTAGTATTGACCCCCCACGTGCGATCCCTCCTTCATTACCGCAAGGTTGTGCGTTCTTAGCATACCTAGCACATTACCTACACACCCTCAACAATTAAAAACGCTGCAAATTCTTACACAGGGGTTGGTTATTCGTCAGACCAGGAGCATGGAAACTTATTTAAAAACATGGGGGAAATGGGAAAAACGGTGGGTGCGGCGGGTCCCAGACCCATTCCAATCGATTCAGTGTCCATGATCAAGTGGGAAATGATACCCCACACGCCCAGGTACCAGAAATCTCATAAACACATATTTAAAATGAGTAATATATACCCAATTTGACCCATAACTTCTTCCAGTGGGTGCCGATCGTTCTGGGACCCATTTCATTGGATTCAGCGTCCAAAATTTAGTGGAAAATGATACCCTACTCGCCTAGATCGCCCAAAATCTCGAAAATTCATTTTTCAAAAAACACATTTTGACCCCTATCCACCCAAATTTGGTCCGATCGGGCTGAAAAGTTTGGAGGACCGTCCTAGGCCGGGAACAGACCCCTGACCCAAATTTCAGATTTTTAAAAAAATTTCTACTACCGAAAACGGCGTGGACGGCGGACGGCGGACAGCGTGCGGCGTACGGCGTACGGCGGACGGACATTGACCTTTTTTGATCTAGACACCATGAAACGTCCAGAAAAAATTTTTGAGCCGAATCGGAGAGGTTAACCATTTGCATGAAAACATAGGTTGATTATTCAAGGAATAACCAATCAAAATGGGAATCACTTTTCATCTCTACCGGTCTTGGTCAAAATTGAATGTCTAAATATTCATGTCCTTTGCAGATAAAAAAAAATAAAAATTGATTTTAGCTTATTATTCCTTGAATGATGAACACACGTTTCCATGTATTCCGGACGTTGACTTGGTTGACATTGGTGATTGGACTGATTGCAACAAAAACAAACGAGGATAAAAGATGAAAATAACTATTCTGAAGATAGATGCATCATTGAAAAGAAATTTTTTTTTAAATTATCTTCACTTTCTTCAATTAAATACATACTTACTCTGTACACCTCAAAAATGTGGTTAGCCACACGGGCGAGATCCACCCAAGAATAATAATTTGTAAAGGAATTGGCTGAATGTTTAACTTGGGGGATGCGGTATCTTAATCCTCTCACTTTTTTGAACTCCTCCATTTAAACATTCAACAAAATGGGGATTATTCTATATTTACTGAGCGGAAAACGCGTCGTCATGAATTTTATATCACAACAATTGTGTAAGCTACAGATAATAATAAATTACATCATAAAATATTATTTAGCTCTCAGGCTTCGCCAGAGTCCAACGGTATCTTGACTTCCAATTCCTTTTGAGAGAGTTTTCAGCACGTTTATGGGCTTTGCCATGGGTCCGCCTCTTTTCTAAAGCCAGAATCCTCCTGTGGTGCTTATGCTCTTCCCGGACCAGTTCCTATCTGCGCCTGTCCCAATCGACCCTCAGCACACTCCCCTCCCTCTACCCTACCCCCCCGGTCGTAAGTGGGGTCTCCGCCGTCTTTACACCACAGCACTACGCTCCCAGACACGTAACTTACTTTTCCCACTCACAACCCAGGTGAATATAACGCATTAATTGTTGATTTTAGGAAGCATGTCTAGATTGATGAACACTGACATGTATAGATCGAGCTTTGTTTATTCGTTGGAGTCACCTAATCACATTTTCCATGAAGGAAAGTGGCCGTGAAGGGTAAAAAAAACTGCATGCCTCTATCGGAAAAAGAAACATTATTAGAAGGAAATAGTGGACACCAACAGAAACCCAGCAGCTAGCAACGAATGGAGAAAAAACGCGCGTATGCATAAAAATGTACCTATAACAAAGTGAACGTTTGTATGTAGCATGGTCGTGCAAGAAGTGTTAACCTGTTGCTCCTAGCCCGGCCGTGATGCCATCACCATGCTGCAGCTATCCCCACCCCACTTCTCCCAAAGCTTCTACCAACTTCTACGAGGGGTGTTAGCGGCCCTACATATCATAGTTTGTCAACTAATGAACAGAGTGAAATCGTTCCGGTAGTTTGCGCATTTTTAACCCGGATAAAATATGAACTTGCTTCAAACAAAATTTTGATTCATACCAAATGATAATTTTAAATTGAACAAATTTATAGTAAGAACTAGTCAAAGCATGGTAGAAATGAAATAATAATTATAGGGTGATAATTCTTATACGAACCAAAATTCCTAAGCATAAGATATTGAAAGCCATAAAATAAGACAAAACAATTGTCCGCTCAGACACACTCAACAGTTCCTCACATGGTGACCGGGTATATCTGCTGATACAGATTAATGGGTTTCCTCTTCACTAAATACACGTCAAACCACATAAGACAAACATCAATACTCAGTACAAGAAGAGTATCCCCCTCCTCCTTCTTTTACATGTATGTTGATCGACTCGACAAAGATGGAGTCAGAAATCAAGGGATGTAATTTGACTGTCTTCAAGAATAGTATCTGAAGACCCACGCCAAGGTAATGTTCCTTTTATTAAATGGATAAGTATCAAAATGAGGTAACTTTTGCTATATTTCCAATAACAATCTCATGATACCGAAATGGCGTCGATCAATTCAGTAGCCGATAACGCTTGGCATTTTCTCGTGCGGCCATTATACTCTCCGTTTGAACATAGAGGCACTAATACGTTTGGCAGGCAAAATTTGTGATCGCGAAAACGCAAAAAATAATAATAATACATCAATTAAAGCCTACAACTATTTAGAAGGGCATCATCAATGGCCCACCATTCCAAACATATATGATCCTGGGTACTATGTGTGTATGTACGTCCTCTTGCGATTCAATTATCCTCGAATGTTCCGTTGTTTCATTATAATGATTGTTTTGGTGGCTAAATTATTTAATACCGTTTCTGTGAGGGTTTTGAGAATGGATACAATTATCTTCCTTCAGTAAACGGGGAGAGGGGGCTATAGAAACCTAATGCTGGCATCATCTTGACTATTTATTCCGTATGTTCTCGTGCAGTGCAACATTTGAAACAAAATCTAACTTTACACATTCAACATAACATGTTAGACGTTAATACGGTAGGCCATCGGAACGCTACAAATGCAAACTGCCTGAATGAGGAGTTATTAAACGAAAATACCACTCATAAACAAGTACGTAGAGCATTAACAGCTTCAATGGTAAATGTGGTGAAGGGTTTTCCTGGAAAACATAGAGAGGAACGGTTCTAGAAGGGTAACGGTCGGGAAGTGATCCCAGTTAAAATAGAATTTGCGAACAAATAGGCCAATTAATCTGCCCGAGAGAGTGGAAAGTCAAACGAAAGCCTCTCCCAGCAATTTGTTCATTTATTGTTAAAAGGGGTGTAGCTTGCGGGAAAAGATCACCTGTTGCTGGCGTTTCGCTTGTACCGCCAAGGACTCGTTTCGGCTTACTGTCAAGAGGAATACACCAGGGTTTCAGTTGTCAATTTATTCAATCCTACTGCATACAATAAAAAAAATCCGCTCTTTACTTCTCTTTATTTCTTGTATGAATTTAACGGTTCATTCTTAAGATTGTCTCAACGTTTACTTGGAACGTTTTACCACATACACAAAGTGGCAATCCAAGTACCTTTTGCACGTTATTATATTATAATTTTTTGGTGAGTATTATAAGATTCGGGTGACCTATCAAGTAAAGAATAAATTGATTTATCAGAATGATCGCAATCTAGCATTTCTTACAATAACATTTCAAACATTTCGAGAGGTAGTATAATTTCAATTTACAAACAGAAGCCACTTTTAAGGTTTTTCCCATCCAGGACGTGGAGCCAATGAGCGGAAAAAAGAGGACCTGAGCGGCACAAAAGAGATCCGGGTGGTAGGCAAGTTTAGAGGTGGGGGGAAGAGGGGGAAAATCAATAGGACTAGTAGATTGTAATGCTAGTTGCGCCGTGAGTAGTAGTACGCCGCCATGACCTTGAGAGTACCACCTTTTGTTATTTTAACGATAATTAAGTAATTGGTAGGTATCGCGGTTTATAATCTTAATGTGTCCAAAGGGGCAACAAATATAAATGAATATGTTGCAGAATCCAAATGAATAATGTATCAACAATGACCCTTGTCTCCTTAAACATTCCGGGTTGTGTTAGGAATCACATTCTACTATCATGGAAGAGTATTCCTCACTGTTTTGTAGTATCAAGCTGTGAAAACCTATGAGCTTCTCGAAATTCCTAGTTCAGGAGGAGCCAATATGTAACCATTAATTCCTCTAGAAACTCATCAAGAAACTTCAGATTTAGAGATATAAGAAACAAAATCAACTTGAATTGTAATTAAAAATTTACCCAACTACATGAGCCTGAACAATATCGGTTTTAAATCGGGAATTTAAACAAAAAGGTAAATGCCAGGTCTCATTACTGGAAGTAACTAGAGCCAAATGTCGAACCTCCTTCCACCATATAATTTAATACCGTAAAATAAATCGTAAAACCATTGCAAAATCGTGATGTAAGAGACTTTACGTTATGAAATGTAAAGTCAGAAAGAGTGATATACCTAATAGAGCTAATGCGACGGTCTTAATAAGTGTAGAAAATGTTCCTGATACTGCACAGAAATTGTTTGTTTGAAACATACATTACCGAAGACCAAGGGAGCCTAATAATCATATCGTTGATAAATACGTAAAAGGAAACTTACACGAGATCAAAGAAACCGTATTATTTAAATGTCTTATCGTATTATTCATGTTTGTTATTGCATCATATTGTTTTTTCGAATGTGTTATTATGGCTTTATATATTATTATTTACTATTCCAGGTAGGTATCTTTACATTAGTACATAGAAACTCGTTTGTTTTATGTTGGAAGGACCTGTAGTTTGTTAGTTTGAGGGCTGATGGATACGCGGTATACGTTCTCCTAGTTTTAATAACTTGAGTTGAGATGAATGTCATTCAAATTCACAGAGAATTACAGCTGTTGGAATCGAGGAACCAAAGCACAAAGAATTTTTAATCCATTGCACCATGGGCGGACGGATATCACACAAGTATTGGAGGGTTTCGATCCATAATTTATCGAGCTGCGACATTCCCATCCAGAAACGTTCCATGTTGACAAACAAACGAAAACACTCTGCCTTTCGGGAGAGGCCAAGATAATCTACGTTGAGGCCGTCGAGCCACGTCGCGAGAACGCCAACAACTGATGGCATCCACATTCGTGGCTTTGCATATTCAATGCGTAATTTACCCGATGGATACCGCGTATTCGTTAATTCGATAATCATCATTTCGTGAAAGAGATTTTGTACTGCTCGCGTAAAAAACTTCTGAAGTGTAGGACAAGTGTGAATGTTTGAATCGAGTGCATAATGTTTGCATGATTGTCTGTGAAATTGATATCAATCACAAACTTTAGCTCTCCATTTCTTTCAAGGTTTGTCATTTCACATGGCTTGTTGTCGAAGTAGGGGTGCTCAGGGGGTCTAAACTTGAAATCGGAATGACCGAATTCCACACATGCCATTATATTTTCAAGTTTTTATTTGTTGATTAATGATGAACTTTTCATTCTATCTGTTCCTGGTTATTTCAATAAGAGAAGAAGGGTCTCTAGCAATCATTATGTTCAACGATTTCTAACGAGTCGAATTCTATTGCATTACAGGGTAGACTTTGATGGTGGGTGGATGTCTGGGAGGGCTGAATTCCAACGGCAAGTAAACAACCAGAGCAGCAACCCCTTTCAGCCGTGGCTTCCGACCGCAACGCATGACAAGTGAGTCAAGTTCCTCTATGTAAACCGACTCTCCTAAAAGTCCTCTAGAAGGTTCGTAGAACTCAACACAATGTAGTTGCTAACAACTTCTTAAACGAAACCTTTAGAAGCTTGTAATAGCATTTCGTCAATGAGAAAGACGCTCGACTTGAATCGAGAGAAAACACTGTCGCTGTACAATTCATCCGTCGTGCTGACGATGGGAAGCAAGTTTCCTTGTCAACTTGGCATTTCGTAGATCACATGACATATATAAGCTTTTTACAATGAGCATCCAATTATCAACGTTCAATTTCGATCTAGGAATACCTAGGTACAACATTGTAGGTACTTGGGAAATCACGAATATTTGCTTTAACTAAATCTAAATCTAAATCGTCGATTTCGTTATTGATGAAGTTTTAGGCGAAATTCATTCTATAAGAAGATATAGCACTCAGGTGGTGAAAACAAGTTGATGAAACAAAGGGTATTTAGATAAAGGAACTTTTTCAATTTGACTGATCTAATTTAAAAAGTAATTTGTTTTCTGAACTCCTTGGATATCGGTCGTGAACTATCTTCGAATGATTCAGACTACTTCTCTCTTTTTTCCCTCTATCTTCCCCCGACGGGTTTTTGTTCCCAGTGAAAAACTCGAGATATTGGGTTCTTGAAGAACGTGGCAAGAATAATTTGAGGCTCGAAGGCTAGTCGGCAAGTTTCAATATATTCCCGCAAAAAAATGAAAACAAGTAGCGGGGAGACGAGAAAAAGAGACCCGTGATATTGACTTTGAGCAGTATTGCAATAGGTGTTCAATTCAACCCCGTTTGTGGGGAATGAATTCTCACGTAAGTTTGCCACTACGCTTCCGTTTATGGAAAGGCAATGCAAGAAACTTTAAAGCCAATGAAAACTTCATTTGAATCTTATGTGTCAAATTCGATGGTTCGGGTGATGCCTCCTATGTGCTTTATGTGTAACATCAGCATAACTTTCCAGAATATTTCATAATCCCGAGTACTTAAGGTTCTGTCGAAGTTGTAAAGACTGGAGAAGGACGGTAGAGCGGTTCGGATACTGTGCTCCCGACCAGGGAATGTGTCGAATGCTTTTGTTCGCATGCATCGAGATTCCCTCGGTAACCCACAGGAACCTTTAGGGTGGGGAAGAGCCTCGAACGGAAAAAAAGGGAATGTACTCTTTCAACTATTCCATTCCCAAACTCGACAACTGTGTGGAAAAATGCATGGAATAGGTTCATATTCATTCCACAATTATAAACAGACGGAAATGTTGGTTCAAGGCAGTGTTTTCTCAATTTAAGACTGTATGATATTAATGCATTCATCCGAAAATTCTCTTCTGAACTTTTCAAAGGATTTAATTTATTGCGATTTCCACACAAGAATTTGATTAAAAAGACAAGTTCGTTGGAAAACTACGAAAACCTTAGAAATCCGCTCTCTACAACAGAACAGTTTTTTTATTTGCATTGATAATGCAAAGCGTTGTCGCCAATGAGAAATTCTTCGGGTTCGAACGAGTATCCCATACTCCCGGTTCGAGGACACTCCAAACGTGCTGATCCGAGGGCTGAACCTCACTGTTCCCGATATCATTTCCCTGGGTTAGTTTAAGGAAAAAAATCCGTCATTGTGTTTGAAGAAAGAGCGTAGTTTCCTTCTAATCCTCCAGACTTCGATCCCATCCATCACTTTTATAATGAAGGTTGAATGTTGACAATCTCCACCAACCAAGATCATTCTCAAAAAAAAAAAAAAAAAAAAAAAAGCGAGGAAGCAAACTAGGAGTTATTATGGAAATTATTTTCATCCATTATTTCGTCGGTTTCATCAATATTCAAGAAATTATCTTTTGATTCGGTAATTTCAAATCGAATTTGGTGAAAGAAGGCGAGTTGCTCTCTCAATACAGGAAATTTCAATCGTAAGTCACCCCCACCCCAACCCCGACCTGGACCGTCTTTCCCTTTACGGTCATGAGATTCAGTATCCAGAGATTTCCTGGAAGGTGATTCAGTGTCACGGGAGGAAAAGCACAGTGGAACTCAGCGGAAATAGGATGTGAGAAGTGGAGAAGCCGAGTTACATTCCCCCCTTTAATTGAATTCGGAGCCAACGGCAACAGCTAGGGATTTATGAGGGCCGATAATGGGGCCTCCTCCTTCTATCAGTTTTAGACAGTCACTTGCAAAACTTCAATAACTGCCACGTTCACCCCATTAGTTACTATATAATGCGTCGTTAAATTCACGGCTGCTGATAATCAGTAAAATAATGATTCGATAATAAATAGGGTAAGAATAAGACTCCCCACCCCAACAATTATAACAAGTCGATTTTTGAATTGGATTGAAAGCAGTTGAGTGGGAATCAGTTCAAACAACACCATTGGTTCATCCAGAAAATATGCTGGAGAATACAAGACAAGTATACAGTATATGTGTATATGATTATATTGTCATTTATTGACAACCTATTTATGGCACCTTCCTTAGAAAAACCCTTGTTTGTTATTCCTTAACCAAGAGCCAATTTAAGAGCCAGTTCCTATTTACAATACAATAACAATAAATAAAAAGAGAACTGAGCAACTGACAATAGGCAACCAAACATCATGTACAAAGTGGCTCACGAGGTATTCCCTATCCCTTCCCTTGTGAGTTTGACCTTCTTCACGGCGTCTAGACGCTATGTGAGTTGTTCAGGATTAACATAAAGAACCATATTCCCAGATGTCAAACAGCAGACAGTCAATAACGTCTATAAACGCATATACAATTTTTTTTGTGTCAGCCAGAATTTTTTTAAATCTAGTATTAGGTTGCTCAGCAATCACTGATGGAAATTTACTGTGCTCATTTTGAATGATGAAGCGTGGTACGTTGTAGTACTATACGTCAAATCTGAGAATAATATTGAACTACTATACATTCGCGGCCATCTCGATACCAGACAGCCTATAATAATGCTTCTTGAAAACCACTCTCAACCACTCGGAGGATTAAAAATGAAGAGTACCTACTGTCGACTGACATGAGAAGGGGTCTGAAACCACTTTCAGAATATTTACAAAAGATTCATATTTTAATGGCAACTCCTCATCTCGGTATTCCTCAGCAGTTGTAATACCTCCTTCCCCTAAACGCTAGACGCCTCACGCTTCAATATTCGAAGAGAATTTTTACATCTTGTAAGGTTGCTAAATGTGTTTTGGTAAAATTGGCAATCCAGATAGTTTTTCCGACAAGATCATTTCTTTAATACGGCATACCTATTATGAAGCTAAGAATCAATAACAACCAGACCCAAGTTCAAACTCCATAATCTCCAAATATCCGTGAACAATCACGATGTGGACCTTGATTTCGGAATTCACGCGCATTTTCGTAATTGAATGCGAAGAAATGCCATGTTTGAAATGAAAAGAACTCGATTGTAGAAAAGCTACTAAACGGAAAGAAATACAATTTCCAAAAGACTGTTCTACATTAATTTTTATTTCAACCTCTGCACGAGTAACTGTGCGACACGCGCAGCTAACGTCCACAATATGCCAATAAATCAAAGTAACGTTTCCAAGAAGAAATGAGTCCTCCTGTATTCGTCCTTTGCCCAAAAGAAGCAATTATACGCGAAGACAGTTTGACTCAACTAGAACGGAACGCTTCTTGGGAATTCGAGGAAGAAAAAATGCTGGTCGTTAGTTTGCGATTGAGCTGGCGAGAGATGTATTTTACGATTTCACGGAAAGGGGGGCAAAAGAGGTGCGATGAAAAGCAATGATGGCAGGACGAAAGAAATGGGTGGGAGTTACGCAGAGAAAGCTTATTGATTGTATAAATGGCTTTGTACGTCGAAAATTGGCTCTTTCTCTTGGTCATTACGTGATTCAGAAGGGTTCAGAAGAGTGGATAGCAAATTTTCCATTCATCTCCTAATAGGGTACCTGCCGTTTTGTTTTAAAGGTCCTTTGGGTAATGAACCCTTTACACCTAGCCCGCTTATCAATTGAACGTTTCAAGTTGAATTAATCTGATTTTTCAATGAAAACCTGTATTCCTTAGAGAGAGTTATGTCTATGAAGGGTTGGAGGTTGAAATGTTCGTAGTCAGCAGCAATCGACTCGTGAAAACCACAGAATTCTATCTGAATTTTCACACTGTTTCAGTTCATTCCCACCGTAAACAGAAGTTTCATCGGGTACGGTGAGGTAGGCGGCTGATAGCACACATGAACGAACAACAAGCTTATCTATTCAAATTAGACACCATGGCGCATTGAATAGAGGCACCGGGCCAGTAATAAACACGGTTCGGTTTGTAAACAGTAAAGGCAAATTGGGTCTAGCACAAGGAGAAATAATGATTTTTTACGGAGGAATATGATTTCATTCGACATAATACATGATAACATCTGACAAGCACGATTGATCTATAGGACTGTAAAGCATAATAGTCGTCAAAATATTTTGATTAATCAAAACAGTTCTAATACCAGTCCTAACGGTGGCCGTGTTATGGATTTCAATTACGTTACAATAAAATACGTTTACCTAAAATTACACAACAATGATATCCGGAGTAGATATATTTGAAGAATTTGTGCGAACTTTGATT
The DNA here is from genome assembly GCA_019603395.1 of Cyrtorhinus lividipennis. Classification (NCBI taxonomy): domain Eukaryota; kingdom Metazoa; phylum Arthropoda; class Insecta; order Hemiptera; family Miridae; genus Cyrtorhinus; species Cyrtorhinus lividipennis. The sequence continues at coordinate 8,435,834 of CM034003.1, read as the reverse complement.
CACAGCTTCATACAGGAACTCATCTCAACAACATCTCAACATATTATGAGTCGTATTCAACATCTTCTGAATACGACAATGTATTACGTATTCCTATTTGGTTTAATATAGGATCAAAAGATAATTAGGAATCTGCATTTCGAAGTGCCTGTAAGGCATCAATATTTCCTTTTACGAGTAAGTAACCCCACCTCGATTGTACCCACGAATGGCAGATGTCATGATCCTATGCGCGATTGCCTGTATATTTAGGCACAAAGAGAAGGAAACTGCTTTGAAGTACTGAGAGCGAATGTTATAAGGTCGGAAGAGGGATAAGGGCAGCTGTTCAGGAAGTAGTGGAGTCGGAGTTGGCGGGCGGGGCTCGAAGTTGGGGGCCAGTCGAGTGGACAGAGGTCGGGGGTTGGGGTGGAGTCAAAAGGGAAGGGTCAGGGACTTGGTAAAGCATAGCCGACTGCCACAACCCTGAGGGCATCGTGGAAGAAAAATAAGGCCCTCAGCCTCCTCCAGTGACTTCCACCAAACATTGATTTCCTCTCAACAAACGCTTCCATCGTCATAGTTGGAGATTAGCGCTTTTTGTAAGTGCTTTTTCCAGTTCGAGTGTTTCACTCATCTTTTGAGCTCTTCCTCTGATATTCGGCACGCTCTACCAACTACGAGTAAACCTCTAGAGGTGTTCGAAGTGAACCTCGTTTTTGAAGGGTATCAGGGGTCATAATAATGGTCGTTGGCTTCCATGAAAAAAGATTTAGATAGAATATTACATAACCAAAAACGAGACCCCTTGGCTATTAGAAGCTTGTTGAATCATTCTCAGGAGCCACAGAAACTGGCGGATGCCACCGCCTCAGACAACAATAGGAGGTCCGGTTTTGGCAAACTGTCAACCGCCACACCAGCCGATTCAGCACAATGTTCAGCAACCACCTCTGAATCCATCAGCAGGAAGCATCAACCTTGACTGCGCTCCTCCTCTTTGCCCTCGACGACAACATGCGGTTTCCGTAAGTAAAGACCCCATAAGCTTTGGAACATGAGACAACTGGGAGGGTTAGTTTGTTCGGGAAATCATAGCATCCTGGCTCTGCTTATGATTCTTTCTTTAAGACACTTTGTGTTATTCGAATCCAGAAAGTTCCACCACCTGTCCCAGCGAGGTCTCGGCCACCAGGAGCCATCGCACGACAGCGGCCACCACCACCTCCTAGGCCACAAAGAGCCAGCGAACTGGTTGCAATTCCTCCTCCACCAGTTATCATCAATGAAGCAGAACCTATCGCTGCCAACATCTCTATCGTGCCTCCACCTTCCTACTCAGAGCTCTACCCTATCAGCCCCCAGACAATTTTACGACGGTAACATGCTTGATTCAATCATCATCAATCATCCAACATTAAATTAAAATTTATTTTAACAAAAATATATTTTTTATACTTGGTTGTACCTCATCAAATCCATTACTAGATATCTGAGGCATGATCAAAATCAAATTAAATTTTTACATTTAAACCACTCGCTTTTCTGCGCAGCTATTCTCACGGTCAAGTGCCAGAAAACAGAGATGACACACATAAATTACCACCACCAAGGCCCAACCCACCGAACAGGAAGTTCTCAGAAGGCAATCTACCATCAGATATGAACTACAAATTCAATCACAAGAGAAATACAACGGTTATCCTTCCCCCGCCGATACAAACCGACTATGAACCTCCGAAACCCGAACCGGATAAAATTTCCGAACGTCAGGATTCAAATGTTTCCAGCGACAGTTTTTCACAAACAAGCTCTCCCAGCTATACAACAAAAAGTATGGAAGCTCCTCTACTTCCTTCGATCGCCAAAGGAAGTAAGTGAGATTGGAAATCAATAAATGGCAAAATCACGCTAACATTCATTAAATAATGGATATAAAAAACTAAAAATTGGAAATGTACGTGAATTTACTTATCCCTTGTAATACCGAATTGCTTCCTGCTCAAAATCTTATTTTACGAGCTAAATTCTTCATCAGGTGGAAATAGAAAGAAAAAATACGGGGCGGAGAGGGGCAGAGATATATGCCCCATAAGTATCGACAATGAAGTGGCCATCGTACCGGATCCAAACACATCCCCAATAACGAAAAGCCATTCCACTCCAGCAAGCCTTCAAACAATTGTGAGATTTCACAATGGCTCCAACATGTCTCTCCACCACAGGGTAAAACCCCAGTAGTCTTACAACCATTGGATCCCATTAGATTGAATACGAGGACTTTTGCTTTAACATTTGGTGCATTTGAAGCAGATAATCCGTGACATGAGAAGACCGTCCAACCACTACATCACCAGTGGAAGGCTGAAATTTCAATTCGTCCAAGTCCTTATAAATGCGTTGGCGATTTTTGCCATAGCAGGAGGGCTCGCCCTGTATTTTAAAGGTAAAAATTATTTAAAGTAAAAATTGCCAAAGATATATATTGAAAACAGAATGTTCAAATTGGGTAATCTCTTGTTATCTTTTCATCTTTCGTTTTTGTGATCAGCTTACCCTACCACCATACGTTACGTGAATAGGACAGTCACAGCCACTGCGAAGCCTATTCTCGATGTAAATCCAGCACCTGGTGAGTAATTAGGAACGAGTAATGGTTCGTTAATGCATTGATTAGGTACGAATGATGTTGCACGTCCTATTGCTATAACGGAAGATACTCAATATACTCAAGCGCTTCCAGAGCTAGAAGTACAGTCGTATTCTAAAACCGCTAACTCCCTTTTTCTGGCGTTGTTTTGTCTCGATGCAATAAATCACATAATTACAAGCTATTTAGTTATTCTCACTAAGGCACATGTTCAAACACAAAGGCACAACGTAAAAGTTATAACAGACTCAGTTCCGAATAACGCAGTAACAACGAAGTGTTCAGGGTTAACATTAGAACGTAGATTGGAATCTCTGTGTAGGGAGCGGAATGAGAGGAGTTCCAATTTGATTACACCATTCTCCTTTAAATATTATCTCACGGATTAGCATCATCCAGAGGTTCTCATCAATTCTTCGAGGTGTAGCAGAAGTAGAAATAGTCATTGAGAGGAGTTCCAATTTGATTACACCATTCTCCTTTAAATAGTATCTCACGGATTAGCATCATCCAGAGGTTCTCATCAATTCTTCTAGGTGTAGCAGAAGTAGAAATAGTAATTTTTAATCCTAATTAAACGCCACAACAGATGGCCTGAGCAAAAAACCTCTCTGATGATATTCTTGTTTAACTAGTAGGCGAACATGAAAAGGTTTTAACAACCTTTCGGCTCTTTCAATTTCCTCGCTTGCGAAGTACACTTTCCGATTCAATTTCCGACTAGGTCCTCCTCTCCTCGACGCCGCTCTCCATTCCTTTCCATTTCCTTCGTTTAGAGCAGGTAATGGGTTCTCAAGTCGGGCGTTCATTTTTAGTTTCCTCGTTCTTTTAATGGAATAATCGTCGTTCGTTTAAAAATACCCTATTCCAATTATAAAGCTGCCCTTCGTCTACAAAGAATTTTCAAATAGTGCAGAGGGTGTTGCCACTTAAATTCATTGATAGATATAAGTTAGACGTCTACAGTAGAAGGTTGTACCTACATGATGAAGCCGGTAACGTTCCATCATGGGAAAAATACTCTGAGGTAATGTTTTTGTCATTTTTCGTCGACATTAGTCACACCAAAATTTGAAAAATCTAAATGTTTTGTTGACTATATTGGACTTGACTTGATGCCACTTGGTGTCACCGCGCGCATTGCAGTAATCGGTTGGCTCGAGTCGTATTAAATTGATTGAATCAAACTACATCAACATCAACATCAAATGATTTTTCGTGCAAAGCAAGGCAGGAATGATTCATTTGTCAGCTCAATCAACTCAATTATGCATGATAGGTACTTCTAGAAGCTACTGAAGCGGTGAGAGAAGAGAGGGTTGTAACAGAATTTTGAGCTCTCGTCAGGAAATGGGATCTTGGGGCTCACAAACTGATTAACTGAAGAGGTTGTTTCCATTAAGCCAGTCTGGAAGTGGGAAGGGGTTGGTGAGTAATTATACGCGGCCACTTGGATCTCTCAACACAGCGTCGAACTAAATTGCTAAATTACGCTGAGTCGTCTTTTCACTCCTTGACTTGAATCTGCGTCTTATGCGTAGTTTCCGTTAAATCGAATGCAATAACATCGTTATTTATGAAAATACCGCGCGTAAACAAGGGCGCTCCATCGTTACAATCTCTACTTGTACTCGAGTGGTTTTTAATGAGGGAAAAACAATGCGCTTGAAGTTTATGTGGGTCGTTTGCTGCTTTTGGATACGTAACAGTAACAATTGTAAGTTTGGATCCATCAGTGTGTTTTTAGAAATAATGTCAAAGCTGATTTAAATTCAACTCCGTACTGCAAGACGATTAATTTTGTTTGGAGAACGAAATTTCAGAAGTCACTGAGTAATAACAATAGAAAACCCTTCAAATAATAAATTATTCCCATATTCTTTTAGGTCTCTGCCTACCGGTCATAGTACCCTTCTGTATTCAACACCGAGTTCCATACAATTTCACCATGTTCCCGAACTACATAGGACATTTTAACCAAAGAGATGCTTCGACGGTAAGTATTTTTATTCTCTACCATCTAGTTACATAAGTAGTTCCGGCTCGTTTCATTATTTTAAATTTGAAAAATTCTAAAATGTTCTCAACTTGAATTGCCCAGGAGTTGGAAGTATATGACGCGGTCGTAGACGTGAGGTGTTACGAACTTGCATCACTATTCCTGTGTTCGGTTTTCGTACCAAAATGTGGACCTGAAGGCCAACTAGTTAGACCATGCCGGAGTCTGTGTTTTGGTAAGTGTGAAGAGACGCAATTATGTTGACTTTACACGTTCTGTCGATGCTTCACCTATTCGACGAGGTAAGTAACCGGGATTTTTCAACGGTAATTTTGGTGTTTGAGCAGAAACCAAAAGAAGGTGCGGATTTTTCCTTGAGGTTTTCGGCTTATCGCTACCCGACTACTTGGAGTGCGATCTATTCCCCGAATCCGAAGACCCTGACGTATGCATTGGCCACAGGGAAGTGGAAGAGGCAGAAAAGCGGGCTCAAAGACCAGGTATCTTGATATAGTATACAGTTAGAGCTGTTAGGAATTATTTCTGATCTCTGATCTGTTGTTTAGTTTTTGTAGTATCATTTTTCCGAACGCATGATCTAAATTAAAGACCTGGTTCCAGTTTGTAGGAATGGGTTTCAATGTGATACGAAACGGTGTATTCCAAAAGACTGGCAGTGCGATGGACACATGGACTGTGAAGACCATACTGATGAAAAAAATTGTAAAAATTGTCCTCCAGGTAAAACAGGATTCATTCATTCATGATTTTAGAGAACAGTAGAAATTTGATACACCTGCCTCAATTCACTGATTTGGAAAAGGTAAATTCCCAAATACGTGTTCACGTTGATTTTCAAAATTGGTTTATTACAGATATGATTCATTGTGGAAACAGCATTTGCATATCCAAGGCTCATATGTGTGACGGCGAAGTCAACTGCCCTTGGGGTCGAGACGAACGAAATTGCTGTATGTGGCGTATTTTGTACGTTCAGGTTAGCGAAGTGTTATGCGATCGGAAAAATTATTTTAATTAAACTTTTTAAATGAATTTCAGTGAGGTTGAGCGAGAGGATGGGCGACGAAGGATACGGGAAGTTGGAAGTCTTTCAACCGGATCTCCAGAGTTGGAGACCTGCTTGTGTAAAAGACATGAGGAATTGGGGACCAGATAGTCCGAAAACTATATGCAATTCACTAGGATACACGTAAGAACCAAATAATACAAGGAAGCTATGGAAGTAATTGAGAACGTTGTAATTTTCATTAACGTCCTTAATTTTACTGATAGGCTTCTGAACGATAGTACGCTCGCAGTCAAAGGAAACAGCGGAACATTGTCAACTGCAAAAGACACCCGTTACTACAGGAAGAAAAAGACCAATCTTTTCAAAGAATTGAAGGCTTGCCAAAGGACAGATACCTACCACATCGTGGAACTTTCATGCAAAAATATTGGTGAGATGATGATTTAAAAATGATACTGCTTCGTTGAGACCCCAAATCAATGTTAATAGGATATCTACACCAGTAATCGCACTGTCACAATATTGATTTGACTGCAGAGTGCGGTGTGCGGAGAGTGGAAAAACCTGTACCCCAAACCAGAATCATTGGAGGAAGACCTTCACCACCAGGCGACTGGCCTTTTCTGGCTGCCCTTCTTGGAGGACCTGAGCAAGTGTTCTACTGCGCTGGAGTCCTAATTTCTGATCAATGGGTTCTCACTGCATCTCACTGCGTTGGAAAGTAAGCAGAATTCGGGTATTATCTGACATTACCATACACCGTCTAATCGAATTAATATCAATTTTAATACATTAATTTTTCATGGCAGTTTCAGTCATGGAGATACGTCTGGGTGGACCATTCAACTGGGCATCACACGAAGGCATTCGCATTCAATTTTTGGACAAAAAGCCAAAGTCAAAAGGGTCGTACCACATCCTCAGTATAACATAGGCATCGCTCACGATAATGATGTGGCATTATTCCAGGTTAGCACCTGATAGCTACTATAATATGCACTTCCATGCTGTAGGGAGCCTCTTTCCTCACACAATAAACATATGCGTAACCTCCAAGCCGGAATTCCTTTCTCGATGCTCATCCAAGATCCTACCGAGGAATACTGAATATTATTGTGAAGCGTTTGGCACCGCATTTACTTGTGAAACGGTTAACGGGCAGAATCAAGAATAAGGTAGGAAATGTTTATTTGAACTCATTGAAAGCAAGTTTGCGATCTGTATGTTTAAGCTCCAACACAAGGTGACATTTCACGAACATCTACGCCCAGTTTGTTTGCCAGACCCCGAGCAGGAACTATACCCAGGGACTAACTGCACTGTTATTGGTTGGGGCAAAAAGGAAGACAGTAACCGTAAGTAAAATAAAGTACCGAGACAAATAAAATAAAATGTACACTTGCTCGACAAAGGAAAAGGAGGAAATGGAGTTGAGCTACTCTTTTTGTACAGTTTCAGAATATGAAGCAGAGGTGAATGAAGTTCAAGTTCCTGTTCTCAACCGATCCTTATGCAATAAATGGCTCGAACCCAGAGATTTGAATGTGACTCAGGGTATGATCTGCGCAGGCTACGAATACGGCGGAATGGACGCTTGCCAGGTTAGCAGTATGAATTTGTTATGGGATATAACATTCTCAAACATTGCAACACTGGGAACCTTCAATATAACACTAAGCGGGTAGAAAGTTATTTTGATCACTCACAGTTATTGTCACACGCAGAAATCGGTTGTGAAGAAACAAATCCAGTCTGAGGCTAACCCATAGGATCATTTACAAGCGGGAATTGACAGAAAATCTGCTGTTTCTGCCGAACTTTATTCTGCCTTGATCTATATTATCCATACATTCCTATTTTGATACTTTCTCCACAACAATGGAACTACATCAAGACCCTAATTATTATTCACATCCCTTGTCTCATGATTCCAGGGTGACTCTGGAGGGCCACTCTTATGCAGGACCTCCCCTGGTGTTGATCGCTGGTTTGTCGGAGGTATTGTGAGCTGGGGTATAAAATGCGCCCATCCTAAGCTGCCAGGAGTTTATGCTTACGTCCCACATTACGTGCGCTGGATTAAGAAACAAATGGCCTTGTATGCTGACTAAAACATTCCTACTAAATAAGATGTAATACTTCATGAGGTGAGGAATAATGAAGAAGTCACTGTCAGCTACTTTTGAGGAATACCTCCTCCTATGCTCTCTGAAGAGACCTTTTTATTGATCTAGAGAGCAAATAAATCTACCAAGCACTAGACACCGCTGGATATTATGTGTATTAAAATGTATTTAGAAATTTCTTCTTCCTCACCTCGTGGGACCTCTTCATAGGGACAATAAAAGGGCATCTGCGTCCTTCAAAAATCAGAACACAATATCATGTAATACCTAAAAGGTAGTGATAATCTAATAGAAAGAGATTGGTATAAGGAACTTGCGAATTAGACATTCTTTTTAACAAGTCGCGTTAAAATAATGGCAAGGCGAGTGTTCGGTAATTTAGTTTTAATAGATATAGGTAGTTACTTCAGGCTTTTAGGGAGAGAAATTCCTGGAAAGCAAAAAATACTGCAAATGACAATAATCGCATGTGCATTAATGTTTAAGCATAATTAACCAAAACGGTGCTCCTACTATGTGAATTCGTTAAGGGCAAAAGGGAGAGCGAATTAGCTGGGCACTGGACCCTGCTAAGTTATTTTGAATTTCCTTTTACATTGTTAATGCAAGACGTGTCCTCAGTGGCTCAAACGCACAAATAAAATATTGCAGCTTCCCTGATTTGAAGAAAACGTCGGTGTTGGGACGGGCTTTCCTTACAGACGAATCGCATCTTTATCAGATTTTGTGGTATGTCTAGAATAACATAAAACCAATGGCGGTTCATAAAGTTGTAGAGGTGAAGTCAAAATTATGCGGATCTCATTAGAAGATATTGTGGAGGCTAGGTAGGGAATGTAGTTTCATATTCTTTTGACCTACAAGACTACACAAGGAGAACTAAATATCGCCAACCTACATCGGGTAAGGGACGAAAGTTTGCGAAATAAACAAAAGAGATGAGCAGTGAATAATAATAATACTCTCTATGTTTTGTGTTGTCAAGCCTTCTTTGATGACCAACTAAGTGTAATGCTCATAGTAAAAAATCCCTTATCAAAACTAAAAGTGAAGGCAAAAAAGTTTGCTGGCATTCAGGGTGGTCAAGTTATTTGCTCTCTATTCTAGAAACTTCGGGATAACCTTTAAGTATCTAACCTATTCAGGCTCTTTTGAGTTTTACAGTAGGGGCACTGAATTATTTTGAATGTTTTGTGTTGTAGAAGACAATAAAATATTTCTGTGTGCTTCCATCATCGACAATACTTTTGCATGTCAGTACACAAATTACTTCATGCTATGATAAATGTATCTAAACGTAGAAACATGACTCATTCTGTGAACTGTTTAATTTAGTAGATATTTATATGTAAAGGGTCAATTGCTAACTTTGGCTCATTAACTTATAATAGATGTTGTAGGTAAACATCGATGTGCATAAATAGGAAATTAACCTCCCTATATGATGCTCCCCTGTGTAGAGGTATCATGAGAGTAGGTGATGATCTGCGGTATCTAGGGTAAATCTGCGGAACATTTCATTCCTAGGTCATCATTTTCATTATTTTATTTTTTCAATGATTGTTATTACTATTTTATTTTTTCCTCATTTTTTGGGAGACTCGAGATACGGTTTGATTGGTATATTTTAGAAGATACCTGAATTTAAAATTGGCTTCTCTAACTTCTCCTTACCTTTCTTCGTGAGAAAATTCTAACCTTATGTCATTTTCGTCATCTTTACTAGAAAACACTATTCTTTTCAAACGAGCAATGTCGTTCAGCTTAAGAATGGGGTATAAATACCAGATTTGTTGAACACTTACTTGAGTGATGACTGATTAATATCTCCTTATCTCTGAAAAAAACAACATTATAAAACTTGACGAAAATCAAACAGCTAAAACAGAAAGCAAAATAATTGGATTTTTAAAAAGATACACAAACGAACGCGCTAGCAATACCATTGTACCATGTTTACTCATGAGTATATAATAGCTTTATACTCATCCCCTGACCCACGTTATAAGTCAATTTACACGCCCTTTTCCTAAAACTACCTACAATTTAGAAAGGGATGCACAAATCACTCAACTAAGAAAGACAGATTTTACCAAGACTCAAGAAGTAAAGTTCAATTGTTCAACGTTTGGGGTAAAGGAGACATTGCAACAACATTAACTTGAATCTCCTCTTCATTATTGATGATAGTTTCTTTATCTACCGACAAAAAGTTAGGCGAGGGGTTGTTGAAACCACAATATTTTAATCGTCATTAATAGGTTAGGATTCAAGTTGTTGGCGCTTTAATAATTATTTTGAAAAAAGGTCCTCTCTTTCATAATGGATGAAGTGCCAACAACTTTAGAACTATCAGGCTGTTATTTGTAATAAGGGTATAATCCAGTGAATCTCTTTCTTATTGAGTAAAAATATTTTCGTAACTTTTTTACCAAATATAGAAATTCCTACTTTTAAAATGGAAAAAATGCATTACAAAATCTTGCTCATCATATAGGTAATACAACATGATGTCATTCATGAAGGTTTTGAACTTTTACCTTAACTTATTACTACCTTAACCTTACTACCTTAACCTAATAAACCACTTCGGCAGCTCAGGCCCTAGCGGTTTCACTGGATAATGGGACGCGCTAATCAATGTGGATATGGCTCGGGCGAAACGATGAATATTAGGGTGTTATAATGATCAAGAATATCATTTTGAAATGCCATATCATTCGTATATCGTATAAGGATAGCTGTGTGCTAATTCGTTCGAATGTCTAATAAAGAAATTATATTAAAATAATTAGTGTTGTAAAGAAGGAAATAACCTTATATCGATGGGAAATAACTCGGTAAACTTCAGAGTCACTCATGATGAAACCTTGCTTTTGATGTTAATATAAATTTTAGGATCACGCCTCGAATAGAAAATTCCTTATTTATTAGTACCAGCAGCATAACGTTCTTAGTTCTGGAAATTTACGCCTGATGATGATGTAAAAAAACATCACGAAACCAGATCAGCGTACCATTAACGTGATGATAATAACTCAATTCATTTTCGTCACCCAAATGGCTGAGTCCAAAAAAAGGGTTATTTTACAAGCAGTTTCTAACGAACAGAGCTCAGCGCCATCTATTTCCAGTATAAGGCACCATTCGAATTTCCAGAGCTAAAATATACGTACATTTTTATACGGGTTCTACCTAATTTTATAGACGTAGTGTTTCTTCTAACAATGACGTACAAATTGATCCTTGAGATGTATTAAGTTGAAAAAAAATTAAATGAAAATAAGAAAAGTTACTAGGTAATGAAGTGCTCAAACACATTTTTAAAAAATCAAATCCTATATTTATATTAATAGAATTACACAAACAGTGATGTTTTAATTGCTAAGTAAAACAATAATAGAATTTATACTGATTGCTTATTTTTTTACAACCAAAAATATTCAATCGAGCAGCGTCAATAAACAATTTATTTTAATAAAAATTGCTCCTACATTGTTTACAAGGCTAGAAACCAATTGTTTTTCAGGTTCATCAAACTTTTCTTTTATTAATTGAAGCCTTCCTATTCTTTGTTAGGGAAGGAGCCAGATTGTCTTTTATGCTAATTTCCCTGTAAATAGACATATCTAGCGAATTGTTTGGTGTCCAAAATTTATCTATAACCAAAATACAAAAAGAAGACGCACAAAAATTTGAGCATATTGGATGTTTTGTGAACCATAAATGTTTATCAAAGTAGGTGCAAGGAAGTAGTAATTAATCTGAGAGGACTTGTAGCTATATTTTCCTCACAAACTCAACGTTCCAACATAGGAAATGTACTGATGTGTTTTACCATCCCTGATAGCTAAATCTGCTTCTTAAGTCCGTAGAAATTTATTTTCTGAATTAAGCGACTAATCATTACATTACATTACATTTGGGGAAAATCTTGAGATCAGGGTACGCACCCCCAACAATTGATAATATCGCTACTTTTGACGCATGTGACGTGCGTACAATATACTTCCGATGTATCGGACAGTCCCAACCTCTCTTGATGACAAAATGATAAAGGGTAATTGAGTGATATCCCAAAATATGATAACGACGTAACTAAGAATTTCTGGGTTTTACAATACACAGGTGGCACCTTGTGCGCATGTGTCTAACAATAGTCGCTCAGACTGTTAGGGATGCGTACCCTATTCTTAAGGTTATCCAGATTTTTGTTACAATGTTTGATATCGTCCAAGATGATGTTTTAGCGATTAGAAAGTTTATTTTCAATAGTGGAAGAAGAACAAGTTGTAAGAAGAAAATTTCCTTCCGATGAGCTTTAGTTGGGAAAATAATTTCTTTGGACATTTTTAGGTATAAAATCTCTTCTACTTATGGAGGAACCTCTATCCCATCCTCAAGTAGAAAGCAAGTTAAACCGATTTCTCAAGCACAAAGTACACGGTGACGGATGTAAAACGGATGTGTGATTTGGTTCTAACACATAGCAGAATTTAATCGACTCTGTAAACAATAGTGAGTTCATCATGGTTTGTGTGCATGTCTATATTATCACGCAAAAAATGTAAAAGATGTACTTATTTCAAAGGTCGGAAAATATTAAAATAGGTTCATTCCCGTCGGAGCATTGAAGCTGTGAAGCAAGTACCTACCTACGATGTATAAAAAGATATTTCCACGTAAGATGAAGATGGTAACGTCAAGAAAGATTTTTGAGGTAATGAGTGACTATTTCTTGGCTAAAAGGATAAAGATTTAGTTTTCTAAAAAAGAAATAGATTAGTTTTATAAATGCCAGACCTCACGTATGCTTAAGAAAAAAAAATACCATGTTGTACCTACTATGAAACCTCAAAATCTATTTTAGTGAGAAAAGAACATGAATACTTGATTCCATGCGTGAAATACCAACCAAGATTCAAACCCCTGCTGTTGTAATTTTCTAGGGAGCTCCCAGAGAAAAGGGTAAATACATAATTTTACAGACTTGATTTAGATTCGTGTGCAGAATTGATTTTGGTATTTTGTTCGTGTTAATGTAATCGTATGTATTTTAGATTAAACAAAATCTAGTTGAAACAATCTACTCCTTGCTATCGTGCATAATTTCTCAAGGAAACTTGACTTAAAAATATTTCCACTTTTGTTTTTGTTCTGCGAGTAGAACTCGTGATTTTTAGTGCTTAGTAGAAGATAATCTAACATATATGTTCATATCCTTAGATTTGATGTCAACTTGAGTACATACATTGAGTGTTATTCAAATTAGAAAAAATAATTAGGTATTGCAATAACAATAACAGGCTTGGGTTAAAAGGAACATCAGTTGATTATCCATGTCTTCAATGTAATAATTCTACGACCTCATCAGTGATACAAGACAGTACCACGGAGAGCAGAACATTCCTTCAAAACACAAGCATGATCAAAATGGTGTCGACCTTGGTTTAGTTGGCTCATCTGAAAACAACCTCTTGTGTTCTGATCTCAATCATTCTTCCCTTGCAAAAAACGCGTACCATTTTGGCATTCTCGTATACACATTACATCAATATCAACATCGTCCTTTTTCCCAAGCCTTTTGAACGATGAGTTCATTCGCTGAGTTTTCGTCCGTTTCTACAACGTGCAATAGACTTTAGGTGTATTGGTACTGGTAGTAGGTGCCACAGGTTTTTAAAATCAATTATAGAATTTCCTGGTGTAGGTACCAACGTACATAGGAAATGACAATACTTAATGTGAACAGAACAATAATTTTCATATCGTGACAATAATGTTATCGACTATCCTCATAAGAAAACTTCAGAGACAAATCAAGTTTTTCAATGAGTGGAAAACTGCAACGTGGAGACAATAAAACTTCCATTCCAATTTTCCTGATAATATGTATGGTAGGTAAAGGGTAGGTGCCCTGTATTTATTTGTGAATAGGACGGCGAAACTCGTGTAAGTATCGAACTGATTGGATATTTTCATACTTGGAAAACTGTGTTCAAATAAATAAGAACAACAAATTTTCACGCGATGCATCAGAAAGCACGTGACCCTGCCTAAGAATATATCATGAAACAAAATTTGATGTCTTTGAATAATTATAGACGAACAATATAATTGAAACCAACTTCGTCCAAAAACTGCAAGAGTGAGGCGATTTGTTTCGTTGAAATATCAACAACACTCACTCTCGTATTTGAAATTTAGTTAGAGAAGAAAAGTTGTCAGAATTACTAAAAGTATGACCAATTCAGGTGCTTCTCTACCTGTTTACCTACCAACGTTCTCTGAAGCAAAAACACGGCTAACTTATTATTTGTACCTACGCTAGTCAGTAAGGGTATAATGCTTTTTTAGAGCCAACACTCTTAGTTTCTATGCTTCAGCTTTACTATGTGATACTCTTGATAGATTAAATTATGCAATGTTACGTAAAAGAAGACCCCATAAGATATGGCATTTTAGTTGGACAGTTTTCTATCCTTCCTTAGATGATTATTTGTGCGGTCTATCGTTTGATGATAATCTACTGGATGTTTGTTGTCAATGGAGAAAATTTAATAAATGTTTGTGGATATATCTTACAACAATCAATTATACCCCTATGTCTACGACGAAATATGAATGTAACTGTATTGGCATCGTTATATTCCCGTACTAGTATAACTCTCCGGTGGAACCGTGGAGTGGACTAAAGCTGGATGAGATCATATCCGGTGAAGGGATTTATCAAAACTGCATTTCTCCACTTTCAGATATGTTTCAGTAGAAAAAAAAAAACGAATTTCCCGTGCCGCAAAAATTTTAAAATCAATTAACGGCACTAATAATTCCTTCACCTACCCCATACTCTAAAACCTTAGTTACACCCTTCTGTCATTACTCATACGTCATTTTTTAGTTACAAGGGAGATATTTTCGAGATGTTGTGTTTTGTGCGGACAAGTGGAGATGGACAAAAACTAAAAACTAATGAATGCTTTAGTTAACTTGAAACAAATGATCAATTTGAAAACCGCGCAGCTCTAGCTGAGGAAATACCCAGAGAACAATAAAAAAAAAAAACTTTCAAAAGAAACTAGGCCTACTAGGCCCTCCAATTCCTCCTCCACAACCCGTTAACTTGGATAGATAAGCAGTCGAGTCGAGTTAGAACTAAGTCTTGCCAGCCTAATAAATGAACTGGCGGTTCTGTGAAATGCCTTTAAAACTCACAAATCGACATTTAAGGTTTGTAGTAACAACGCTTACAAGACAGCAGCTTCTTTTTTAGGAAATCAAAGTTAGAATCTGTATCAGCGTACTTTTTGTTCTTCTGTCGCACTTTCTGCAATCTATGTAGCACCTTCCTCCTGGTTCCACTGTTCGAAACCTTCACCAAACCGTCCATTATCTTCATTTTCCCAGGGTATTTGATCAATGCACCTTAGCAAGAACGAACAGGTAAGCGCGGCGCGAGATAAACAAGCTGAGTCATGGCTGAGTTCAGCAACAGCCATGAGTTTGACCTTTGTCGTCACACAGAAGAGATTGCCGTGACGCGAATTCGTGTTGTGTGTAGCACCGTCGCGCTACCTGTTGAGTGAATGAAACCGCAATGTACATGTCCGTTCAAGGGGTGCTACTGTCTAGCTGGAATAGGAATCAACAGTCGATTTAAAAAAACATAGGTTGATTATTCAAGGAATAACCAACCAAAATACATCATAAACCAGGAAACCCAAATATGCTAAGAAGACTATTTTTTCCGGATGTGTAGATGTGAATTTTTTATAAGTCCCTTCTCTGGATTTATCGAATTCAACTAAACACATTTAGTACAAATGGGAGCATATCAAGCATAAAATAATATTCCATGATTCAAGCGATGACACAGAACTGGACCGAAAATGAAATTCGTCTAGAAATGGATTGTGCAGGCCTTTTTCAGTCGACTTGTTCCTCTAGTTCCCCGAATGTTCCCAAGATTAAGAGGGAAATTTATTTTTCTTAAAACAGTTTTGAAAAATTATGTCAAACTTTGTTCAAAAAAATAAATAAGGAATAATAATTAAGCGGAATCGTTTCCCCGCTCAGATTTTATGCTAGTCCTCTCATCCGTAACCCTCCCATTATCTTAGTAGGTACCTACGTAGCTAATTTTTTAAATTGAAAATTTGCTATAAAAAAAAAATACCACACCATATAATTTATTATATTCTCTTGACCATAAAAACTTCGATAACCTCCATTTACAATGTTAATATTGTAAAATGTGTTATAGAACAATTTTTGGAACATCAATACCTACGATGTCCATGGAAGGGGAGGTTCTGAAACATTTCTTATTTTATTTGATTTATTTTCGTTTTAACGTCTAATAACGCTACTTTATAAGAAATCGCATGCTTTTCCTTATCCTAAATACCATTGAAATCATTAGAATCAATTCCATTAGCAGTATAACGCTACTAGTTTACTCTGAACTCTGAAGTCTTGCCGACAGGGTCGCCAGAATCATGACGGAAAAGATTACCTCCAGGTGCTAAGGAGCTATCGTTTTTTAAAGGTTGGCAACACTGAACCATCATTGCGATTGCGTCGCTCGCGTTCGAGCTTTGGTTTATGTTCGGGGCGGTTTGCTTTTGGTTTGGGAAATTTGGTGCATTTTGACAGGCTCAAAATGTGTGTGGCTATTCTCCGTCCCTCCCAGCGTTGTTGGGATCGCCATCAGTACTCGTTCTTCTTGATTCCGAATAGAGCGTAGACTCCTCGGTTACCTTCTGAGGTGCCCCACTTTGACGACCGAAGGAGCCCGTATACTTTCACAATGGAAGGCTCCATCTTGGCATCTGCACCGCACGGTAATCGGAAATTATTGAATAGTTATTCTATTAGTTTGTTAGTGTAACATATACCCACGTCACCGGCCTTTTATCGTTGAAATTTTCCTCTGAAACTGAGACTTGCTTGGGTCAGAGATCAGTTACCTCACAGAGTTGGGGTACCTTCATGTTGGTACTCCTACCCAGCGTACCTAGCGATCCGTATCATTTCTGCAAGATCTAGTAGTCAAGTCTATCGAATGCGTGGTTCGTGCAATTGTAAGTGCCCACTGTGCCCTTTCCCCAATCCTTAAAACCAACGCTAACTCCGTATTCGTCTATATCATGAACGTCAAATTGACGCCAATTGCATTTCAGTTGGCCGCATACAGCGCAAATTCCTACTTAAATGACATTTTAACTAATGCGTAGGTGTAGGCTCTCAAACTCCGATTTTCTTGCTATTTCCTTAACGTTTTTCTGTCTTTACTCCTCAGGATCGTCGTTCGGTCTCAAGGGCAAGAGCAAGGAGTGGCAAATGGAAATGCTCATGGAAAAACTGCGTTCCAAATCTAGCCAGTTCAAATCATTTTACGAGAGTTCAAAAGCCCTCCGGATGACAATGCTCGTAAGCTTCCTTTTACGGAGAAATTTTTTCATTTTGGCATTTTTTTCTCAGTAAAATAACATTTGACTCGTTGAATTCGCATTTTAATTTGTGTGCTTTATTTTATAGGAAAAGCGGTATCCGATTGATCCTACCGAGCGTTCTCACCTTCAAAAATGCCTGGATACCCTCCAACAAAATATCAAAGTGACCACCCTTCAAGCTATGATTGAACGTTTGGAAAGCGTTTCTCGTCAACTTAAGTACGCATACATTGTATCTATTTTGGTTGATTATTCCTTGAGTGATTAACCTTTGCTTTCTGGCCACCCTTTCCGAATGGCCCCAAAATGGTATGGGCAAAAATGTGTTCTTTAAAACTCGATTTCCGGGAATTGTTAAAAACTGGGCATGCGACGCTAAGCCAATTGGAATAAGCCCAGGACGCTTCACAATCACTGTCCCTCTTCTGCTCCAAGGAATAATCAACTATTGAGGAAGAATTCACAGCGTTTTTCGCGTGCACACTAGCTCAAAACCGGATATTTACTCTCATGTTTCAGTTTAAAATTTGTTACTGGCCCGTCTGGAGTAGATCTCTTTATTTCATCCGACATGTTCTACCTTGAAGTGAATCTCGACGAACTTGGGGGCATCAAAGACGTCAAAATTCATCACGAAGGCCAAGGAGGACAGCAGGTGCGGAAGTCACTTTTTATCCACTTGGCTGTTTCGATGATCTTCACTGCGAGTGTATGTTATGATAATTTGTTGCATCTGGTTTTTGTTTTAGAGCTGTGAGGAACTTGTTTCATGCTTGAGCCGACGGGATTTCGCTGATTTTACCGCCCAGCTCGAAGGGCTTGCCTCCATCTACCAGCTAAATGCCGACAAAAAAGTAGGTAGAAATGTCATAATTACCTTATTCTTGACCCCCTTTCTTACAAAGATGTTGATAGTATTTTAATCATAATTTTTCCCATAGGTCAAATGTAAAGCTTTCACTTCGCTAACGTCTCTTGAAATCGATTTGACGGTGTTGGCCTCTCTACGACAGTATTCCAAAGATCCTCTCGACCAGGTTCAGCGTTCCCCTGTTGGCCATCTTGAAAAAAGACGTGGAGGTTCGTACCTGACAATTACGTTTCCCAGTTGGATTTCACGACTCTTCGATTGAATTCACAAATCCTTCCAGGTCATCCCATGAAATTGACGTATTTCGTTTCACCCTACGAATTGCTGGACCCACAATCCCAAAACCGGCCTATCAGAAGTCTTCCCAATGAGGGGCCGTTGAAAGTTGGAACGTATGTTTCCGTCTGCATGGAAAGCTCGTCTGCCAACAAACTCCAAATTCAACCGTTGGTCACGATCGGGCATGGAGCGGATGGACTTGCGTTAGTTTTATTTAAATATCGAATCTTATCTATTTCTTCGAAAATAACATTTCTTCAAATTAGCGAACCAATTACGTTTCAGTTGGCCTACTTACGCTTCCATCTCACCGAATAACAGTATTACTGTTGCTGGGAGTTTTGTATTAAATTTGAACAAACCAATGCCCATCTGTGTTTCGCTTATCAACAATATCACAGCAGTAACTAAGGTAAGATTTCCCTCTTTGGAGAATTTTATTAAGAGTGCTCAAGTTCAGTAAAAGAATTTTGTTTGTTTACAGGCCCCTTGCGCAGATTTGACAACCACTTCACCTCTTCTGAGCCTCATATGTCAACACGCTGCTAATGGGATGGATACCCAATCGAGCAAAGGCTTATTTGTGGTGAGTATTCTTATTCCCTCGACGTTCAACTGTTGTGCAATAACGGACGTCATCACGTTTCCTCTCGTCCCGTACTGTTGATAGAATGTGGACGATCAGTATCATTGTTACCTCATGACGGAGTCCCGAGGATCTTTGGAAGGCGTTGTGGTCTCCTCCATACCATTCACTCATCCTTCACACGTACCTGAAATCATCTCTTTCTTGCGACGACAAGCGATGTTTAATTGCATCATATCCAGCTGCGTCCGCACCTCTAACAAAGCAGGTTGGTTAATTTTGTTGTTGTAATAACTTCTAAACTGTTCAGAACGTCGAAACGTTATTAACGACTTAATTGTTTTCCCTTTACAGTCGATTTTGAAAATATGATTATGGTCGAAGTATCTCCTCTAAATTGGCGACAACTGACCGTCTCTTTGGAGCATCCGCTTGAAGAGAGCATGGCTTCCGTTGAGCTCGATTTGAATGATCCTGATAATATTCAGGTCAAAGTCTTTACGAGTTCCAGCAGCACTGGACAATATTCGGAACTTGCGACGAAAGTTTTCCAAAGGTAGGTTCAAGCCCTGGCGCCCTCATTCAAAAGCAGAATCGATCATTTTTGTTAGGTCAGTTTATTGGAAGTCGAGAAAAAGAAACGTGATTTTTCAGAAGACTGGGTATTCTAAAACTCACGTTGTCTATGACTTCTAGAAAGAGGAAAAAAACATATTGATTGTAATCGTGGTTTCAACATTATTTAGAGTAGCTTCTAGATAAGCTTAGTTGAAACGACTTGTTTTCGGAAGTCCCCAGTTCTGTGAAAAGTTGTAGAATAAATATTATGATAAACGTTGGATGAATGATCACATGATCTGGTGCAGTATTGTTTGTACCTTGTTTAGACCTACGTACCAAGTAGGTAGCTCGCGATCCCACCCCATATTACACCCCATTCCACCTCCCTTCTACACGAATATTATGTGATTTCATCTAACTTATGTTATGTTTATTCTACAGCTTTCCACACTTCTGACAATCTTTTTAAATATTTTTTCTACTTCTATCTTCTATCTTATATCTTTCTATTCTTTCTTTATGGTTTATTATTCCTTTGAGCAAGAGTGGAAAATTCTCGAGTGTCCAAGACTAAATTGAATTCAGCGGTCAAATATAGTGGAAAATACTTACAGTGGGCGCCAATCTTTCGGGGACTCATTTCTCTCGATTTTGGAGCGTCTAATATTTAGTGGAAATGCCCTACATGCCTAGAACCTACAAAATCCCGAAAATCAAGTTTTAAAAACGTATTTTTACGCATACTCTCTCCAAATTATGACCAAATGAAGAGACTCGGGGACCAACTTGAGCTGGTAAGAGGTGCCTGACCAAAATGTCCAATTTTGGTGTAAATCTAAGACATCGGCTTCTGGCATGAAAACAAGAAGTGATGAACCAAAAGCGAACTATTCTTGAAGTTTTTTGTGAACCCAAGTTGTTTTCGAAGGCAGTTTTCAGTTGTTGATACGTCATTTTGATTTTGTAGATGCCTGTCGATCCCAGTCACAATGAGAACTCTCATCAAACAGTGGAACGCGACCAACCATCAACAACACCGACTGCTGTTCAACGGCGGCGTCGCTGGCGGCGGGACCGACCCGTCGAGCGGTGGGCCCGGCGGCGACCGGTCGGACTCTCTTGGCGACGGTCCGCCGGACCTTTTGGACCCCGAAGTGACGGTCAAAATGGAGCCCGGACTCGGTGGCTTGGGTCAAAACGGGTCAAACGTGATGCCCAACTACGGCGAGATGCTGAGCGACCAACACTCAGCGATCCCCGACCCCGTCTTCGACACCGCCTTCAGCAGCTCGCTCGACCATGACCAGACTCTCGGTCAGTCTTTCAACTTGAACTATTTCGTTACGTGATGCGTTGTGGACAATTTGAATGCCATTGCACCCAACATCAATCTCTCGTTGTTTTTCTCGTCGTTAATTAGAATTTTGTTTTACTCTTCGTACCTGAACTTGGAGCAAATCGACACCCTCCGAGTCAAGTAGTTCCGAGTTAGTAATTTATTAAAAGTTCATTGAATTGTTGGAAATCGGAATAAACATTCATTCGTAAAAAAGAAATCCTTTACTTCAAGCTCTCATTGTTGGAAGGCCCTCGTTGTTTCATTGGTTGCAGCCATATTTAATTTTAGTCTCATCATGATCATTGCTAAACCAGCATGACAATACTTATCCAACTAACCTCAGGTACCTAACAGCGAATTAATATTTTCCATAACCAACCAATATACATTTGGAGTCAGTACCTAGTGTCTCTTAATTGCTTTATAGACGGTTTGCGCATTGGTTTTGGACAATTCAAGTCGCAAGTCTCTCCTAGATGAGGTTAGAACTCCTAATCAGGATACCACAATTATGCGGTCAGTGTTGAACACCTCGTTAAAATCGCCTTTCATTAAGAAAAAAAGGTTCACAAATCCTTTATTTTAAATATTAGCGAATCTTGGAATCCGAAATAACGCAAGTTCATCAGGTTTGGTGAATTGATAAAACAAATTTAACTCTAACAGTCGTATTGTTCTAGGTTGAGTTGCTATAGAGGTCAATGAGTTTAATACTGTTCCCCAGCTTGAAAGAGCATGGATAACAAGTCCCTCTAAGTACTGTTGTCTGGCAGTTCGTGCCTTCTAGTTTGCACTATCGTATTAATCAGGGTGGCACCTCGAGTATTTCAATTGAACGCCAAGAACAGGCTAGTATTGGTACTCCTTACGTAGGAATGAACAGGAAGAGTCTGTAATTTCTTGGCCATCACAGGTCGAAGCCCTCGGGTCAGTGTTCACCACAACAACAACCCTCGCGAAATGTCCGGTATTTTGGTGTGGTTTCCTACCTTGGAGTGGAAGGAGGCTCTGTCAGAGCGTTGCTTCTGTGGACAAATTCCCCCACAAACTGCTACCACTTTGGAAAAATACTGGAATATTCTTTCCGCTGGCATCCATAACTTCAAGGCCAACTGGGTAGTAGGCCCACACTTGTGAGGTTCTTGGCAAGCCCCCCTCCCATCCATTAGTCCAGGGGACTATTCCAGCTAAGATGACGGGATGCAGAGAAGCCATGGTGTGCCTGAATGTACTTAGCGCATTAGAACCCTCATCAATTCTCTATAGCATGTGTGTTGCTATTATTTTGGACAGCCAAAAGTAACGTAAAGGAGCACATTTTATTGCAAGCGATTGTATACCTATCAAAAATCAAGTACAGTCGTGACGTCATAGGAAATACATTTTGGTTCATAGCATTGCTGTATTTTCATTAGACCGGAGAAGGTTTAAAGTATACTACAAGTGCATTGATTCATGATTGATCCATCCACCATCCAATATTGTTGTAGTGACTTTTTATTGAAATTGCCGAGTAGTGTAAATACTAAAGTGAGAACGATTAAACTCCTGCAGCCAGCATTCTCCCTTACCTTGTTTCGAGCGGAAGTTGGCTGATTTCCTGTCGTCCAGCCTAACCTTTTTACTAGCAATGGCCCCTGTTCATTGGCCCAGTCCAGTTGTCACGCGTCTTTTACAAATCCAGCCACTTTTCGAAGGTTCTATAACGATTTTGGGGTCTCGAAGGAAACCCGATCATTCCCTTATTGGATGTGACGTGTACATTGGTGGGAGGAGGGGTGGTTTTCTCTCCCTCGAAACTTATGTGGCTTCGAAGAGGTTTAGTAATGACTCAAATAATTTCCGATCTCTTCTGTTCAACGTTTTACTTTGACTTTTTTCTGTTGTAAATTTCGCCATGTGAGTTTTAAAGCTCTGACAAATTTTGTAAAATTTATACCAGTCGGGAGTTTTTGTTTTTTGTTTTTTTGGCCTTCTCAATTCCCAAAGTTGTCCTCAAGATTCATGCAAACTCGCCTAGATGTGCCACCATGACTCGTCATCTTCAAGACTTTTTCTGGAATTGGGAGAATTTACTTCGTCTTGAAAAGAAAAACAGTCCGATGTAAGTAACATTTGGGAAAAGAAAAAACTTTGACGTTGGTGGTGGCACATCGAAGCATGATTCGGCTTGTTTCAATAAATTCCTGTGGCGAGCACAAACGCAGCATGATTGTGCGGTTTCATTTGCCTAGTGAACTTGCGTTAACGTTTCACTTCGTTCTTGTTTGCTTACTATTGGGTTTCCTCTTTTCTATTTCTCCTTGCTGTTATACTATTCTACTGTCCCGTTCCGCTCTCAGTATTCGGAGCTGTTTCAGTCCGTGAAACATTATTTTCTGTATAGAAGGTTGATTCAAGCTGGGGATCGTCAAATCCTAAACATGGCAGTTGACTTGACGGATCTTCACATTTTCATTGTTGATCGGATCTTTATTGTGTCCTACTACGAGAGTACTTTTCCTACTATTGCACGTGTACTCGGGCTTATTTAGAGTGTGTCAGTGTTTCTTAACGTAGATTAGTGGCCGCAATAGGTCTGATAAAATATTTTTAAAGAAGAAAAACAAACATTTTTATTGTGTCGTTCTCTTTTTTGAGTATACAGCTACGCTCCGCGTCAAGTCCCAAGACTTGACGAAGACTAGCATATCTATAATGTATACTGACTTCTTTTATTATTTTATGCAGGGTGTCTCACAAATTGTCCCCATCGTCAATTGCTTCTTTTCTCTGTCATGCTTCTTTTGCGCATCCAAATCAGTGCGTAAAAATGTTGGGACAATCACACAAAACGAATGAGTCTCTTGGAGAAGTAGCTTTTTTAGCTCAAAAATTTACAGTTCTGGGAAGGAAGTGATTTGTGGGACACTTTGTTTTTGTCCTAAGAATTCTTAAATTTCTTGAAAATTGTCGAGGGTGATTTTATAAAAGGTTGAGATGTTTGGAAATTCCCCTCAACAATACTAAATATGGTCAAGTCATACACGCTTTCATTTTTAAGGTTTCTTAGAAGTAATTGAAAAACAACGCTCATAACATATTGAGCTTCTGAGTTCTAACGTGATCAATTTTGTTGGCAGGTGGAATATCATTCGGAGAGATGAAAAGTGGCTTGACTCTTGGCAACTTGGCGGATTCTCCTCATAAAAGCCGTAAGAAAAAGAGAAAAATTGGTGACATTGGATGGCATAGCCCCAAGAGAAAATCTGGTGAGGAGGGTGACAGCTCGGGTGACGACGAGTCAACTTCACTTGGAACGCCGACATCTCGAGAGGCGAGTGATCCGAGAGCTGGTACACCCACGTCAGCCACATCTGGGTTAGAATTTTCATCTTTGGCGGATTTGGAGAATTCCGTTTCCGGTATAACAGGGGATGAAAAGACGTCAGACAACGAATTGGAAAGCGTCATGATGGCTGCCACTGGAGAACTCGATGACTCAGACGACGTTTTCAAAACGAAGAAGAAGAAAAGAGTCGACAAAGAGCGCACAGCAAATGACATTCTGATGGATTTGGAAAATAAAAATTTGGTCCCTCCATCAGTCTCGATCACTCCGATCGTTTGTGGAAATCCACCAAATTTCGGGTCAGTGTTGTCCGGTATGGGACTTGACCGTAGACCTGGGATTGAGATCATCCCCATCACAACGTCACCTCCAGCTCCAGTGCCCACGTCCATTACGATCACGCCGATACCTAAGTCGTCCGACGAGCGGTCCAAAGATCGTAAGAAAAGCCGCGATGGGGAAAAGTCCGGCAGCAAATCGACTGGGGAGAAGAAGAGGAAGAGGAAACGCGAAGAGTCGCCGATGGGACCGCCTGAAAAATTGCCGCCAAAAAACGACCCGCTGTCGAAACGGGTGACAGTTTCGATTGAGCCCGCCGAATCGTCACCTCTGTCGCCTGTTTCGGCAATGCGGAAGTTCACTTCATCTCCAACAGGCGGGTCGAGTACCACTAGCCCTCTAGGGGTGGTGCCCAAGGGCAGCCCAGGTACTTCGAAAAGTTCCAAAAGCTCTCACCAGAGCCCGAAGCATTCTCCAGCGTATTCGCCCAAGAACAACCTCATTTCCAGTCCTAAACCGGGTTCCAGCTCGTCAGCAGGGTCACCCAAAAGTAGTTCAAGCTCTGTTGGGAAGCCGAGTTTGAACGCGATGAAATCCGCCGTTTCCAGCCCGAACAAAGAAAAATCAAAATCATCGTCTTCTTCCAAGAGCTCTTCAGACAAATCAGACAGAAAGAGCCCAAAAATTAAAACTAGCTCAGTGAAGAGCTCATCGAGGTCCTCAACATCATCTCCAGGAGGGGGGCCTCCTACAGGAGGAGGGGATGGCGGCGGGGGAGCGGATTCGGCGCAAAGTGGAGGCGCCAGACCGTCCGCGCCGTCAGGTAGCAGCGATCTGGGTAAGGCCTCCAGTTCCAACAGCACAAGCAGTTCCTCCAGTTCCAGAAACCGCAAAGGCTCTCTGTCAGCCATCGTGGACAAACTAAAATCGGCTCAAGCCACAGACGAGTTGTCCATTACGCCGAGTCGTGACAAAGACGTGGCTAAGAAAGACAGAGACAAAAAAGTGGCTCTTGGAACTACGAGTACAGTCGAGCTGAAACCTGGAACGACACCGCCTCCTGGTGTGTCCAAAGTGGACGCTAAAACCGGAGAGTATATGGTCAAACCCTCTTCAGACGGCATCAAAATCACTATCAATAAAACTAAAACTCGAGACAAACTGACGAAAGAGAAGACTCATACTGGTCTGAAACCCGGTGTCAATTCAGGGCCAATATCCAAAAAACCATCGACGTCGTTAAGTTCGGGCGTCCCCAAGTCAGGAACCTCCGGTACGTCAAGTGGCAGCAGTAGCAGTTACAAGAAGAAACCTGACTCGTTAGGATCTTCCGGTTCAAAACCGACAAAAGACAAATTGAACAAAACGTCCAGCGCCGTGAAAGACAAACCACCTTCCGTAGTCAAAAAAGACAACGCCGTGTTCACCGTCGTTGAAACTGGTCTGGGCAAATCCCTCGACACGAAATTTCAAATTCCCAAATTATCTGCCCGGACGAGTATCACCGAAAAGAAAACACTGAGCCTTCGCAACGACGAAAACCCCCCACCCTCTCCCTCGCCATCAGTGTCAGTCCACATCGTTCCTTCCTTGCGACTGTCACCTCGTCCTTCTCCTGGAGTCATCACGGAGGACGATCTGATGGACGAGGCTTTGGTCGGAGGCAAGTGAGGGCGTTCGAGTCCTCAGGCAATATTTTATGAAGAGCCAATTACATTGAGTATTGTTATTTGATCGCTTACCTACCTATATTACAAAAATATAGTCTATGAATATTTTTCTAAATGAGTTGTATTGTATTGATGAGTAAATTGTCCTCCATATCATTGGACACGCATACGAATCTTCGGATGATACACAAACAGGAGAATAATAGTAGGGCCCTTAAAACGTCGAACGTGCAAAATTTGGTATTTAAGTTGACCATTAATTTGTGAGCTCACGAATTGCCATTTTGGTCCACGAAAAGCCAATGATTTTGACGCTATTTACCAATTGATTTATTGTTGAGTAGATTCAAAATCCTAACCGACATTTCCCGAGTCATATTTTCTCTTCCAACATTCCACAAAATGCCTTGTTTTCGAGATTTTTGAAGGCTTGAGCATTTGTGTTTACTGTTTTCATCTTGATTTTGGAGGCTGAATCGATTCAGGTGGATACTGGACGAATTGCAGCAGGCTTACAGGCGCGAGCTGTTTAAGTCCCCTCTGCCAAATGATTGTTAATTGTTAATGGTTTTATGTTTGCTATCCTGTTAGGTGTTGTACCCAGCCATTTTACCTTTGTTTTCATTTAATTATATATATTCTTGTTAATTGGACCTTGGGTCCGTGCTATAAATAAAGAGGAGGCTGGGCATGAGTGAAATTTATAAAATGTCACTTTTTGACTGGGTGGCGCCTGGACATGTTGGATTGAGCCTCCACGATTCAAAATGAAGACGAATGTACACGAAACCAAAAGTTAAATACTAGAAACCCGGAGATGTGTCTATGGGACAGTTACCTTACCGTAGGTACTTTCTTGTACGTGCACATTTTGGAGAAGGCTAATGACCCAGACTGGCAGAAAGTATTGAATAAAATCCCAGTTAGGTATCGCCCCTGACATAACGGGTAAGAACAATAAGATCTCGTGGACTCCTGGAATGCCAATTTGAAATCAACAAACTCATCTTGTAACATTATTTTAATGTCAAAATACATCACGAAATCAATCTTTAAAAATTGAGAGTAACAAACAATAGAATACAAAATACTTTTTATTTATAATAATAATTTACGTTGACTCGTTCGACATCGATGATTAGGTGGAATCGTGTTGTCTAAGATGAAAATGGTTTCTTGGTCATGGAACATATTGTGCAATAGTCCTGAGGAAGAGAAAGCGAAGAATGGCATATTAAGGTACTAATTTTATCAAATTTGGACAAGGTTCTTCGGGTTTGAATGTACTTACAACGTCATTATCGAGGCAGGTTGAGTGAAACATGTGACTACAGTTGAAAATTGCGACTTCCCGGGGCCTCGATCCTTCTGAAATAAAGAAGAGCCAAGGGATCTTATAAAGAGTATTGTGAGTCATAAACGGTACAGTAAGAATCAGTGCCGTCATAATCGGCTTATAATTTAATAATAATTTCTGCTCTCATACCTTTGACGTTCTTTTCTAATAGTTTCTGTTTGCAAGCTCCACAACTGTGATCACCTGAAAAAAAAATCGTCTTAATACAACAGAAAATACGATGAAGATGGAAGTACGAATACAAATAGCTAAATTGTCCTGGGACATGTAAGTTTCTACATTATTACATAATGAAAATATTTGGCGTTGCTACGATTTAGAACGGAATTGGTTCGTCATACCAATACACTTACTTCCTACTGCGAATCCTCTTTGTCGAGTAGTAATCAGTCGACTGTGTAAATCGAAATAGTCTGAGGAAATTATTTTATTGCAATCTTCTTGGATTCGGACCTGTAAAAAAATTGAAATATGAACAGAAATGGTCTTGATAGTGATGTCTATTCGGGATTTCAGACGATTTGTTGGTCCCAACAACTTTAAAAGAGTCATTTCAGGGTTATTTTATAACTTAGGCACAGATTCTGACTTAATTATTTAAAATTTTACCCTCCCGCACAGGGCATAGGTGATTCCGATTTTGAAAAAGTTGTACGTAACATGTTTTTTGGCCACTTCAAATGTAGAGTATTATCATTTTTTCCTCAAGGAGTATTATATTATGATTTCACACAATTTCAACTGTAAATACGGCTAAAAATTGGTTTGGAGCATCACCGAAAACTAGCATTAAAAGAAAGACGATTTAAGGGGATAACTAAATTTGTAATTCTGACTACAACCTGTAGCGTGTAATCTTGAATCATCTTGACCAGCGCTTCTTTCAACATCGGTATCTCTTGTTTTTGGTCGATCCTCTGCACCAGAATCCGCGGATCGACGTACGTTCCTATCCTCTTAAGAAGAATGGTAATATACTCTGCAACAGTCAAAGGACGTTTTAACTACCGATGACACCAGTGTGTATTCGTTTTAAACGGAGTGAATACACGGAATATACTTACTAGGTTTATCCAATGAGTAATTAATGAGATCGTCCCACAGGTCGGTGTCATCGTGTTCTTTACAAAAATCTATAGCTCTCTCAAAGTCTTTTATTTCACTCAGGATCAGAATTAACGCTTCTTTCGTATTGCCGATGAGACCTGGGCAGACACCAACCTTTTAATTCTTCACCATAATATCTCAACTAGATTACCAGATAACTATAGTATGTTGAATTCCTTACCTAAAAGATGAACCATTTCCTCGTTGAACTTCCGTTGTTGACAGATTTCTAACGCTTCTTGTATGTTGTAAAAGCCGCTCTTTTTCAATAATTCCAAGAGTTTGTCTTTGTTGAAATCTGCGTAGAGTCGTACTAAGAGGGAGTGAAATTTACGGGAGTCTTTCGGTTTCTTACTGTCGAGCTCCTTCAGGTACTGGAATATAATCAAATGAAAATGCCACTCAGGAGTGGATACAAAGACAACATCATTCGCTAGAGCCATTTTAAATACTCGTAAATTCCGCCTTTAAACACAGTAAAATTTCCTTTCATTTCCAGTACCTACAAAATCTCACCGATTGGGTCTTATTTAAATAAGTACGTTTAGATACATACCAAATACAAATAATAGTTATTATCAGCTAACGCATCGACGACGTTCTGCGGATCAACGAGCTCGTCTGCCAACATCGTTTCGATAGCCTTCTCACAATCCAATTTCATCAATTCTTTGGCGGAGGAATGCACTGTACGATATAACTTATGCTTCTTAATCAGCTCAAAAACTCCTTTACTTTGTAACCTGGATAACATAAAATAGTGGAAATATTTCGCTTTACATTTTTACGTTATACCAAAAGAAGAAATATAAAAAAGAAACTGATCCAACAAACAGTTTGTCCCCACATAAATATCGTAAATGGGTTACAGGGGAAAAAATAGGAAACAAGTTTTTCAAATCCTTCACGCTGATGAAATTAAATTTCATAGACATCATTCAGGGACGAGATAGGTATTCACGAATAGTAAGTTTTATTGGGTAAAAGTGCTTACTTTATATACATGCTAAGAGCTTTATCGTGTTTGCCCATGTGGGAATACAGGACGGCCAAAGCTTCTAAGAGGATGGGATTCGAGGCAGATTCCGACTGTATGATGTGATCAAGGGTGGACGTCGCCACTGCTTGTAAATTGTACAACCGAGGAGGCCATTGCTTGATTTTCGTCAAAAACCCCTGCAAAAGAAAACAGTTAGTAGGTATTTGGGTTAGGACTTGAAGTCGCCATTGGGTTGGAATGAGTCTTGAGAGTGACCTCGTAATCGGAGCGCAGATATTCGTAAAGAACCATTTCATAATTGTGAGGGGCCAAGGCAGACTCGTAGGAAGTAGGGAGATGAACAGCGAGGAGCCTCAATTGATTTGCGCTTGCGAATTTCCTAATTTCTTGTTCCCATTTCATCTTATCAGCACCTGAAAGGAAAATCAAAATTCTACTTTTTGGCAAAAATTACTAATTACTCCAAAAATTTGAAGAAAAGAAAGAACTGGACGCCATTCAACGGCGGTATTCATCTGTTTTCCAGTATTTTTCATCTAGAGAATTTGGTGGTGTCAAGCCAACTAACTTATTAACTGGTTGGCTTAATACGTGGCAGAGAGAATCATCTTTAAAATTACCACCTTCAATATTTATTTGCAGGACTTCGTAATCAGAAACACACGAAGAGAACTGAGAAAAGCTCGATTCTTGTCAATTCATACGAAGTCAAAATAAAACTGATTTGGATTTACCAAACATGAAAATTCAATGTGACAACTGGCAAGGAACTACGAACGCACCAGCAGCTTTAATAGATGAGAAGCGCTGCTCAGCATAGCAAATAGCATCAAAAAGGAAATTGATTCTTACCGACAATCTTCGGGCACAAGGAGGCTGCTTCCTCAAATTCCCTTCTCTCAAGAAGATGATTTATAAACGCCTGACCAACGCTAACCTTTGTGTGCCTCATCAGAGGCTTTTTACTTTCTTCAATCGCGTCTAAAGCCATTTGGTATTTCCTAAAAGACAAATTCATTTCGGTAAGAGACGGTCAAGTCGCGAAAAGATAAGAACAAAACAATTGAGCACTTACTTGTGTTTAAGAAGCCAGTCCACTCGGTCGTCAGTGTCGAAAGGGCAAGCGACGACGATATCTTTCGGGCTCACCACGACGAACCGACCTTCATCTGGTAAGCTTTCTACCTCAATACGAACAACATTTTTATGAAAATAAATACTTTTAAAAAATCCAATCGTATACGTTCCAGAAACACGGAAATGCCCACCTAAACTATAATCAGAAGCAGAATACTTGGAGAATCCTCTGAGAGACAGCAGGTCGATGCCCAGATCTTGGAAGCCTTCTGAATCAGGTTGTATGACTTGTAATAACGGACGTTCCCCAACACTCACGCCATTAGGGCCCTTCGCGCAACCTAAGATGACTATGTTGTTGTCTAAAGGGCCGACTCCACAAACTAGGTAGTCCATTGGGAGTGAATACACTGAAAGATAGGAAATAATTGGATGGATATTATAGTTAACTCAACTTGTTCGTGGTTGAAATTGTCTTTTCCTACCGAGTTGAACGTAGAATTTGGATGCATCCACAGCTTGCACAACAGACTTTTGACGCACAACGCAAACCTTGACGGTATCACCCCAACCCACAACAAGACTGAAGCTGTCTTTCCAACATATATGGCACTTAGAGTCGACTCTAAAACGAAGAACGGCAATGCAGTTCGAGGCCAACGGAGACTCTTCAATAGCTCGCAAACATATTACACTTACTCAGTTTTTGTTGGCCACTTGATGAGCCCCAAGGACGATTGAGACACCAAATCGTAAACTCGAAAGCCAACGTGGGACGCCCAAGCTAATAGCTCACCACCAGGGCTCCATTTCATGGTTTTCACGCCACCTTCGACCGACGCGTCTCCAAGTACTTTTTGCCGCCATCTCGAAATAAAGGAATATTTCTTTTCGTGTAAAATCAGTCTTTCATCACCTGTAAACATGACCATTTATTTTATCCAACTATAAAAACCCCCTTTTTAAAGAATCCCTCAACTCAGCCGTGACTTACCGGTGATAAACCTTTTACCGCTCCCAGGTTTATAATAAAAAGGATCTATAGCCACCGATCTCACCAGCCTTTCCATCATAATGTCTTGATTATTTTCCGAATTATAAAGCCCAAACACTAAAACCTAAAATAAAGCAGAAACGTGTTTGAGACGAGTCATTATAGTCAGTTTTTCTAAAAATATTCATTCACTTACACGACCATCATCGGAGCAGCTGGCTATATGATCTCCATTTCCGTCTATACTGATTTGGTTTATGGCCACTGTATGAGCTCGCAGCTCTCTGTTGACATTGTTGCCCTGATGATCGAGGATGTGTATGAAACCCCATTCCGTGCCAACGCAGACAAACTGTAATGAGGGCCAAATTATAAATGTGACATTGATCTGTGCTGGCAGCAACTAGGTGTCAAAGGAAACCTTTTTAGTTCGAATAATCTATCAA
Source organism: Cyrtorhinus lividipennis (assembly GCA_019603395.1). Lineage (NCBI taxonomy): Eukaryota > Metazoa > Arthropoda > Insecta > Hemiptera > Miridae > Cyrtorhinus > Cyrtorhinus lividipennis. Next base: position 8,403,698 of record CM034003.1, on the reverse strand, counting down.
ATTTATCAGATTCAAAAAATGTCAAACCTTTGGGTGCACGGCTACGCACGAAGCTGAATCGTTTTTCAAAATGTCAAGGAGATCGTTCACCATACGACTGTATTTCAATTGGGGTGCCTTCTCCTCTTCTTCGTCCTCCTCGTTCTGAAACAATAACTTGCCTGTCATAACGCATATTTACTTACCAAGAATATTAGTAAATATTGGGACAGTTGACAAGGCAAAAAAAATACTTTTTACGCCCCCTTAATTACCTTGTTAACCTTTGATACAAATCATCATAATTTGAGCAAGCACCTATTGAATAACAACTTATCAAATGCATAATATGAGTAATACATACTTATATATAATACTTACGTCGACATCTTCTCTATCATTTTCCATGGCTAAAAAGTACAGTAGATTTCCTTAAAGCTCTAATGAACAGGAGCAACTTTCTTGCTATTCAACCTTCCCTTGGATGTAAGTGAGGGATGAAGCGAAAATAAAGCTCATACTACTTCGGAACTAGATAATCCCTTCGATTCAATAAATACTAGAAAGAGATAACACAAATTGGAATCATTTACGTAACAGTCATCACAACGTGCACTCTTGAGAATTTGTACTATAAGAGAAAAATCGTTTATGCCTTTGTATTGATAGTATTAGAGCAGGATTTGCCCTTGAGTCATACAAATGTTATCTCCAGAACTGTTATCAACAATGAGATAAGGACACAGGTTTTCATTGTTTTGAAGCAACATTTTCAAGAGTTCTGTGGTTGTTTATAACCTCCCTCGTGGGGTGCCAGCGTGCTGCAACCTACCGTCAGTAGTTGTAAACTTGTTCCTAGCATTCAATCTGAATCTCATTTCGTGTTCTGCTGCAGAAACACGAACGTAAAAACAATCAACTCTTCCTTTTAAAATTTATATAAGCACCAATAGTCAAAGTCAACTGCTTTTCTCATGGCTTTGCTATTACATTACTAGACGAACACCGTCTTACCCAAAATAATTGCATAAGTTAGCGATCGCTTTTGACTAGACGTCATTGTTGCTATGGTTCGCATTGGCATTTTTGAAACCTGTTTTGTGTGGAACAAGGTGCATATTATTCGTATTTTTGCTTATCGTATCATTGATTTACTCCCACACTGTCACACAAATAGTGTTCCAAGTAACTTAATTTAACGAACTACTTGCAAACTAGTTTATTAATGCACTTTTGATGTCAATAACATTCCTTTGAGAAGGGTGGGAGAGATTTTCTACATTTTTGATAAAAAGACAAGGAAGCTGGAATGAAATTTGATTTGATAATTGAGTTAAACAGAAATTCAATCGCCAACCAACTACTTTCCAAACAGCTTTTTTGAATGAAAACCAGTTTTAAAAAATTTAGTGCGTTTATTTTTTTCATATTTGAATTTCCCTAGCAATGGGATTAGTTTTCTCACACAATTATTCTCTAATAATTTCACTAATTTTTAATTCATGGAAATGCCTTGACCCGTAAAGAGAATATTACTATTATTTAGCAAGTCAGATGAAACGCTCGCGCGCTCTAGGAGGAGTTTTCCATGCATATCGACATTCCTTACGCATAGGCAAACACAACACCAACACAACAACCTCCACAAAATATGGGTATCAATGAACAAATCGATGCTTCTTTCCGTTTTCTGAAGAGTAATCGATGTTCAAAAATCATTAAGAAAAATATTGATGTATCGATTGTATCTTTTTATCGTCCCAAAATGTAGCTATAAACTAATTTTTTCCGGCATTTTAAAAATGAAGTTTATTCCAGAAAGAACAGCGAAAAAACAACGAATTTAAGGTTGAAGATGATAAGGTCAGTGATATCGGGCAATATAATACAATGCCACAGTATCGATGTCTGATTGAAAACATTGATGACAAAAACATCAAATAGTAAACATCGATGTTTGGGATAAACATCGACACACATTTCTATAACAAAACACAACACTCAGTTTTTACAAGCCGTATTTATACACGTAGTGCTTTTTGCTTAGCTCGCCAAGAAAATAATTCGAACTCTTCTACTGCTTTGCAGGAAGCTGGAACCGTACTTTATATAGATGTGTCTGTTTTGAGTAAAGTGTTGAGTTGAAGTTTTCTGTTTGTGACCATGTCGGAAGAAACAGACGTGAAAGAGTACACTCTAGATGCAGACGCAGAACTCCGTTTTGAAGTGGAAAATGCGAATGAAAATGTAACGCTGACGGTAAGTTCATTAGATTCGATGTACCCATTGGTTAATTAAGCGTAATTTTATGTATTTGCCCACCGTATAATCGAGAAAGGCGAACATACGGAATCTCCTCATGACAAGGTTGCATCGTCGAGGTATATTATATATATGGTCTGTTCCTACTATTAGGTAAGTCTGTCATTAATTAGTCTGTGATATCTCATGATGCTTGTACAAAATGTAATCAAGTATAAACCAACGCAAACGTCAGAAGAAAACGGAGGATTGTTGGCATCGTTCCACTAAATTTTGGACGCTGAATCCAATTAAATGAATCCTGAAACGATTGGCGCCCTCTGGATGAGGTTATGAGTCAAAATGGGTACCTATCTACCCATTTCAAATGTCTGTTTTGAGATCTCTGGTACCTAGGCGTGTGGGGTATCATTTTCTCTTAATTGTGGACCCTGAATCGATTGGACTGGGTCCGGGACTCGCCACACTCACTGTTTCCCCCAATTTCCCCATGCGCCTGGTTCGAGGAATAACCAACCCGTGTGTAGGAATTTACAGCGTTTTTTCGTTGTGGTCGGTCTGGAAACACAACTTTGATTTGATTGCCTTGAGCAGAATTGTTGCAAACCCTTGTTAGAAGTCGTCTGCATGAATAACTTCCAAGCAATTTGGAGCTCTGTTTCTTACAAAAGGTCATAACAAAATGTTTGCTGACTACTTCGTTGACAATTTTTATCGTGATAATCTGTTTTGCAGTTGAAATCAGGCTTCGCCGAAATATTTGGGACTGAAATTTGCAAAGGTAAATCCTACACCTTTAGAACTGGAGCTAAAATTGCCGTTTTCACGTGGCAAGGATGTACGCTGGAGTTGAAAGGCGAATGCGACTGTTATATAGCAAAAGAGACTCCTATGGTAAGGGATAACTGCAGCTTAGTCATTAGCAATACAAAAATACACTGTGTTTTTTTAAATTTTTTAAAATTAATTGTTTTTTGTTTTTTTTATGTAGATGTTTTACTTGAATTGCCATGCCTGCCTGGAGCAATTGAGGATAAAAGGAGAAAACGGCAGTGACGTCAAACGTGGACCTATCACGATGATCGTTGGCCCGACTGATGTTGGAAAATCCACTGTGTGTCGAATACTCCTTAATTATGCTGTACGCATGGGACGGACTCCAGTTTATGTTGATCTGGACGTTGGTCAAGGGGCCATTGCTATCCCAGGATCCATTGGTACGTAGCAAGGGCTATTTTCGAAGCATGTGGTTCCTTCTCGACGCAGCAAATTTTTCCGAAATGGTTGTTTATTCCTTGGAGCAAGATTGTGGGGAAAACAGGGAGTAGGGAGTGTCCCGGATTTATTTCAATCGATTCAGAAAATCGAGTTTCAAAAAATTCATTCTTACCCATACCCTACCCGGAACGAAAAGTTCTGCGGACCGACTAGAGCCCAATAAAGGTCCTGACCAAAATTTTAGAGATCATGAAACGTAATTCTGCCAAATTTTGGGGCCATTCGTAAAGGTTTACCTCAGGTATGATCAACGAATCACCAACCAAAAGGGGTTTCTGTATACCTTTTTGTAGTGGCTTGTAGACTCCTGAACAGCTTAACGGATTCTTAACTTCTTTTTCCTCGCGACAACCCCAATCCAATCAACAATCCTCACCCACTTCGGGGAATACCAATCCTAACTCTATAATCTTGATTAGCAATGCTAGTTTATCAATATGTTTTTCAAATATCAGGATAACCACGTAGGATTATTACTTTCATGTTTGTTCCAGGAGCGCTACTCATTGAAAGGCCAGCTGCTGTCGACGAAGGATTTTCAGATCAAGCTCCCTTGGTGTACAATTTAGGTCACAACAACATCCAAAAAAATACTCAGTTGATGAATTTACTCGTGACTAGGTTAGCGGAAGTGGTCCATGACCGGCTCCAGGCAAATAAAAAAGGTAGGCACCTGCATTTTTAACGATTACCTTGAAAATTTGAGGAAAAATTGACGAATGATGACGCATTTTCTGTGTACAGCTCACACATCGGGTGTAATAATCAATACATGCGGTTGGGTCAAGGGTGAGGGCTACAAACTTCTCAATCACGCTGCCCAGGCATTTGAGGTTGATATCATCTTGGTGCTGGATCAGGAGAAACTATACAACGAATTAACTCGTGATATGCCGAGATTCGTTAAAGTAGTTCTCTTACCCAAAAGTGGCGGGGTGAGGGTTTTAATTACACCTTTATTTTACTAGTTCGTACGGAGTTGAGTTGAACACATAGTAATTGGGCATATTTACTGATTTACTGAAATATTTCCTTCAATCAGGTCGTTGAGAGAAGCAAAGCCTTCAGAGCTGAAGCGAGAGACAATCGAGTGAAACATTACTTTTACGGGAACAAAACTCCTCTCCATCCCCACAGTTTTGACGTCAAATGGTCTGATTTGAAAATTTACAAAATCGGCGCTCCTCCATTGCCTGACTCCTGTATGCCACTGGGCATGAAAGCGGAAGACAACATGACCAAATTAGTATCCGTACAACCAGGTGAGTATCATCTTACTCGACGCTATTGGTTGGTTTATGGTGCTATTTATCTCTTTTCCGCAAAGAACGCTGCGAGTTTTAATTTCTGACGTCACCCCAACTCTTAAGCATTCGTTACAGTCTCAACTCAAATTAAAAATTTAAACGAATTTGTCTTGGAAATGATCTTCTTCTTCTCAGATCACTTCAACGCAGCGCATTTCGTCACGTTATGAGCGTAGAAAACTTATTTCTTTAAAAAACGAAAAGTTGTTGCAAGTTGGAGCAAAATTGTTCTTGGAATTACTCCGATAGTGATGAGTTGCTTTGGAGGCCAGTACTTCAATCTATCAAGTCTCAAATTTATAATCATTATTCCCTATTTTAAATTATTTCTGACGTCAAAGAACTCGCAATACCGTCTTCTGGAATTATTTTTAAAGTCTGATTACTTTTAAGTATCAAAACCAGTTTCTTATTTTTAGTTGGAATTGAATATCATTCATAGCTTCTCAAACGTTAGCACAATTATTACTGTTCTTGGAAACTTCTGGCTCTATTGAGAAACAATAATAAAGGAAAAAATTACGATCGACACCCTAGACAATTTCATGTGATCGAGTTTCAACTTCAATATAAACGAAAAAATGGGTTCAAATTCTTAGAAAAGTCACCATCAAGTCGCTGCTTCTTGAGAGGAATAGAGATGAGTAGCGCTAGATTGGCCATAAATGTCAACCTTCCTTCCTCAGTAAACATCGCCTGCTCTTTCCTTTGCATTGTGGTTCATCAATTTCAGGGGTTTGCTCATGTTTTCCTTCTTGTTTAGGTCCTCATCTCTTACACCATGTCTTAGCACTGAGTTTTGCCGCGTCGCCGGAAGATGATATCATTACGTCCAACGTTGCCGGATATATTTGTGTGTAAGTGTCTCTTGTCAATGTTATCAGCACGTTCCATATTTTAGTACTGTTGTTATTACAGGTTCTCTCGTACTTGTTATTTACTTTGTAATTGTTTCATTCGCAGGACTAATGTGGACATGGACAATCAAACGTTGACAGTGTTGTCTCCTCAACCTCGGCCACTCCCTGACACTATCTTGCTACTCTGTGATATTCAATTCATGGATAGCCATTGAATTTATATTGTTCTCGTAGATATGTCTCATAGGTTTCCTAACTTGTAATAAACGATGACGATATGCCTCACCTCAGCCTTGATGGTTCAGGTGCAATGAAAAACGGCTGTGTTGCATTTCCTAACATTCTTCTTTTTCTCTTGAGAAATTTGGACAACACGGTGGAGGTGACTTTCATTTCATCATGATTTCTATTTGAAAATACTTCATCTTCCTTCTTCCTTTCATGATGCTTTTCGCCCTGCACCGAAGCAAAAGTGGGTACCTGGCCATGTCCTACTTATGGTAGATGTTTCCCCGACAAATATACCTATCTTCAAGTATCTATTCTTAAATCGAAGTTCAGCACTTGACTGTAAGTCGTGTCACAATTTTAGTTCAATGCCTTCCTACCTACGACTAAGGAAGAAATATAAGGACGACCTGAAGATGGCTACAGATTCAGTATTCCAGCTCTCATCCATTGTTCTTCGAGTTGGTAATTAACGAAAGAGTTCCCCATTTTCATAATGTCCCTCATGATCTCTCTTCTGGTTCTCAAAATCGTCCGAAATTTTCTGTAAAATCATCCCCAAACGCCTGGATTTCCACAAATCACGAAAACCCGTTTTCACACGTACCCTGCCTCTTTTTGGGCCCAAAAGGAGCTGACTAAAATTTAACTTTGAAAAAAAAAAACGGACATTCCGGCGATCTAGGCATTTTCCCACGCTACATAATGATGAAAATAATATTTACTATTGAACATTGCGTGCCAGTATATTAGAAAAATTAGGTTGCTTTCCATTTTCTCGTATTTGTTTAAAGAACGTAATTGTTTCTCGTTTAGTCTTCGAGCAGTAATGAAAACGCAATATTAAAACTCGGTTCTAAACCTTGGTAAAAATACATAATGCCTAGATCAAAAAATGCAAAATGTTCGTCCGCCGTCCACGCTGTTTTTTGGTAGTAGAGAAAATGTCTAACAATTTTGATCAGGGACCTTTCTCCTGCTATAGTATTTTTCTGGGTCCGTGAAACATTTCAGGCCCATCAAACCAAATTTAAGGAGGGGTATGGTGTATGGGTGAAAATGAATATTCGCGGGCGCGGATCTAGAAATTTTTTTCGGAGGGGGTTTTACACGGTAAAATCAAAAGCTAAAAAATAAACAAACAAAATGAACTAAATTTTCTCACTTTTTCAATCTCTTAACAATAAAGTCTTTTCAATTGCTCTAGTCAATTTCTTAATTTTGTTGGATTTTTGGTTTGAAAAAATTTAGTTCATCTCAAAATTCTACCACCTAGTTGTGCCCCCCCCCCCCCTTGAATCCGCGCCTGGATATTCGGCGGTCTAGGCGTGTGGGATATAATTTTCGACTAAATTTGATACTCTGAATCAGATGGGATGGGTCCAAAACACCCCAAGTGGGTACAAGTCAAAATCGGTACCTACCTACCTATTTTGAATGTTTTGAAATTTTCAAATACCTTGGTTATGTGGGGTATCGTTTTCCAGGAAATATTGGACGCTAAATCAATTTGAATGAGGTCGGGACAGTCCGCAATCATTGTTCTGTAATGTGGATCACTGACACCTACCGTAATAAAAAAAAAACCCCACTCTCGGAATAGGTAGATAGAAACCCATTTTGACTCTTCCAGTGAGCATCAATCGTTCTATTGGATTCAGCGTCCAACATTTAGTCAAAAAATAATACCCCACTCGCCGAAAATCTTGAAAATCCATTTTTCGAAATACACATTGTGACCCCTTGATTATCACGCAGACTTTCTTGGTGTTAGCGTACAAATTTTTAGCTGATTCATAAGTCGATTTTGTACCAATTTTGGTGCATATTATACAAAAATTGAAATTAAATTTCCATCGCTCACATCTTTATACCTTACTCTGTCCCTAATGAATAAATTTTTGACATTTTCATTTTGAAGTATTTAATTATCTTCTTTTAATTAAAGTTAATAAAACTGTTTGTGCAGTAGAATCCCAAAATAGAAAAGAAATCCTATTATTAGTTCCACAATCACTCACCAGAGAGCTCAAACGGCCTTCCTTCGCGGCGGACAACACTGCGGCTGTTGCTTCGGGTGCCATTTTCGCCTTTCTTTCATTGCAAATCTGGTCGTCGGAAGAAAGCGACCGGCACGATTTAGTTGTAGTGTAGCCACTTTATTCAATTAATTAATACCCTTTCAACCGGCTCAACACAAAGCACCAAAGATGTCAGGTAAATTGATCATTTCAATCATTGTCGGTATTTTGAATTAACGTTGAAATCATATTATTCCACCGCTCATTATCGTTTTTGTTCAGCTACGGCTGCCTACCAACATGTGAGGTTTATGTACGCGAGTATTAGGTATGTCGATGTAAATTAAAATTCCATCTAAGTTTTCCGTTTGAGTTTTCGCATTTGCACGCCGCTTTTCTCATATTGCGTAGTCCTTACATCACATACTTCCGTAGTGTACTGCAATTGCTTCAGAGTACAGGCGATCGCCATGAACGGCGTTTCTTGGAATAATTGAACAGAAGTGGCTTCTGGGTGTTTGGTGTATTTTATTTTCGTTTGCTACGATTTCAATTTTCTACACCATTTTGCAGACACAATCCGTCAACACTGAGTACAAATATCGCATCCCGTATGGCATGATCGAATCGAAGCCCATATGTACAGCCTAGCCGGATTTTACTTCTTTTTAATTCTCATTCAATTCCTTCATAGACTAATATGGCTGACTATTATGGTGGAGGGGGTTAACCGCAAGCTTCGGGCACACAGGTGTCTGATGCACATGTGCAGGATCAATATTACCTTTTCTAATCGAAGTCCAGGTTAATAAGTAGAAGTTCTTACATGTTTTGTTAGGTAAATAATTGATTTTGTAAACACTTGGGTAAACAGTCCTATTCCACTCGCTCCTGTAACCGAAATTCACATTACGATAACGCTACTATTAGCCTGGTCTTTCCAGCTGAACAATAACGTTAAATTGAATTTGGAAAACCTTAATTTTGCTTCGAAAATGCTTTAGAACACCGTCCTGCCACCTATTTTGATTAGGTACGTTATCTAGTACCAAAAATCACTTTAATTTATTAAATTTGAGTGTACTTGTACGAAATAGAGCACACATTTATATTGAGTCAAGTCAAGTAGTCATATTGAGTCAAGTATTGTCACAAGAGGTTTAGCGTAACTCACAGAAACAAATTTGACGATGTCTCTGTGGTGAAGGATTGTGCCTGATATCTGTGGTTCACAGTATTCCCTCCACGTTGGGGTTTGCCTTGTTGAACTCGTTCGTCAACTAGTCGGATTACGTTTCACTCGCTCATATTATGTTATAGTGTTTAAGTGATTCACCATAGATACATGTAGACGATTTGGATTGTAGTTTCTCACAGTAAGTTGCTAGCTTCTAATTTGGGTCGGTTATTGGTTGAATAATAAACCTGTTTTCATTCCCAAGGTCAATGGGTATCAACCTCTTCACTTGGCCCCAAAAAATGGCAGTGTACGTTTCATGATGTATAGATCAATAAAGGCAAAAATAGGGGGGAGGGGGGTGAGAGGTCAAAATGTTTGAAAAATGGATTTTCAATATTTTCGGCGATCTAGGCAAGTGGGGTATCATTTCGACTAAATTTTGGAGTCCAATGAGACGGGTCCCGGAATGGGTCAAAATGGATACCTATCTACCCATCTATCTATGTCAAAGTGGGTTTTCGAGATTTCTGGTACCTGGGGTATCATTAAATTTTCCATTAAATTTTGGACGCTCAATCGATTGCAATGAACGAGTCTACATGCTTCTGGACCGAGGAATAACCAACCTCTGTAAAAGAATTTGAAAGAGATTTAAAACCTGGGTTTCGGGACTTTTTTAAGACTAAAAAAACCATTTGGGTATCATTTTCCATTTTAAATTTGGACGCCGAATCATCTGAGATACGCTCTTAAGTATTTGTCTCAGTTGTGCCAAATGGTTGGACTATCACTAGACTTTTTCCTCGCTACTGTACCATTGTACTGATAAGCTTGGTTTTGAAATTGTTGACTGTACTTGACTACACTGGTAATTATTGCAATGGTAAGTTAACATTCTAGAGCATGTGATATGGGAGTAGATTTGGTTGACGTTCACGATATTCATGTCCGATGATTCGTGGTTGGCTACGTTTCACATGCATAAAAATGTATGGTGGACCTGGTTCGAGTTACTGGGCGGGCTAGTAGGTAATAGTTATTTTTTGGTCGAGAGATCAATTATTTGTTGAAGCTTGGTCATTGTGTCACTGTGTCAATTTCATTGGATTCAGCGTCCAAAATTTAGTGGAAAATAATACCCCACTCGCCCAGATCGCCAAAAATCTCAAAAATCCATTTTTCAAAAAACACATTTTGACCCCTACCCCGCCCAAATTTGGTCCAATCGGGTTGAAAAGTTTCGAGGACCATCTAAAGCCGGAAGCGGGTTCCTGACCAAAATGTCAGATTTTTAGAAATTTTTCTACTAACAAAAACGGCGCGGGCGGTCCGGACATTTGACTTTTCTGATCTAAACACCTTGAAACGCCCAGAAAAAAATTTTGAGCCGAATCGGAGAGGTTGACCTTTTTTATGAAAACATTGGTTGATTATTTAAGGAACAACCAACGAAAAAGAAAAAAAGATGATTGTGTTACTTATAAAAGAGAGCAATTTGTAATTAATTCTCTCAAAATGTGGCCAATTGTCACTTTTTGCAGTCATTTTGATAAGAACGTGAACAGTGTTGAAGGACGTCGAATTTGAGTTTGAAGAAGTTGAGAACAGTGGTAACCAATACATTTTTCCATAGTATCGACGAATAGATTCAAATGCATCGATGTTTCTAGAATCTGTATATATTATTTTAATATGTGGATAATAAACAACCAAGTTTACATTTGTTGAACAGAAATAGGTAACCATTTTTCATCCATAACAGGAAGGTAATTATTATACTTGAATGACCATAAAGAGACGTTTTGAGGAGAAATATCGATCTCCTTTAATCGAGTTTTTTGATATGTCGATACCCATCACTACTTTGGACCAGTCACATCATAGTCTTCTAATCGAGTTTCTGTGATTGAGCTGTATTAACATGAATGATCAGTAAAATAATATATCTGAATGGTGTTATTGCCAATTTTTTTTCAATTGTGTTGTATTTTATAATTACAACATATGGTTATTTTCTTCCGCAGATGATGATTTTGGTGATGATGCTCCAGTCCGTGCCCAGTCGTATAGGCGCGGAGGTGGTCGTGGTCGTGGCCGCGGCGGCGGTGGATCTCGCGGCGGCCGAGGTGGAAGCCGTGGAGGATTTGACGACGACGGTTACGGCGGCGGTTGGGATAGCTCGCGTCACGATGACGACGATAATGGCGAAAGTGGCTTTGGCGGCGGACGGGGTCGCGGTCGTCGTGGTTACAACGACGATGACGAAAACGGTGAAAGGGGCTACGGAGGCGGCCGAGGTCGTGGAGGACGCGGCCGTGGAGGTTTCGGCGGGGGCGGCGACGAGGAACGGGGCTTCGGCGGACGAAGTCGCGAAGAAGGGGAAGCAGGAGACGGAGAAAAACCCAAGGAACGTTACATTCCACCTGAGCCGACCAATGACGAGAACGAGCTTTTCGGCAGCGGCACCACTGCTGGCATAAATTTTAACCAGTACGAAAACATAAAAATCAAGGTATAGCAATTGTCAACGCATATGCACAGTAGGACTTTCAAATAACGTATCCCAATCGACCAAATCATGGTACGTTTTGCTCGGGGCGACTGTTGCAATGATCGCTGAACGATAATCGCTGCTCAATTTTTGGCGTTCATTAAATGGGGTGTCTACCTATTCCTGGAAGGGCTTCCCAGTGAGCCAAGATGCACTGTACTTGTGAAAACTTTCCTCCGTCAAATAAACGCAAGTAACTGGCGATTATTACTACCTCCCCCTAGCGACTATTGCAGCTTTACGATCATCGCTAAGCAATTATTGCAACAGTCGCTCAGTGCAAAACGCGCCTTTATGAGCAATGGCGATTTTTGTGACCTCTAATCCTTTTAGGTTATTTATCGTAAATTTTCTAATTCGATATTACAGTAGAACCCCTATCCGATCGGGACGGGGCTCTGGTTGATTAATCTGAGGTTTCCGTGAAAAATCTATTTCCATTCAAAAGGAACTCTCTTAACGCACATATAACATGTTTCATCATTAAGTGAAACTTATTTTCTCGCCCTTTATTTGTGAACAAATCTCTTCAATCTATCATCGATTGCCTCACCAATTAATGTGACTCTTTTCTTAAATGCAAATTTTTTTTTTGTCATCCCTCGAATACTTGCACCCCGTCTACGCCGATTTAGCAGGAAAATTTCTAAAAATCTTGAATTCGGGCCAGGGGACCCATTTCTGACTCAAGTTGGTCCTCAAAACTTTTCGGCCCGATCGGACCAAATTTAAGATAAGTAAGAGTTGATGTTTTTTCAAAAAAATGGATTTTCGTGATTTTTGGCTATCTAGGCGTGTGGTGAATCATTCTCGACAAAATTTCGTACGCTGAATCCAATGAGACGAGTCCCGGGACGATTGGGGCCCCCCTTAAGAGGTTATGGGTCAAAATCTATCTACCTATTTCGATGTGGGCTTTAAGATTTCTGGTATCTAGGCGCGTGGGGTATAATTTTCCACTAAACTTCGGATGCTGAATCGATTGGAATGTGTCCCCATGCTCCTGGTTCGAGACATAACCAACCCCTCTAAAAGAATTTTCAGCGTTTTTCTTTCAATAATATTTATGATTTAATTTATCGTCGATTGCCTGCCAATGATATTACTCTTTTCCCATATGCTAATTATCTTTCTTTTCAATTCATCCATCGGTGCCCCACCGATCAGTCTTTTGAGAACTTATAACCGTGTCCCGAGACCCCTTCACGCTTCCTTTTTCCGAGGTGACTTGTGACGTTAAACTGTCAAGAAATTAACTTGAAAACAATTGGAAAGTGCATTATATTTTTCCCGATTTCATTAGAGATTTGCTCCCTTGAATTTCGGAAAAAGGCTCTAAGCAGGCAAGGAGTTGAGGCGTAACTATCTCTTTTTACTCGTAATTACTCGGATTATATCGAACGAGTACTTAAACCACCTCCCTGAGCCACGCACCTATTCCTTCAAAAGTTTTCCCTAGGGGGTTTCAAGTAATGTGAAAACCGAAATTTAAATTTTCTTACAGTGGTCCAAAATTCAAATTTCTCCACATCTTGGACATTGTCCTGATTGTTCATTAATGTTTTCCATTCTTGCTGGGCTGATTTCAAGATTTTAAGACTGCTTAGTCACACTGGGAATTTCTTTTCAGATTTGCGTCGAAATATATTATTATATTTTGTCATTTTACATTCACGAATTCCTCTTCTCTTCCAAATGTGTGCCCAAAGGATATTCAATTCATGTAAAAACCGCAATTTTTAAACAGCCACACGAAGTTTTTTATAGTGGTTCGGAATTTGAATTTTTCTGTTTCTGATCAGTCCCGATCATTTATTATTGTTTTCTATTATTGTTGGGCCAGTTTCGAGATGTTTGAGATTGCTCAATTACACTGAACTGAAATATCGTAAGTTAGATTTGCGTTTTTTTTTTTCATATTTTATTTACGAATTCGTCGCATTTAGTTCATCACGCTATGTGCAACATTTGAAATTATTGATGGGATTTGTGGTAATTAAATTGTAATTAATTTTCTTACGCATTTCACGCTTAGGTATCCGGAGAGAATCCCGTCCCAGCCGTGGACTCATTCGAAAGCTGCGGTCTTCGAGAGTTCGTTTACAATAACGTGAAGAAATCCGGTTACAGCAAACCGACTCCTGTACAAAAGAGAGCCATTCCCATCATCATGGCCGGCAGGGACCTCATGGCCTGCGCGCAGACTGGATCAGGAAAAACTGTAAGGGAACGTTTGATTACATAAATCGTACTTTGTGTCGTGGGCGATTCTCTGAATTTGATTCGTTCTGCAGGCCGCATTCCTGGTCCCAATAATCAACACCCTACTGGACAGGCCGAAGGACGCTGTGATCAATGACGCAGGTGTCGAACCCCAGGCGGTCATAATGAGTCCGACTCGTGAGCTGGCGATTCAAATATTCAACGAGGCGAGAAAATTCGCGCACGGTTCGATTTTGAAAGTTTGTATCGCCTACGGCGGAACAGTTGCATATGCACAAGGAAACGCTCTCATGGTGAGTATCCGGACAGAATTTGTTTTCTTTCCCGTTCGTTTTGCTTGTTCGATTGCTCAACCTGGTAATGATTGATATTATTGCAGAGAGGGTGTCACATTTTAGTGGCTACACCAGGTAGATTGAACGACTTTGTGAATCGTGAACGGATCACTTTTTCATCCATTCGATTTTTTGTACTTGACGAGGCTGACCGCATGCTCGACATGGGCTTCCTTCCAGAAATCGAAAAGATGCTCAAACACAATACTATGCCCAGCCCGGTTGGTAAACTCTTCTTATCTGGCAGAACTTATAAAATTATCATCCGTCATTTGTTGCAATTTTACTTACGATTTCGTTTTCTCGCAGGATGCAAGGCAAACTTTAATGTTCAGCGCAACGTTCCCACCCGATATTCAACGACTTGCAGGGAATTATTTCAATAATTACCTTTTCCTCGCTGTGGGAATCGTAGGTGGTGCTTGCGCTGACGTGGAGCAGGTGTTCTACGAGGTTCCCAAGTTTGAGAAGAAAGAAAAACTTGCTGATATTTTGAGAGAGAGTGGAGGTGCGTTCCCATTTTTGTTAATCGTGGTTTCCCCCGGTGCGCGCATTTAGTTACGAACATGTGGTCCGTCTCCATGGCATCATGTTCAATAATAATAATATCAGTAGTAATTGTATCGCTTATATGATGATACTTTTGGATATTCCTTGACTAGGCAACTCATGTAGGGTTCTCCGATTGGCCTCAAATGTTTCATGGACGTATCATGATGTATAGCTCAAAACACGTTGGTTGACTATTCAAGAAATAACGTAACAAAATATCTAATGTCCGTCCGCCGTCAATGCCGTTCTTGGTAGTAGACAATTTTCTATAAGTCAGAAATTTTCGTCAGGGACCTCTTTCTGGCTTTAGTTGGTCCTCAACCTGTTTTCATGAGTTTTTTTCAGTCTCCGATTCGACCCAAAATTTTTTCAGGGCGTTTTAAGGTGTCTAGATATTAATAAGCAAATGTCCGACCGCCGTCCACGCCGATTTCGGTAGTAGAAAATGGAATCTATCTACCAATTTCGAAAGTTTTCGAGATTTCTGGCACCTAGGCGTGTGGGGTAACATTTTCCGCTAAATTTTTGGACGATAAATCGATTGGAGTGAGTCCCCACGCACCTGGTCCGAGGAATAACCAACCCCCTGTGAAAGAATTAGATAGTTTTTAAGTTTCGGCAGCGTTTTCTAATTGTGAATCTACTTTTGAAGATGATGATGTTTGGTCTGTCCGCTCCTCTCCATCCCTTAATGAAATTTTGCATTCGTCTTCCAGGGAAGCAACTCACGTTGGTTTTTGTCGAACTAAAACGAAACGCAGACTTTGTCGCCGCGTTTTTATGTGAAAACAAAATCCCAACAACTTCTATTCACGGAGATCGTCTCCAAAGTCAGAGAGAACAGGCGTTGGGTGACTTCAGATCCGGGCGAAAGCCCACATTGATCGCTACTGGCGTTGCTTCGCGAGGACTTGGTAATTTGTTTATTATTTCCCTAATCTCCCCTTGCATGCTTTGAAAATATCAATCAAATAATATTGACGTTGTAGTGAGCTATCCAATTTGCTCGAGCAATTCCTCTCTCGAAGCCTACAAGGTTCTTTGTTTCCTCCAGAAATTCAGCCGATTTCCGAAATTAAATTTTTGGAATTGGAAAAAAATACTCCGGTTGGATATTCACACTAAGTACAGTCAAAAACAGGATGCGGTTAACCCTGGTTAATGCAGGATGTGGTTAGGGAATGGATCATTCACCCTATCAAAACCATCTGTCAACTCTCAAGACTTGGTCTTTTGTGGCTTTTAAAGGAAACCTTTGCTGCGAAACGTCAAATTCGATTTAGAGATATGAAACTTCTAAATGTATATTTGAAATAACGGGCCAAAAATTGATTGCTTTTGTCGCTATGATGCTCTGGCGAATGTCACTTTCACGCCGCCTTCTCTTTTGTCAGATATCAAAAACGTGGCTCATGTGATCAACTTCGATTTGCCAAATTCGATTGACGAATACGTGCACAGAATTGGGCGTACGGGCCGAGTGGGGAACAGAGGGAAGGCGACTTCATTCTTCGATCCTTCTCACGACTCTGCCATTGCTGGAGAATTGGTGAAAATATTGTCTCAGGTAAACGCCATTTCACCCATTATGTTATCCACGAATCACTTTTAGCCAGTATGATGGTAACGAAATTCACTGCCATTTATTTCAGTGCAATCAACCTATTCCGGCCTTCCTGGAAAGCGCCGGTGGACCGGGTGGTGGTGATAATGGAGGATTTGATGGCGACTCATTCGGAGGGCGAGACGTTAGAAAAGGACGACACGTGAGTGTTCTTTTTGTTACCGAACTTTGTCTTCTCGACGATTTTGTCGTATTATTCATTTCGATTTTTCATAATATTGCGTAATTTCCACCATTTGGGCTCTAGTGTAGCCAAAATTAGTTCTAGCCTGACTCCCTGACTCACATGGTATTCGTAGTAACGACCCGTTCACTAATACCCTGAAAAATATAGTTTCTCCTATCTCAAAAGAGGAATAAACCGATAAATTGAAATTTGTTGCGTTTTGTTCTTCAATAAGAACTATATAAATTAATTTCAAATAAAATTATTTTTCAGGATGGTGGCGGTTTCAGCGCGCCCGCCGCTCAAGAGGTTGACGAAGACTGGTGATAACAATTTTACATAGTAAACATTTCTCGACATTGTTACCAGTGTGCCTTTTCAAGTCTGACGAGACGGCTTTTTTCTACGTGAGGAAGTCCTTAAGTTTTGATCTTAGAATTATAACGAAAGTTTATACTTATGTTTGTTCGCCTACTTATTCGATGAGTTGAATTTCGATAACGATTAACATTGTAATTCGCCAACGGATTTGGTGCAATTGATTATGACGAATTGTTCTATTCAAGTCATTCTTTATCAATCCCCAAATTTCGACATTATATTAAAGCCCCACTCGCTTACACATTACATGTGAGAGTGTCTTTGGTGGCACGAAGCGTTCTTTAATTTTTTTTAATTTTGTTGTACGATACTTTGTGTAAAGTTCTAAAATTCGAGTTGAATTTACAGCTGGTGTTTTGTGTTCTATTTACCCTTTGCATCTTATTTTGACAGGATGTCAGCAATTTGACTGATTGAGGTTAAACGCAGACAAGCCAGAATCGTGAAACGAGGGCGATTCAATGATACAGAAAAATAACCTTCAAGGTATATTCTATCAATAACGGTGAATCTATTCGGTATAAAAATGATAGATCCAACAATCAATTTTCATTTATTGCTTTTTGGATCTGCTGGAGTCAATTATTGATCAGTGCTAATTATTTTAATAATTTATTGTGTGTTAACTAGTAACTCTTCTAAGCCTAGTTCTTTCTTCTTAACATCTACCAAGTACAACTGCAGTAGGCTTCCTTCCCGAAGAATTATTGTACTAATGGCGAGAATTAGCTTTCTGTCGAACGTGAACTGGGTTTTGGGAGTTCAACGCACTCTAGTACTTTGTTCCTTCCTCCACCGGCCATGTATTTAGGCCGGTGAAATGTACGGAAAAGTAACATACAAAAAAAATTATGTATTCAGCGGCGTGAGTCCACTTTTCTCAACTCGAGGGCCACAGCAGGGCCCCGTCTTTGTTTGATTGACAAATCGTATTGTTCAACAATTTCATGACAGATATAGATCTTGTTCCGCCCATTGATTCTTCACTAGCGATTGTACATCCCTCGCTACTTGATAATCGTTTCAGGTTAATTTGTCGTTGAAATACTAGCCTTACTACGGATAATACTTATAACACGTAAGTACGGGAGTTTTTTTCCGCTCAGAAAATCGTTTAATCAGGAAGAAAATTGAATAACTTACGCAAAACAACAAACAACGATCTAATAGAATAATCATACGCATACTAGGACCTTAATCATACAATATTCAACGTTTAAAAAATCAATCACCTTTCACCTCATTCATCGTACAGCAAGTGTAATTCAATTTTTGGTTCCAGTGTTAAAAAAATAATTCTGAGAATTAGCTAAGACGCCAACGTTGAGAATAACGTTCTCTTCCGTAATCTTTCCACGAGTATCAGATAAAATCAATCCAGTAGTTCAAAAGACTAAAAATTAAGGCGTGACAAGGAGATCAGCGTTGGTGCGCTCATCTCTTGAACCTGCTGGCACCTTTGATCAGTTGGAGGGCCTTGGCCATCAGTGGCGCCTTCCTTTTCTTGTTAGAAACTACAGCTGAAACGTGGAGTCAGTTAGGTGAGCGTATTGATATGAAAGTGATTTACAGATTGAACTACATCTTATTGAGATTAGGATACTTACGAGCTGGATTCGACCAATTAGCTCGAGGCCCTGAAGATTGCGGAGGCGGCGGAACGGTTGTGGTGGCCAGAGTTGTCGGACTGTGTCCACCGACGACCGCTTTGTTCAGGATCTCGCGCTTTTCAGCAGAATGCGCTTTCATAATGGAGCTCCCGTCTCCAGTCCCGTACCTTGCCTGTGAAGCCCCAAAGAGGAAACATAACTACTGTCGTCATACTTCTATATAATGTGGAGATTCCCCCCACAAATCTTCAACTTGACGGACCTGTTTTTTCGCTATATTTCGTGGAGGTTTGACGGCTGAGTCCACGTAAGCGAGTTTGGCTTTCCGGATAGGTGTCGATGCAGCAATTGACTGGGTGATGTTCTGCGTTAGAGCTTTCAGTTTTTGCTCACGTTCCTCGATGCACCTCTGAAAAAGAATAATGATGAGAGACGATAAAATTCATGTGCTACTCCTAGGGTTAACCGACCCTTGGTCCAAGTAAAATGTTCCGCTTCTGGGGTGCACAAACTACATCAGCAGACATTCGGATTGAGCGTAACATAATATCGTATTTTTCTCTCGATATCCACAGAAAGTAGCCTCCTTTCCAAACACTCCTCGAACATGCACGTCTTGCTGAAGGAATGCATATTACTCACGATGTACAAGTCACGCCAAGACTCCATGTCCTCTCTCTTTTGACGCCTGAAATCTTTCTTGCAGTGGAATTCCCAAAGCGTGCCCGTGTCCTCGATCAAATATGGGTTATAGTGTTCGATAATGAAGAGTTGTTCTGGATTTAGTTTTTCCATAAGGGGCTTCAGAAGGTCGAAGGGAACACCTCCAGTGTACTCCAAGCCTGGAGAGAACAAAGGCCATAGTTAGCATTGTGAAGGGGAAAAATGCAAACAGGGCATATAATTATAATTATAATTATATGAGGTCTTACCATCAATATTATCGTACAATAACTTGATGCACAGGTCGTAGAGAGAGGGAACTTGCGTGTTGTGGCTCGATTTACCCCCGGAGAACACTTTGGTCCTGAAAGTCACATTTAATTAATTTTGAAGTGAAATCAACACACTTTACTTTGAAGTTTGAGGATCAAATCTACAAAGAAACAGCAATCTCATGATTGAAGATCACCTTTGATTCTTGATCATCATCATGTTGAACATTTCTTCCTCGTTCGTTGCAGTTTTCGTGCTGTTTCGCCGTGAGGGCTCAGGAACGTGAGGCAGCGGTCGGTAGTTGGGGTTGATTTCAGGCAGGGTACTGTTGATATCCAAGTCGAGGTTTTCTAACTTTATCGGTTTTCTTAAGAGATCGGGCTGTACAAAATGGGAATTAAAGGACCTGCATTAATACGGGCAATGCGTACAAGGCTAGGTAAGAACAAGTCTAAATTAATTTAATTGGTAATAAATGACAACCAGTATTTGGCTGGCAAGAGCAATTTTTGTATGCTGTCATTTTGTGTATGCAGGTAGGCCTGAATACGCTATTGAAAACTCCTCGAAACATAATAATACCTACATTATCAATGGATGGTTAGACCGCAATCTAACTGGGGGGATTCGGTAGCGAGAGGTCTGGGGAAAGGCAGACAAGAGATATGTGGTAATGAAATACCTCATACCGTCATAGGGAATGAAGCAACCCTTTGAGCAGACTACCTTGATGATTTTACCATGTACTTGATAGCACTATGCATACTGGTACCGAATCAGAACTCCCCCAGTTGCGTCCTGTTTTCGTTCTCACGCTCCTGCCTGTTAGATAACTGAAATTCCCCCAGTTAGATTGTGTTTTGGCCACCTTCTTCCTAGTTGAAACGCCACCGATGGTTGGACGAAGTAACTGCAGATAAGCTCACCAGGATGCGGAGTGATTTGAGGTTGGTGTGAAATAGTTATAGAATAACATGGAAAAGAAAAAGAAGCCTCTAACAAAAAATTGCTCGAACAGTATTTATTTATCAGAATTTGGATATAGAATCAGCCGCTCTGTGCGTCACGGTGATTCACCCTGTGAAATAAGTGGGCCGGCCGAACTTTATTCATTTTTTATTCCATGAATAATCAACCAATGTTTTCATGCTAAAAGCCGATTTGGCCTGAAATGCTTTCCTAGGCGTTTCAAGGTCCGCCGTCCACGCCGATTTCAGTAGTTACAACTTTTCTAAAAATTGGACATTTGGGTCAGTGATCCGTTTCCAGCTCTAGTTGGTATTCAAAACTTTACAGCCCGATCTGACCAAATTTGGGGAGAAGGGAGGGGTCAAAATGGGCTTTTTGAAGTATGAAAATTTGAGATTTTCAGCGATCTAGGCTTGTGGGGTATCATTTTCGACTATATGTTGGACATTGAATCAATTACAATGAGTCTCCAAGCTCCTGGTCCAAGGAAAAACCAACCCCCGTGAAAGAAATTGCAGCGTTTTTTCATAGAAAATTGATCTTTAGAGACCCCTTGAGAGAAGAATTGTGAATCTTCATTCGGCAATCACGTCGTCAATTTTATTTTGGGGGCATTAAGTTAATTTATCCATTATTTTCTCAACGTTTGAGTAGCCGAGTATGGCTTTGAATTTCATCCTGGAAAACCTCTGACTTGAGTGTCATCATTCAAACCACGGATAAACGGCAATTGGAAGGTTTTTATAAGACATTTTGTGCCCCGGCTACGTGGGTTTTGATCATTATTTCGATGATGAAGATAAAGGTCCACGGAGGAATGGCTTTACAGCCCTAAATAGTCTTCAGAGTGCACGGCATGATACTTGGAAATGTCCAACATCAAAACAACACTTACCATCGCTGCATCAGAGTGTTTTTTTGGAGATGAGGACTGGCTGGACAGAGATTTGCTCGAATGACCGAGTGACGTGGGCGACAACAACGACGAGGCACTCTTTTGCTCTTTGGAACCGCTTGAAGAAGGGGAGGCAGTCGATTTTGAAGCATCATCCTTAACCTTTTTCTTCTTTTTAGGAGCCGGGGCAATCCCTGCCAAAGCATCAGCAAAACTGAAACCTGAAAACAAAAGACACATTTTACTTTGTGCCTGTTTTTGCGTAATTTTAACACCAACAGCTGATTTTGAAGACCTACCTGATCCCGCGTCGATGCTGCCATCATCATTCGTTTCTGCTTTGACTTTGATGGCTCTCTCTTTCTGCTTCGTCGGAGATGAATTCCCTTTAGGAGTTGAACCGCCGCTGTCGTACGCTCGTTCTCGCTCCATCCTCTCCATTTTCTCCTTCTTGATTTTCTTTTCATTATCTCTGATCAGTTTGTCGAGGTCGTGGGAACTTTTAGAACTAGAAGATCTCTTACAATCGGATTTATTCTCCTGGAAATATCCAAATTCGAAAACAAAATCATACTATTACAAGAACTGTCCAACATCACGCAACGCGGCATCAGGTAAAATAGACATCATTGAGCTTACCTTGTGATGGGTTCGTTTAGTAGATCTCTCGCTATGACTAGAAGATTTCGACTTGTGATGCTCACTAGACTTGTTCTCGTACCTATGTTCTGACTCATCCGAGCTGCTCCCTTGCCTCGAACTGTCTTCATTTTCTTCTGGACCAGATGCTTCAGCGCCACCGTCGTTGCGGTCGTCCTCGGTGTCTGACAATTCAGGTAGAACGCGATCCGAGTCTGAATCTCGTTCTTTCCCAGAAGAATCTCCAGTTGCTTCTTGAAGTTCAGCTTTTCTCCGCTCTTTGACGCAGCTCTTCTTTCTTTTCTTACGACTAGGACTTGAGTCATCATCTTCCTCATCTCTGGCGCGGTCGCTCATAGACTTGCGGCCATCCTTGGACGAACTATGACTACTCTTCGAATGCCTACTCTCCTCCTTGAAACTCGAGTCTTTTTTCTTATCCTTCGAATCGTGATGCCGATGCTTACTCGAATTTGACTTTCTGTCCGATTTCTCGGTCGATGAGGAACTGGATTTTTTCTCAGCCTTGCTCTCATTAGCGCCCGACGAATGAGATCTTTTGTGGGATGAATGTCTCGAATCCGTATTTTCGTGCTTACTTTTGTCTTCTTTCACATGCTTCGTGCCGTTTTCGGAGTTTTGAGATTTGGGGGGTTCCTTTTTGGCGTCTGACTCTTTTGCCGAACCACCACCGTCGTCGGACTCCTCAGCAGCCACCATAGCTTTCCATTTGGTGACCAACGCCTTCGCGGCCTCCCCTACCTCACCGTTGAATTTTCTTAAGGCATTAACGCTTCTACCAACCCCAGTTTCCTGAAGATGTTGCACCAGGACCGGAAGTACGTACAGTCGTTGGATACATCGTATCATCTGGAACAAAATAACTTATAATTCAATCTACAGAACTTCACGCCAGTCGTAAGAAACGACGGACGAGCTTTGCATTTTGGGTCAAAAGGATTCAAGAATATAAAATTGGTACCAATCATCGTCGGCCAATGGATTTGAGATTCGAAGTTCACTCTCAATATGCAGTGCCTACGCCTGAATCCAAATGACTCCTAGATTCACCACACGTCTTAAATTTAAATTGTACTTGTACTCTGTGGGATACTGTAGGATCTACTCCAACAATGAATAATTGTAACAATTTCATGCACCATAATAAAGTAAAATATTGTGGACCTTTTTTTGAATGCAAGAAATTGTATTAGTACTTAGGTACTTGATTAGTTGGATGAGAATACTCACTCGTTCCGAGTTTTCTGGGCATCGCTCGATGTCTTTTTGGTAGTGTCGAATTTGATCCACGATACTTTTGCTCGACATTGGGAAATTTGGAACAGAAACCCGAACAATCACCCACTGTACTGAACGAGCGACATATAGTAATAAATTTCCTAATAAATACAGCAGGACACTCGTTTGAAACTCGATACTTCGAATAAAAAAGAAGATACAAGACGTCAATAAAACACCAAGCAACTCAGCCGCGAAACGAGCTGGTGAAAACAATATCCCACGGTTGGGAACAGCTGTTAGTGCATGCCAACGAGAATGATCGTTTCCATCGGGTGACGAGGAAGACCCTGGCCTAAAGAGATTACACCGTCAAACAATAAAAATACGCGAAGGAGTGGGGACTGAAAACTGCTGAATGCTAAAAAGAAAACAGGCAAATGACAATCCGAAACTGCGCTCATCAGAGTTCCATATGACACGGCGGCGAAGCATAAATTTAATATTAGCGATAGCACATGAAAGTTAGCTGTCCGCGGAATACAAGGAAATCCCGGACTCCGGGAATCTCCTACTCTCTTCAAGCTATCAGAAGGAAGAGGTAGAGAGGGGTGAGAAGATGCGAAAATCTTCTTTGATGACGTCAGAAAGCTGCCTGGTCACAGCAACTGTTATTGGTTCAAGAAAACAATTTTGTATGTTCTTATTTCTTCCTGGCGCCTACGGAGCAGGATAGCCAACCGCCCCATATTCATATGCCGTCTATCCGTAGGACTTGTTCCTAATGGAAGGTGTTGGAGCTACGCAGTGCTGCCAAATCGGAGGTTTCCTCCCAGATTTAGGAGGTTTTTTTGCGAAAGGGGAAATTTGGGGGAGGATTTTACTCTATTCTCGCAAAAATCCATCAGTCTTCCTTGATCAAGTGCCAAGTGTCGTTGAAAAGTAAGCCTCTTGAATCAAATAAGACGCTTCAGATAGAAGAACAACATCTTTTTACCTGTCCCGATTGCTGTGAGAGCCATAGCTTCAGCCGTACCATATTTCACGATCTTCCCAGGTCTATTTGTTCCCCATGTACAAACTAGGTAGCTACTCACATTGTCGAGTCCTATTCAGATTCATCACTCAGCGCTCTAGATTCATGCAGTCACTAGCTAGTCTGATTGTATTAATGCGCTGCAAATTATCTCACAATGGTTGATTATTCCTTGAAGCAGGATTATAGGGGGAAACCATGTGTCTGGAGTAAACCAGGCTCATTCCAATCGGATTCAGCGTCCAAAATTTGGAGAAACATATCCCACATGTCTATTCCCAAGTATCGAGTCTCAAGAATATAATATTCACCTATACCCTCCTTAAATTTGCTTCGATCAGGCTTAAAAGCTTCCAGAACCAACTACCGCCAGAAAGAGGTCCTTGACAAAAATTTCAGATTTTTTAAAAATGTCTACTACCAAACACGGCAGGCGTACATTATGCTCTTTTGATTTAGACCATGGAGGAAACGATCTTACATGAAAGTTATACGTAGGCTGTAAAATTTCGGGGCCAATCGAAGAGGTTAACCCCCATGACCTTGCGCATGATTACATAAGATGATTGATTATCCAAGGAGTAGGCGATAATCCAGGTACAGCAATGTTAGAATTCAATTTTGGAGGGAATCCGAGGATGGCGAATGTAAGAAGGGTAGTCAGCGCTCCAAGCGGATTGCTTCAGAAGTGTAAAGCGACCGCTTTCCAGCTTTATAGCAGACCGTGGGAGGGGTGCTGGGTGTTGCTCATGCCCAGTTGCAGCAAAGTGGGGGATGCGCCACCCGAGAGCTGCAGATGTTTGAATTTCATTAGTTGGAACAGTTCAGTTCCTGGTCGGTGCTTCTCTGTCGAGGTTCGGCCCGTTAGGTGTGCGGGCGTTCTCATCTTTCGTTTTCGGCATCTTCGTCGACAGCGTCTCTTTTCCCGGTAAGTTCGATTTTCGTCGTACGTTCTCTTTTTAACTTGTAACGAATCGATGAAGTCGCCTATTGTTTACCTTGAACTTTGTGCGCCTTTTGATGAACTGGGATCAAGCTCAAGGATGGTCTCCTGGGTTCACTGAGCCCTTATCACCGCCCAGCTGATCGCTCGCCCTCGTTCCATCGCTCCAGTCTCCCAGTCAGAGTTTATTGTGTCTGAGTATTTTTATACTCCGTCTTCGAAGCTTCTTGTCTACGGTTAGACACTGTGTTACTGTTGGACATTAGTAGTTATTATTCCTGCGATGACGTGAAATAAGGTTTAGTCAAGAAGGATCTTCGTACGACAAAGGCCCAACTCGGAGAATACTTCAAATGATACATTATACTACTGACACTACGAAGTATAATATAAATATTTCTGGGTGCTACTATCTATCCCGTGTGACGAACCTATGCAAGGAATTGTAATCCTTCTGTAAATGACAGAACTTCAGTCACCACGGTTCAAACCTATCGTCCAATAATTCTGACTAGTAGAAGATAAAAAAACAAAAAACAAACCGTCTAGTCAGAAGCATTAATTTACCACCAACATTGCCTGCAACACGATTGGTGATCGTGAAATTCGCAGCAATCTCCAGTTCCTGCGCCCAACAGTAACCTACCCATATTTTAATGTCCAAGGCGCCTACAAATTCCTTTATAAGTATGTATTAACCTCACATCCGGTCAGTTCATCTTTAATACATAATACCTCCGTCTGTGCGATAGGCCCGCTTGAAAAACGACTCACCTTCTCATATACCATTTTAGTTAGAATGTTTCTCTTCTGCTGTTGCAGGTTTGCCATTGTGATGTAGGCTGGGACATCGGGCTAACTAGCATGGGTTACTGCATTCCCGAAATAGTTTCATGGTAAGTGTTGTTCTACTAAATATTTATATTTACCTACTTAAATTGGTGAATTTTACCTCCATGAATTGTGATCTAAAAGTGATCTTCAATTTCTTCTAAATTATGAAATGATTGGTAGTGACTCAATTCGAACTTGGCCTTTAGAACTGAATAGTTTAATTCTGTCTTCACAATGTAAATTCTCGACGAAGGTATGAAAGCGATAAATTGTAATAAAACGAAGTGCGTCAGGGTGGCTGTGCTCATTGCTCCCATCCTGCATGAGCGGTGCATTTCAAAGAATGTCGCAATGGAATGATGTTAGGAACCGATTTCTTGAGGCACTATAAGCAGTAAAAACGCCATAAATGGGGCTCCTTTGAGCAGTTTTAGTGCCCGTGTGACTATTATTCACGATGAAAGCACTTTTAACTTGAAAATGCGTTTCCTGAAAAAAAAGAGTTGAGATGTTTCACTCACGCGATGACAAAATATTCTTTCCCAGTTTTCCCTTTCTACGATATTTGCCGTTTCCCCTCTAATTTTCAATCGTAATTCTCACGCTAAGGGCCACTTTCACCAGAAAATGATTTGCCGGAGTTTAGTAAAACTCGTTTATTTCTAAACTGAAAAGTTAAACCTGAAATCGCTCTGGCGTCTTTCACCACCCCAAAAGTCAGGTAAACCCGTTTTGACATTATCGAGTTTAGCTAAACGAAATGGTCCCATGGTCCGAAAGGGACCGTGGACACAGGTACGTGTTTGGACACATAAACCTGAAATAGCAACCACACAGCGCTTCCTGCCTCAAAAATGATTTCATTTGTTTATGTTGTTCGTTTGTTTTATCAATCCAATTCTAACAATTTATAATATACTACTAGTACTACTTTGGTTCAAATTT
Source organism: Cyrtorhinus lividipennis (assembly GCA_019603395.1). Lineage (NCBI taxonomy): Eukaryota > Metazoa > Arthropoda > Insecta > Hemiptera > Miridae > Cyrtorhinus > Cyrtorhinus lividipennis. Next base: position 8,376,705 of record CM034003.1, on the reverse strand, counting down.
ATTTTTATTGTTGTGTCGGAGTGCTTTTATATTGCGTTCATGGTAAGTACCTCTTCATTTTGTAATATTTTTGAGTATAAATTCCCTTGACAAGATGTACCTAAGCTATTCTCATTTTCAGAATCGTTGTGTTTGGATCGTAACGTAAGTAATATTAAACTCCATCGTTCCCAAAAGGATAATCATTAACGACGATAAGTTTCACCTTCTGTTCAGACTGGATATCAAATGCCTCACGCCTGCTTTTTAGGTGCGTTATTCGGAAACGAATTGGTTTGCCCATCACACAAGTAGCATGATAGATACGTAAAGACTTTTCGTTGAACGTTCTTGGAGAAATGGTAAATTTGGTGACAACGAGAAACTTCTGTTATTCTAGATGGAGGATAAGAAGAAAAGGCTAAACCCAAGAATATGGACCGTAGAAAAGAGCACCCAATTTCACGACAGAAGAGAAATTGATCCTCGTCCAAGTCGTCAGAAATTTACCGGCGTCATTGAGAACAAAACCTCAAATTCCGTTAGCCGGACGGAAAAGAATGATGCGTGGTCTCGGATAACTGCCGAGTATAACTCGACGTCCGGCTGCGTGTTTCGGACCAGGGAAAATAGCTGAGAAATTTTATCTCACAGGTGAGGGAAGAGTTTCATTTTCGTATTCATTTCCTAAGATCATTTGACGGATAAAAAGTCTATTCACTCATGTGACCATTGAAGTAATTGTGGTAAGATAATTTTGAGAGAGCTGGTACATGTAGTGGAGCTTGTTGTTGTGGCTGGCCAAACATTTAATGGCTTGGTGCACTGTAGGGTAATTTACAATGGCACTACCAATTATTTAGTATTGTAATTTGGATTGACTACCGTTATGGTGTGGTGTGCATGCAGCCAATAATAATAATATTGAAATATTGAGGACAATCTATAAAAATATCAGAAACAAATAAAGTAGTTTTAGCTTGACTTGGCCAGGGACTATGCTTGATTAAAGACGTAGGTTGTCAGGACGATGTTCAAGCTCATGAAAATTTCGAAAGAGTAAATTGTAACAAATAGATGAAAGTTGATGATGGGGTGGACTGTTATGATGTTATCATTATCCATTGCAGGAACAAAATTATGTGGAATTCTTTTACGAGTTGGAAGATGGATGTTTCGAACGTGTCATGAGTAAAACAGTGAGTATACATTAAAAGCTTTATTCAAATTTTGGAATAAGAATGGCACTATTGTTTTTGGTATTAGAAATCACATCATGTATAACTATTGCAGGATTGCACGCCTGGCTCGTCCAAGGAGGAACCAAGAAAGTAGGTCGCTCGTGCATCGACTGTCATTGGAGTGAGAGACGCCCAGCGCCAATATTGGGAATCTTCTCATCCAGATTCCAAAGGCGCGCTCCACTGGATTCCTCCTTCTAGAAGAAAAACTAAATTACTACATATTTATGTTATTACTATATTACTATTATTAAAGTGAGTATAGCGTTCTGGCAGAGAAGAAAATATAGAGATATGATGTGTCGTACCTCATTGTAGCCTCATTGTATGCAACCTCATCTGGCAACTGGGGATCTTCTAGGAGTCATCAGGTAAGCCTTATTAGCGTATCCCGAATCTCCTAAAACAAGAGAATTCGGGAATTCACCATTCTCGATTCGAGATTGATCAAAAATGGTTTGATCGTGATTGCTGCCAGGCCAACGAGGGTCCACCCTACCCTAGGAAAAAACAATCAACTTAGTTATGTGTTAATGGCCCCTTGTCACTAAATGTACTCAATAAATGGAGCAGAGAACTTTAAAATGATGTTCTTCAGTTGGTAAGAAAATCATATTATAGCAGACGCCAGGTATGTACCTGTGAATGATTCTGTGGGCTGTAGACTCGCTGAAGTTCGCCACAGCTCAGTTGTGTACTACCGGTCGCGTAGTCTCAGGATGAGCAGTAGTTGGTTGATTGGAGACACTGCATTATTTCTGAAGAAAAGACAACGTCAATAATTACAAACGAACAACCGAAAAAGGCAGCTTGTACACGAAATCGCAAAGCTTGTCTCTTTTACGCATACGCAATATGAGCCATATTAATGGACCAATGATCTCTATTGCCTTTCACCATCATCAAATGTAGTTAGGTAATTGGATTGGTTGGTTCGGTTGTAGGTAATTTCCCTACATCCCCTAAAATTTGGTGCTCGCAGCAATTGAGTCACAGTGTGTATCTGACGATGATTAGCTGATGAGTTCTAAGCACTAATCATTGATCAGCCTATTATCTGGCGCTATTCAAGTTATCACCCTTTTTATCCGTCGTAAGAGGTATCAATTTTAACTTACTAATCCACAGCCCCTATCACCCGCGGAATCCTGCAATTCTGTGAAATTCGATATTGTTTTGAATCACCTCCGCTCTTGATCTAGGAAAATAGATGAATTGTTGCGACAGCGCTGCAATCGCTTGGGATAACCCTAGAAAAAAAAACAATCCAACTTGATTATTTGTTAATGGCGCCTTGTCACCAAATGTACTCAATAAATGGAGCAGAGAACTTTAAAATGATGTTCTTCAGTTGGTAAGAAAATCATATTGTAACAGACGGCAGGTAGGTAGGTACCTGTGAATGATTCTGTGGGCTGTAGACTCGCTGACCCCACTGAAGTCGCCACAGCTCAATTGTGTACTACCGGTCGCGTAGTATCTCAGCGTGAGCAATAGTTGATTTATTGGAGACACTGCGTTGTTTCTGAAGAAAAGACAACGTCAATAATTACAAAAGAACAACAGAAAAAGGCAGTTTGTACACGAAATCGCGAAGTGTTTTCTTTACGCATACGCAATGTGAGCCATATCAATGGGCCAGTGAGCTCTATTGCCTCTCATCATCAAATATAAGTAGATAATTGAGTTGGTTGACTGATTGATTGGTTTGGTTGTAGGTAATTTCCCTACAATTTGCTGCTCGCAGCAATTGTATCTGAGTCGCAGTGTGTATCTGACGATGATTAGCTGATGAGTTCTAAGCAATAATCATTGATCAGCCTATTATCTGGCGCTATTCAAGTAATCACACTTTTTATTCGTCGTAAGAGGTATCAATTTTAACTTACTTGTCCGACGGAAACTCCAAGCTAACGTCGATGAAGTCGAGCACTTGAAGGACTGCGGGCTTTGAAAGCCGGAATCTCCGCCGAAACTCAACGTCATCCAAAGATGTAAAATGTGGAATCCGTTCCCGGATCTTCCGTGGACGTCTCCTCGGAACGTCGTCCTCGTCCGACGAGTCAAAAATTACCGACAATGCCAAATCTCGCGAATTCATCCTTCACAGTTCACACCGTACGATACAACAACACTACTGCGGCCATCTTTAAAAACACTGGCAGTAACCGGGTTTAGTGGCTTGACCGCCCGGCTGTTGGGAGTTTAAACTCGAAACGTATCGATAGAAGTTTAAACTCGAAACCCGCTCTGGTGAAAGACGTTTCTGGTTCAAACTCAGGTAACCTCGGACCTCTTCGGGTTTAAACTCGTTTCAAATGTTTGGTGAAAGTGGCCCCAAGGGCCACTTTCACCAGAAAATGATTTGCCGGAGTTTAGTAAAACTCGTTTATTTCTAAACTGAAAAGTTAAACCTGAAATCGCTCTGGCGTCTTTCACCACCCCAAAAGTCAGGTAAACCCGTTTTGACATTATCGAGTTTAGCTAAACGAAATGGTCCCATGGTCCGAAAGGGACCGTGGACACAGGTACGTGTTTGGACACATAAACCTGAAATAGCAACCACACAGCGCTTCCTGCCTCAAAAATGATTTCATTTGTTTATGTTGTTCGTTTGTTTTATCAATCCAATTCTAACAATTTATAATATACTACTAGTACTACTTTGGTTCAAATTTATTTTTATTGTTGTGTCGGAGTGCTTTTATATTGCGTTCATGGTAAGTACCTCTTCATTTTGTAATATTTTTGAGTATAAATTCCCTTGACAAGATGTACCTAAGCTATTCTCATTTTCAGAATCGTTGTGTTTGGATCGTAACGTAAGTAATATTAAACTCCATCGTTCCCAAAAGGATAATCATTAACGACGATAAGTTTCACCTTCTGTTCAGACTGGATATCAAATGCCTCACGCCTGCTTTTTAGGTGCGTTATTCGGAAACGAATTGGTTTGCCCATCACACAAGTAGCATGATAGATACGTAAAGACTTTTCGTTGAACGTTCTTGGAGAAATGGTAAATTTGGTGACAACGAGAAACTTCTGTTATTCTAGATGGAGGATAAGAAGAAAAGGCTAAACCCAAGAATATGGACCGTAGAAAAGAGCACCCAATTTCACGACAGAAGAGAAATTGATCCTCGTCCAAGTCGTCAGAAATTTACCGGCGTCATTGAGAACAAAACCTCAAATTCCGTTAGCCGGACGGAAAAGAATGATGCGTGGTCTCGGATAACTGCCGAGTATAACTCGACGTCCGGCTGCGTGTTTCGGACCAGGGAAAATAGCTGAGAAATTTTATCTCACAGGTGAGGGAAGAGTTTCATTTTCGTATTCATTTCCTAAGATCATTTGACGGATAAAAGTCTATTCACTCATGTGACCATTGAAGTAATTGTGGTAAGATAATTTTGAGAGAGCTGGTACATGTAGTGGAGCTTGTTGTTGTGGCTGGCCAAACATTTAATGGCTTGGTGCACTGTAGGGTAATTTACAATGGCACTACCAATTATTTAGTATTGTAATTTGGATTGACTACCGTTATGGTGTGGTGTGCATGCAGCCAATAATAATAATATTGAAATATTGAGGACAATCTATAAAAATATCAGAAACAAATAAAGTAGTTTTAGCTTGACTTGGCCAGGGACTATGCTTGATTAAAGACGTAGGTTGTCAGGACGATGTTCAAGCTCATGAAAATTTCGAAAGAGTAAATTGTAACAAATAGATGAAAGTTGATGATGGGGTGGACTGTTATGATGTTATCATTATCCATTGCAGGAACAAAATTATGTGGAATTCTTTTACGAGTTGGAAGATGGATGTTTCGAACGTGTCATGAGTAAAACAGTGAGTATACATTAAAAGCTTTATTCAAATTTTGGATAAGAATGGCACTATTGTTTTTGGTATTAGAAATCACATCATGTATAACTATTGCAGGATTGCACGCCTGGCTCGTCCAAGGAGGAACCAAGAAAGTAGGTCGCTCGTGCATCGACTGTCATTGGAGTGAGAGACGCCCAGCGCCAATATTGGGAATCTTCTCATCCAGATTCCAAAGGCGCGCTCCACTGGATTCCTCCTTCTAGAAGAAAAACTAAATTACTACATATTTATGTTATTACTATATTACTATTATTAAAGTGAGTATAGCGTTCTGGCAGAGAAGAAAATATAGAGATATGATGTGTCGTACCTCATTGTAGCCTCATTGTATGCAACCTCATCTGGCAACTGGGGATCTTCTAGGAGTCATCAGGTAAGCCTTATTAGCGTATCCCGAATCTCCTAAAACAAGAGAATTCGGGAATTCACCATTCTCGATTCGAGATTGATCAAAAATGGTTTGATCGTGATTGCTGCCAGGCCAACGAGGGTCCACCCTACCCTAGGAAAAAACAATCAACTTAGTTATGTGTTAATGGCCCCTTGTCACTAAATGTACTCAATAAATGGAGCAGAGAACTTTAAAATGATGTTCTTCAGTTGGTAAGAAAATCATATTATAGCAGACGCCAGGTATGTACCTGTGAATGATTCTGTGGGCTGTAGACTCGCTGAAGTTGCCACAGCTCAGTTGTGTACTACCGGTCGCGTAGTCTCAGGATGAGCAGTAGTTGGTTGATTAGAGACACTGCATTATTTCTGAAGAAAAGACAACGTCAATAATTACAAACGAACAACCGAAAAAGGCAGCTTGTACACGAAATCGCAAAGCTTGTCTCTTTTACGCATACGCAATATGAGCCATATTAATGGACCAATGATCTCTATTGCCTTTCACCATCATCAAATGTAGTTAGGTAATTGGATTGGTTGGTTCGGTTGTAGGTAATTTCCCTACATCCCCTAAAATTTGGTGCTCGCAGCAATTGAGTCACAGTGTGTATCTGACGATGATTAGCTGATGAGTTCTAAGCACTAATCATTGATCAGCCTATTATCTGGCGCTATTCAAGTTATCACCCTTTTTATCCGTCGTAAGAGGCAATTTTAACTTACTAATCCACAGCCCCTATCACCCGCGGAAATCCTGCAATTCTGTGAAATTCGATATTGTTTTGAATCACCTCCGCTCTTGATCTAGGAAAATAGATGAATTGTTGCGACAGCGCTGCAATCGCTTGGGATAACCCTAGAAAAAAAAACAATCCAACTTGATTATTTGTTAATGGCGCCTTGTCACCAAATGTACTCAATAAATGGAGCAGAGAACTTTAAATGATGTTCTTCAGTTGGTAAGAAAATCATATTGTAACAGACGGCAGGTAGGTAGGTACCTGTGAATGATTCTGTGGGCTGTAGACTCGCTGACCCCACTGAAGTCGCCACAGCTCAATTGTGTACTACCGGTCGCGTAGTATCTCAGCGTGAGCAATAGTTGATTTATTGGAGACACTGCGTTGTTTCTGAAGAAAAGACAACGTCAATAATTACAAAAGAACAACAGAAAAAGGCAGTTTGTACACGAAATCGCGAAGTGTTTTCTTTACGCATACGCAATGTGAGCCATATCAATGGGCCAGTGAGCTCTATTGCCTCTCATCATCAAATATAAGTAGATAATTGAGTTGGTTGGCTGATTGATTGGTTTGGTTGTAGGTAATTTCCCTACAATTTGCTGCTCGCAGCAATTGTATCTGAGTCGCAGTGTGTATCTGACGATGATTAGCTGATGAGTTCTAAGCAATAATCATTGATCAGCCTATTATCTGGCGCTATTCAAGTAATCACACTTTTATTCGTCGTAAGAGGTATCAATTTTAACTTACTTGTCCGACGGAAACTCCAAGCTAACGTCGATGAAGTCGAGCACTTGAAGGACTGCGGGCTTTGAAAGCCGGAATCTCCGCCGAAACTCAACGTCATCCAAAGATGTAAAATGTGGAATCCGTTCCCGGATCTTCCGTGGACGTCTCCTCGGAACGTCGTCCTCGTCCGACGAGTCAAAAATTACCGACAATGCCAAATCTCGCGAATTCATCCTTCACAGTTCACACCGTACGATACAACAACACTACTGCGGCCATCTTTAAAAACACTGGCAGTAACCGGGTTTAGTGGCTTGACCGCCCGGCTGTTGGGAGTTTAAACTCGAAACGTATCGATAGAAGTTTAAACTCGAAACCCGCTCTGGTGAAAGACGTTTCTGGTTCAAACTCAGGTAACCTCGGACCTCTTCGGGTTTAAACTCGTTTCAAATGTTTGGTGAAAGTGGCCCTAAGAGTTAGTTTTGATCGGACGCCAAGTCCGCAGGCCTCACGTGAAATTTATGGAGTAAACACTTTATAAATACTCTGCCTGATATTGTACCGGCAGCTATCATTCTGAGAGCACCTCTTCTTTAGCAGGCAGCGACGATTCAACGAGGAAAAAATATCTTCGAACGTCTTCAATTTGAATAGGTTGAGTTGACTGCCAAGATTGAATGCATTCTGAACTTGCATGTTTTAGGCTGAATGTTATAGGTAAAAAAACTGTCCTTTCTTCGCCAAAATTCTTGGTGTCTTTCCTCTGATCCATCAGAAAAGTCGCCATAAAAATAGCGTAGAGGTTTCTAGAGGTATTGAAAGCACTTAATTGTTGTTTGTACCTGCCCTGACCACTTGCTTGAAATTTGGAGTGAATTTGTTGACTAGGACTTCCAGAAATTCCTTCTTTGGCTGTTATCACGCATTGGTGGATGTCACCGTCCATCGAACAACGATAGGAGATGCCGCCTGTTGAGTTCTTGCAATCATCAATAACTTCCCCTCTCCCGTATTTGTCCAGCTTCGATGTAATTCTTATCTCTGAGGAAACGTAGGAAGATGTAATTTATCTCTGTTCTTGATTTATTTCCTTTACTTTGTTTATACATGTGCGTTGATAGCATAATATTATTATCATTGTGAATTGTTTGAGGGTCTGCTCCTCTTCAATATGCACTTTTCAACTAATTTACAAAGTTACGCAATCTCTTTGTTAAATTAAAGCTTACGACTCCTTAGCATTCCATGATTTTTCTTTAAAATGATTATCCAAGATGAAAAGTGAACTTGCTAGACGCTGCTAACTGATTCATTGGTAATAGGCGGTCGTGGATCAAATTAATACAGATTTCGGTGTTGGCAGTCACGAGATGTCGCATGATGTTCAGTTGAGAGCCGCGTCATGACTCACCGGTTGGTTAATCTGGTTTCGTTGGAAACGAACACTTCCGATACGTCGATACTTTTTTTGTCCGGCTGGGTTATGAGATTCCAAAAGAAGCTATGTATAAACACGTAGCCTTTTTATTTATTTCCAACTCTATGTCACTTACGTTATGACGCGCGAGCAGAGCTGAAACACAAGTTTTGTTTAGTTGATTTGCATCCATTTCATGAACACTACGTTTGTTTCAGGTACCAGAAAAAGATAGGAACGTACGACAAGCAAGAATGGGAGAAAACTGTGGAACAACGGATACTGAGTGGTTTCACTCATGTGCCAAAAAAGACAGCGAAGTTGAAAACCGACCTGATAGATGTAGATCTTGTCAGAGGTGAGTTTTAGAATAAATATTAATTCTTTGTAGGTATTATTCCATCGCGTTGGCCGCGCACTCGCTTACTTTTACGTGCCGGCTTTTTTTCTGTGTATATACATGGGACTCGAATAAAATCAGTTTGGGTGAACGCAAGTTCATCATTTTATGGCAGTGAGAATATGACCCGATCCATTCAAAATAATTAACTTGTTCAGCGTTGCGATACGAGCACAATTACAGGGGTGAAGAAATAATTTACCGAACTAATAAAAGGGAGAATTCGACTAATTTCAGAAAACCGCGGTACGGAGTGAAAATCAAAATCAGAATCATGAGTGAAAAGGAAAACCATAAACAATTGTGAAAATCATTGTTAGAATTGAATAAAATCATAGGACAAGATGACGGGAAATTGACTACAACAATAGCAAAATGAGGAGCGTATAGCATCCGTTATCCCTCTTTGTCTCACTTGTTGCAAATAAATATATCTTATAATATATCTAATATAATATAATATATATCTTATGAAAATAAATATCTCAATAAAATAATAAAAGGCTGTTCATTTATTTTTGGGATTGGTACATTAGGCTTTCTTTTTAGGTATGCACTTTCTGTGTGGCTATTTATATAAATTTGATAAGAAGTAATTGACAATTTAAATAAAAAAGTAGGTAAAGTAGTTAGTTATTTTAAATTACAAAATATTAATAGGGTTAAAATGTCTGAGTTTTGAAGAATTTTAATAATTTAGAGAAATTTACGTTATTTACCCTATTTACGCTAATCTAGGCGGACGGACCTTGACGGCTCAGGCTCCTCCTGAGAACTCTTGAATAGAGATGGGCAAAGTAGTTCATTGAACGGAACTATCTCTTCTTAGTTCGTTCACTAAAGTGAACTAGTTCAATTGAACTATCTAGTTCACATTTTTACATTAATGCGTGATTGACTACATTTAGCAGTTTAGCTTCATTGCACTGCATTGTTGCACCTCTAGACCAGATCAAGTTAACAAATCGAAATAGCTTCCAGTTATTATTTAAACTAAAGATAAGTTTATATTGAAACTTGTTAACAAGTCAAAATAGCCATAATAAGTTTATAAGAAACAAACAGGTCATCGAAACTGGGACTGTTTGATAGGAATTGAGAGTATAACAATCATGATTCCTCACTAACAAAAAATTATTTAATGTTAGATTAATTATTTATACTTTCACAAAAACCAGCAATATTAGCAAACAAAATATCAAACAAACAAAATATTAATTTTTACATACAATAAACTAATTAGTACCAAAGGAACTATTGAACTATATGGAAGGTGAACTATGATTATTACTATGTCTATGCGTCTGCGTAGTACGTAGTACATATAGCAACGACATTTTGATTTTACCCAGTACCAAGCCAAGCCGAACTGAACTGTAGTTCGCCTGAACGACCGACTGATGTGAATAGTTCACACTCTGGAGCAGTTCATTTGAACTAGTTCGTTCGCGAACTACACATCTCTACTCTTGAACAGTTAGCAAACTGATTCTAACTAAATTGATCTCTCCAATGAACAAACTCATTGTGTTTTACTGTTAGAAAGACTGATTAGGTTGTGGGTGAATAAAGGCGATTGGTTTATAGGACTTGTGAGAGTTCAGAATTGTAGCCGGGGTATTTCCGTGTAATGCGAGACGGAGACGGCTGCACAGGGAAGTTATAGTCGGCAAAACACATTCATTCCTCTTTTATGCGTCGATTGGATCGGGGGAGTCGCAGAGATCTGTTTTCTTGCTGCGTTTTCTGGTTTTTCATCCCGTATTCTGGTTTCAGTTGAGAAAGTTTCAATTTGCTTGCGAGTTGTAATTGTAAGGAAGAAACAACAACCTGAGGTAGTTAGACGGCGTTCCTTGACATTTTCTCTTGTATGAGTGTTGTTCGTTGTACCAATGATTGATTTGTGGTTGCGCGTTCCGTTGATGCGATATAATTCTATGAATTTACTTCATCGAACAACCGACAACAGGGTCAGCCCTGCTCGATTATTGGTTTCTATGGACTTTAGGCTTCCTATAAAAATGTCCTTCGTGCTTACCCTGCGTTGAGTGTGAGGAAGATTTATTTCTGTTTCTTTTGAAGAGGCGATCGATGTTCAAGTGGTTTCACCTCGTTGGATTTACCCTGGGACTGGGGTTCTAATTGCCAGTATAGACTACAATTCTGTGTTTAACTGCATGTAAAACATATGCATTTCTCTAGTTACAGCTCGTCTGCTGTTTCCCATCAATGTGCTGTAATGTGCGAATCGTCAATTTCCCTTTCAAATCAAACCCATTCAACCTCTTCCAAACCAGAGGAATCATACCTTTAAAAGTTGTCTTGTAGTGAATTCGACATGGGCTCTCAGACAGAAGGCTACGAAACTAAGTCAAGTTCGTTTCGTCTGAAATGCTTTCTCTGACATTCAGACAGACATACGGACAGGGAGGGCCAGCGTAGGTGCGACGTAGCCAGTGATGGTTTGACCCACTTTCGCTGAGTAGCCAGTAGGAGCCTTTAACAGCTAACAGTATTGTTCTGGTAAGCGCTGGGTTATAACTGGTATACGCTCCCACGAACTGTTGACTCAATCAGAAGATGATCGAATAAAAGGCGCAGCGGATCCATACCTAATGCAACTAACAAAGCTCCATTATGTTGTGATGGTGCACGTTTGAAACGTCGCATGAGCGCTGAAGTTCACAATCACTTTACAGAATGGAATGGGTGCTCAGGTTGTCACCCAAACAACATTTGATTGGACCTATGTATAATTTGTTAACATCGATTTAACAATTCAACCTGGGCTTGCTCACATATATCTCCAGAGGTTGGTGACTTTGGTTTTATACGTTCAATTCACACTTATGACATGTCGATAATATAGCAATGCTTCAAGAAAGAGGCTCGAAACACCGAATTTCCAATCTGGGAGACCAAATGGCTTGAAGAGTAGGGTGTCTGTTAGTCGTGTTAAAACCAACTTCATTTTTACTCTTCTCGCTGTAGATTTGAAATTGCGAAGATCGACACAAATCTGGAGGAGGGGTTTTTTGCCAGCAGTCGAACTAATTGTGCTATTTTAAGCTCAACCGTAATTTATGACGTCTCCCTTTTCCCGTGAGAAAACAGCTCGAGTAAGACTAAATCGGAACATAGTGAAAAGACCATTTGTGCCGAGTCAAGGGAGGTCAGAACTGAGAATACAGTTACGCAATGTCCAAACTATTTATAAACTAATGCGTACGCGAGGAATTTCAGATTCTTCCTTTGTATGTAGTTTAGTGAGAAGGAACCGGTATGATGTAGGAAGTAATACATGATTTTTCCCTTTTGTTTGATGATGTTCGATGTGATGATTCGTTGCGTTTGTGTATTGATTATATTCGCTATGACGTTTCGACCCTCATTCCGTTCGTTCGTTGTTTTATCAGTTAAAAACCAAACGTGGGCTAAATTCGCTCGTTCGACCAGCTTAAAGAATGAGCTCTTTTGAAAAAAAAACTCGGTTCGCCATAAATATTCACCGGTGCCCTCCGTCGAAATTCAAGGGTAAATAACAAAGCGATGTGAAAATGCGACGGGTGGTAATTGAGGAATCAGCGCGGCAAGCAGTCTCCGGGTTCTCGTTCCAAATTCTTTCTTAATTTATGTTAAACATTCTTCTCTTCACTATAAGGATCAAAGGTTTTTGTTGAGTTTGTTTTGCTCATTAGATGGCACTGATTTCATACGAGTAAACATTTTCGGTGGGTCAATACGATGCCTCGTACGTTTGAATAAAAAAAAGTTCGTACCTAGGAAAGATTTTACTCAGGTGTTCAACTGTTAGGTTTATTAAATAAATAATAGTAACATTGATAAACTCGGAATAACTATTATTCCTTGAACAATCAACAAATGTTTTCATGCAAAAAGTCAATCCCTCCCATCTCAATCCAACATTTTTTCTGGCCTTTTCAAGGTTTCTAGATCAAAATAAGCGATCCGTCCGCCGTCCACGCCGATTTTGGTAGTAGAAACTTTTCAGTACGACCAGGGCTGAATGGAGGAGATCAAAATGCGTATTTTAATAGCGTCTTTTCGAGATTTTCAGCGACCTAGACGTGTGGGGTATCATTTTTGACTAAATTATGGATGCTGAATCCAATCATATGGGTCTCGGGACGATTGGTGCCAACCGGAAGAGGTTATGGGTCAAAATGGATATACATCTACTTATTTTGAACGTGAGTTTTTGAGATTTCCGGTACCTTGGCGTGTGGGGTATCATTTCCCACTAAACTTTGGATGCTGAATCGATTGCAATAAGTCTCTATGCGCCTGGTCCGAGGAATAACAAACTCCTGTAAATGAATTTGCAACGTTTTTTAGGCGGGTTTATCTTTCATCACCAAAGTTCTCTCAACTCTAATCCCCATCATCACGCTTACAGATCATTCCTATCGTTCCTAGGCTCCCAATAGGGTAGATTATTTTCAGAAAAATTATAAAAAAATGCTTATTTCTGGAATTTTATGACTGTTAACCCATGACTAACCTTCGAAAAGAAAACAGGTCTTATTTACGTTAGCTTATGACCCCAAGTAATCTTAAAATTCGTAGGTTTCGAATTTTATTACATTTACTTACCAGTGTGGCATTGGTACTTCATTTTGTAGATCTCTATTGTAGTAAGAATAGGTCTCAGTAGAAGAATTACGTTTGTACATTGATGATTTTCAAGTTTGGTTTATTATGATCATTACATGATCAGAGTAAATACAACAGCACGCATTTTACGGTAAAATTAAGAACTGTACTACCAAGGCCGTGGGAGGCACCTATCCTCGTCAACTTGGTAATAAATTTCACCATTAATTCGTTTGGAGTTGATTAGACATTCAATATAGAGTCATGAGCATTAAATATTATAAAGCGTTCACTGGTGCAAATTTTAGTCTTTGAGGTTTCAATTGTTGAGTGATTCCGCTCTGGGGGGCGAGAGCGGGTGATGTTAAATCCCATATGGGTCGGAACCATTACGGTTTTGGTGGGGGTTATGCACTTATGGTCAATAGACGCTCGATGGCTTGCTCTTTTTAATATGGTGGTTATTATTTGACTTAGGCTTAACTCTGGCTAATTACTTATCTCTTCTTGTCTATTTTTAATCTGTTACAGGATCCTCGTTTACCAAAGCAAAACCCAAACATGGGATTTTAAAAGTGATGCGATTAGGAACAATGCGCTTAGTGTTTCTTCCCGCATACAGAAAATGGTGGTGCCACCAGACATCGGGTAAACTCTTCCTCGTTCTACTCCTCCTTTATATACTTCAGGTACTCAACGTGGGTGCCTACGCATACGCTTGCTGCTATGTAGCAAATAACGATAGTACCTATCAGGTGGGTCCAACTTCTCCCTCTGTACTTTTATCCTTCTTATCTTCAGTATATCTCAAATGAGGATGATAATAATAATGATAAAGACCAAATTAATTCTTAATCGCTGATAAGTGACCAATTTTGACCCGATTAACTTTACTGCCTGTAATTTGTCCAAATTACCGTTTTGCAGGGCGTGGATGCAACCGAGATCGGGATACCGGTGGGGATGATGCTTCTTCTATCAATCCTTCACTCACACATCGTTTCGCCGAGGTCCTCAGCCGCCAAAGACCTCGCACCTTTTAGCAATAAGTCAAGGCGAAAAAGGACTAAGAGAAGATTGACTCGTCCAAGTGAGTAATATTTAAATAATCTTTTCAAGACTATGAAGTATATTTCTATTGTATTAGGGAACCTCTTCCTCCTTAATGTTTCCCAGAGTTTGGGATTTAAGGAAAATATTGTAGGAAGAGCAAGAAATGCCTTAAATTTTAAATCTCGTTCTTCTTCTCGCCTACGCGAGCATCGAAGAAGTGGGGTGAGAATATGCTATCGTGTTGCTGACAACATGAATGTGGTGGTAGCAACACGTTTCCGCGTTCGTTAGTTAACGCCTAACTTAGCTAGTTACCCTAATGCTGTTAATGTTGTATGACTAAAGCTTCGGCGGAAATCTACCTCTTTTCATACTACGCTGAGTTTATAACAATATCGCTTTCCCTAGAAAAATCTAGTCAATGGTGTATGCTTGAACAGATTAACGAGAAGTAGACATCAATAAAAAAAGTAACCACAAAAAAATAATAAACGATAACCACCACTGCTCTAATATCAACGGTGGGGCCTTAAATTCAAAATGGCACAAGAAAGTATCAAGGTCAATTAAGCACGGCGTGTTCAGAGAAAATACTTCATAAAGTGAAGTTATGAGTGTTTTTCATTTGTTGTAATTTTGAACCAGTGCTTTGAAATTCAGATTACGCAAAAAGCTTAATTTTATTCCCACTAATGTCTTACAAAGTGTTTCTTGTATAACTTCCCTTAATTCGGAATCCTCACGAATAAAAGTGTTGTCTCTTCTTTAGCGTGCATTCGTGCTGTTCCGACCAAGGTTTCTAAGAAGACGTCACATCCAACGTCATTTATTACGTAGCGCCTTCAAAGTGCGGAATTAACTCCCCTTTCGCCACGAGGGGCTTCTCTTCTTTACTGTAAGATTGAAAGAGATAACAAAAATAAACGGATTCCGGAACTCGACTAAAAAAGACGGTCCCCGTGTTTTTTGGAGGGATTTCAGTTTATATTTGCGTATAACATTGCATGGCAGAGGAAGCTGCGTACTATGCGAAGGCGGGAGAACTTGCCCGTATATGAATAGAACCGTACGATGTCAAATGGATTTCCCTGGGGTGGATTGTCGTATAAATAAAGCTAGCGACCTTGAGCTGGGTCAATAAGTGGTTGGCGACAGGAGGCGGGCTGCAGGTGTTGTGCCTCACTGTACGAACGTCGTCGGGCGCTTGTCTAGGAAATTGTTTTTGAAGGTCGCCTTTCCGCAGTCGTCGTACTGAAATACTAACAAAAAGCGATCTCGTTCGTGCGTTTCTATCAGGAACAGGAAATTTATCGACGGGCCACCAGCCTCTTTTGCTCGAGTCAACTCGTCAATCTCGTCCTGGAAATCGATCGGTGGGTTAGATGCCTTGGGAATCGTCCCCTTTTACTCTACTGCCCCGAGGCCTTGAATCAGCTCAGCACACAATCCCTACCTCGTACCCAACCCGAACGGCTTTGAGGAATTAATCGCTTCTGTACTTCTTCAGTCAGAGCTTACCACAAATTAATAAACTCTTCTAACTCTATTGATCAGCCGGGAATTAAATAAATTCCACGAATACTCTTTCCAGTTCATCTTGATATCCTAAATCAGGTTAGTGCCTGATAGGGCCTCGATTATCAATCGTTAAACAAACCAAATCTCTAGTTGGCCAGATTTCTTCAATAAATTTTGAATTTAGCTGCATCCCCAAAGCTTCATAAGCTTGTCTCGTTCTCTATCGGATATGCAAAAATTACTAGCTTCAACTAGTTGATTGAAAAGAGCCTGGGATTCCTCTGATATATCGTATTACGGGAGAAAATGAGAGCCTTTATGGTTGAAAGATGACCAAAATTCATCGTTTCACTTCAAATTTCACGTTACAACTGGTCGTGGACGGATAAAAACGATTTTATTGAGGTCATCACCCCTCTGAATCAGAGTTGAGTGGTTTGTTATTTCGTTAACCAATATGCTTTGAGCTAACCTCGTTTACTGACCGCGGTTCGAAGAATGAGTTTGATTTTAATTATCGTGGAAGTGCCTAACATAAGAAGGACGTTGGAAAAATACGTTGAGACCTCGTCCGCTGCTTTGAGTTCCGAATGGAAAATTTTAAACTCAGCTCTTTTATATTATCCTAGATACAGTTCGTGGTACACCGTGCTCCGCGTGATGTATAGATATTACAGAATTATGTGGATCTGATCGTGTACGACGCTATACGACTTACTACTGGTACCTGACAGATATTCTTTCTTCGCGTGAAAACCTGTTGATAGGCTAGGCATTTGAAGGGACGTTTTGGTGGTTGGAAGAAGAGGAAAAAATCCTGAAAGTAGGTAGACAATTAACGATTGACGTATCGTTCGACTTTCTCCAATGTATTTATATAATCTAACGGATCTAAAATGTTCGACTAGCTTCTCAATCGATGTACGTGGCGTCACGAGAATGGTCCTATTTTTACATTTTCTTCCAAAGTCCTCATTTTCCCCATATTTCTAAATTATGAAAAACTCGGCCGTTCACGAATATACGGAACAACCGAAGCCAAAAGAAATCACTAAGTGCTCGAAATTTTCCGTCGAACACCCCTGCTGTACTGCTGTACGCGCTATTGAGAATATATTTTGTCTTCTGTGGGACGTTCCAGGTGACTAATCGGACTTTTGCAACGCCCAAACAGTTCTAGAGGTGATCGCGTCAATTTTTAGAAAAGCGGCCACTCTAATGAAGCCCCCGTGGGCCCGATTGGTTTTTAGGCGAATCCTTGGCCTCGATATGTTCGCTTATTACCATTTTTATGAGGTCTGCTCAAGTGGAGGTGAAAAATTTCACTGGACCTGCACGGAGAGGTCGCGAATTTAATGTATTGACGTACGATAAAACATCGTTCGGCGACATTACGTAAAACTTGTGCCGTGGAGGAGTTTGCTTTTCAAGGTCTGAGGAAATAATCGAAGCTTAATGAAGAAATAGCGATTGAATTTGCTTCGAAGGAAGCTTTAATTGAGACGGAAAACTACGCTGGAGATGTGTATCGGCAATCATCAATGGTAATATAACAAGAATAGCTCATTAATGAACTATATAGTTTTGCCTCCTTCCCAAAGTAATAAGGATTTATCGACCTAGCATCTGTTTTAAATCACTTATAATGTATTATTCTCACTAATTATAAGCCCCATAAGAGAGTTTTAATGATGATTTCCAATCGGGCAATCTCTCTACATTGACCCATTCACTAAGAATCATTAAACAAGCTGGCTTTACAATTGTTACAAGTGTTAGATAGACATCTTGATTTCAATTAGTAGGTCCAATCAATGTTCAATATTCATCAAATTTCTGGATATTTTGGCTTGTAGCCCCATGCTTAAAAGGAATTGAATAAATTTAAAAAAAGATTTCGCGGACAAACAGACAAACAAGAAAGCGGGTTAAGAAAAACGTTTTAAAATAGAACAAAATTGTTTTGAAATATCCTTTTCTAGATATTTAATTTGTTGAATGAGTCTCCATGATCCTGGTCCGAGGAATAGCCAACCCCTGTGAAATTATTTGCTGCGTTGTTTTCACACAACCTAAAGAGGTATTGCAATCACTCGGAATATTTCGTTCGAAATCAACATTAAGAGACATTTCGTCGCTTGGTGTGCTGCCACTGGCTGGAGTTCATTGCCGAAACGTGCTCTATCGCAGGCGCATAAATCCAATCAAACCTCTCGTCCGGCGATAAAGCGTTCATTACCCGGTTTTGTCCCATTCAAAAGAAACTCACACATTATACAGACTTGTTCCATTACTTCGGATTATATTTCAAGTACGACATCTAGAAATATACTGAAACAACGGATATGCAGGGTTGAGTTGTGTGAAGTGTGAGCTTGTTCGCTCAAAATTTTCATTCTGAGCTTCACACGTATGCAGATCGCTTGTGAGGAATAAGGATTTGAAAACGTAGAGCATGCGCAAATCTCATGATTGACCTCGACATTTGTATTCTGCGAAAGGAGGGACGGATAAAATGCGATGGGCGTACGGCTTTCTTCTATACAGAGAAACTAGAACGTGTTTGACATACTTAACGCACGAAAAAGGACGTAATTTGTTTATCTTGTTTGAATTTCTAATGGAATTTAAATAACTGCCGGCAAAATATTATCGTGTTACGTGATTAATCATGAGTGAATGATTCGAGCCATGAAAGTTGAGTGTTGCATCTCTGGTTTGTTGGAAAAGTTCCTCATTTGTGTCGATTATGAAGAAATAGATCCAATCAGGTGGCCATGTGAATTGATAATCGTGTTTATCAACGTCAGTTTTTAATGTAGAACAACTGGATAAGACGTGGTATAGCGGTATAATGTAGGAATTATCTACCTTCCTGCTCAATCTCCCTCGCCTTCCCGTTTTGATGGGTCTGCAGTTGCAAAAATACATTTTCCACTCGAGTCCTGTGGATATTGAGATTCAATGCGTCGAAGGAAAAACTATAATTTTTTATAGTTTTGTATGTGTTTGGGTGTGTAAATCTCGCTCATGGAGGAGAAAATATCATCATTGGGGTACGGGGAAATCCACCGTAAATCTATTCAGGCCTCCGCTATACCCAACAAAGTGTATCTATCACACATAAGCACACTAAAAGGGTTCGAAGTCCACTTTTATTTGTATCGTATTTATGTAAGCCTCTCTCGAATTAAAATGTGTTTGAATTTACTGTGATTTAATTCGGGTTTCTTCGGAGAATTTGGAAGCAACCTAGCGAGAGGATACAGGATGTAAGTCCAAGACTTACGACTGAGCAACTAGGGATACCAAGGATGAACATAAAATACATTGAAACAAAATGAATTATAATTAAAAACAAGGACTCGTTGCAAAGGAAAATATGCCTCAACCTGGGCTAGAATTGATACAAGACAAAGTAATTCGACAAAGTAAATTAGACAACATGTGGAGCATAAAATACAATTAATACAAGTGACATGAAATTATGATGTACATGAAATACAATTTAATGAACAAGTGCAACGATACCGGCTGACGAAAACGGCGTCGACGTCGAAGGAAAAACAGGAGGGGGCTCGCTGTCCCGCAGGTACACAGCAAGGCTTATTAACTTGAGTCCTTTATCTCATGGGGAACACAATATTACAGCTTCGGTCGACTTCAGCACGGTAGAAGAGTTCACATCAGAGCGAGCACAGGACGAAGCCAGGATGGACTGAGTGAGAAATCTCTTGCACGACAGGGTTACAAAAATATATGTACTCCAACATGTTGGGCCCCCAGTCAGAGGGGCATGACCGCCCGGTTGGGCAACTTAGCGATGAGTGAGCGCTGGGCCTCTCAAAATGCGACGTATTTTTTAATGATACAACTTTCTTTTGTGTGCAGATATTGTGCTGAAATTAATGAGCCTTTCTCAACCTTTTTTCAAAACAATAGAATCTAGGAGCAACATTTCAAATAATTCAGTTTGTTTTGTGTAATTTCCTATTTGAAGACTTCAAAGACGCGCTTTTCCTCAGTGAGATGCTCCAGGAACAGGACTGATAAACTAGTGTAGACTAAGTGTTTTAACTTTTACAATCAGACTGGAGGGCATATGTGAGCGAAATTTTATATCTCTTCGAGTACGTTGAAGGCCTTCAATTTCGCTCCAAAGGAAAATATGGATTTCAAATCTATACACTTCGAAATGTAGGAGGAAAATTTATTTTTTCTTCTGCTTATACGGATGCAAGGGTTATGGTGCTCCAACACAAGAATAATAAACCACAGATGACAGACCAAACCGTGATCAAAATTAGCTACTACGTGATTAATTATTTGTCTTCACGAAAACGCGTGCGGTAAATGAGAGGATGAGTCTTCCTGAACAAACACATTCTTTGATTAACAAGAGCGGGTTTCCTCTTCCTTCGTGATTTGTTCCCTTCACGAGATGTTTATTCAAACTAAATATCGTGTTTGTTTCCAAAATCTGATCAGCAGCTCGCCTAAATTATTTTGTTTGTCAAATATTGTTGACACCACGTGGAATTTTCTCCAGTCTTTCGAACGATAACTAATTTCTTTATCTTTTCTAATGATAATGATCGTTAGAAGTATATACTGTTGATCCCCGATCGATAATAAGTCGATTATGTGTACGTAAACTAAATCCACGGCGATTATCTGACACCTGTCGTTAATAACCAGTTTGGCTTTCTTTTTGCAGGTTTGGAGAAGCCGATCTCGGACGGTTGTTCCGACGTGACTTCGCCCACGGAAACAAACAATAAATTCACCAAACGCGTCCGACTGAGAAAGTGAGTGGATAAATAATTTCACTGTGAGCACGAGAGTGGATTCTGGATTTTTTAAATAAATAATTATTCGTTTCACTTCGTCCTCCTGCATTTCTACACTTTTCTTTCAACCTAATTGGCGCTATTTATTTCCAGGTTGTCATTTGAAGAAGGTTGTAAAGGCAGCTCTCGGCGCGATTCCTTAAATAGTGCGCGTGGGAAGAGGCTGTCTCTGATTCCTCACGAACTGTGCGAAGAAGACCTAGTCAGTCCCGAAAGGTGAGTTCGTATGAATGACGAGCCTCAGCCAAAATTTGTTATTTGCCCATCAGGAGGAGGAGGAGGGGGGTGTAATGAGGAATATAGAGTGTAACTGTACTCCCGAAGATGAGCTGGAGTTGAAATATTTTATGAAAAACGCGTCCCGCAAAAATTCGCGGCATTTTGATTTTTGAAGGGGAAGAGGTACAGGAAACTGTAGTGGTGGATGGGGGGGGGGGGACGTCATGCATGGGAGCAGGTCTCAAGCGCGAAGTTGGTTAGGCGAGTCGTACGATATTGTTATTTATTTGTATAAATATTTGTCACTGTTACTTTTGTTATTGCATTTATTTTTACACTGGAACACCCCATTTTGTTACATTGAACTCCTGTGTGAGTATAACTACGGTAATGATAAACTTCACAATAGTTCCTGTCTGCGTTCAATTTGTCTCAAAATGAAATGTTCAAGTTGTGTCTAAATATTATTTATTTGTATTTCTGTTTTTCACCGGTTTGTTGTGAGTTGGTGCACTTTAGAAGATCCTCTCGAGCGCCACGAGATTAGTTTTGACGATTTCGAGTGATTTCTTGTCTTTCAGTTGACAAAGATATTTTAGGTGCCTGACCTGCTTCAGTTAAAGTGGGTTTATGTTGAAATCAAAAATAGTAAACACTTAAGAAATGATTGCAGTTTCATCACGTGATTCTTTGCAATTGGTTGGGAGATTAATTTGCAGTGTACACTTTTTTTTAAACTAAATGTAATGTACAATATATACTAGTAAACTGCGGTGGAGTAGTAACTTAGGACCGAAAATTGTATTTCAGAGCTATCTATTTGTACCCTTATATCACTTAGTGCTGCTCAGGCTGGTTCTGACCACTGAGTTCATTCATCTTTTCTGTCACCAGTAGCATTTTTAACGTTACTCTCCTTTATGCAACCAGGGATCCCGGTGGTGCCAATAGTCTAGAGGACGATGGTTTTGAGAGCCTCAACAGTCAAGGTTCCAGCGAGGACAATAAAACTGATCAATGCGAAGACCCACAGGCGACAGAACAGCGCGACGAGTCTTGCGGTGACGTCATTGGACCAGAGCCGACCGCCCTGTGTAACAGAAAGGGGAGCCCGGAGGCGGTGTTTAGGAATAATTGGCTTGAACAGTCAGCACGGAGAGCGTCTAGTAAGAGCTTTTTTGATTAATGGATAATTTTTGAACAAAAACATCCGAATTCCAGATAACCTATTGCATTCATATTCAGCGAGGGACGTTTTCATAATCATAAAATATGACTACGCGGTTGAAATTCATGAATCTGAACACGCACACTTGTAAATATAATAAAAATGTTTAAATGAAAAAAAGTGTATTTGATTTAAGTCATTTTTTTAAATCTATAAACCCTTGAGCGCTAAATTTTGAAAAATGTTGGAGCATTTTTCATAAAAACGTGATTTTGCTTCAATTCTATTAATGTTTGTTCCTATATCTTTTGCTCACAAATAACTACTAGTAAGTGGTGTATGCTCTGTTCATGTAGCACCCAAATTAATTTTACAGATACCGTTTTGAATTAAAAATTAATATATTCCTGAATCTTCTCGTTCAGTTGGCAACAAATGACTTAACCTTGTTTTGTTATTCCCCAGGTCTGTCTTTTCAGTTTTCGCTAATTTTTAACCCAGATTTGGAAGATTTGTCTAACAAAATGTTCCCAATTAATTATTCTGTCTATGTTTTTCAGTTGGAGTCTCGCGTTTGAGTTTCGGTGAATCCGATCAAAAGGATTCCGACTCAGATAACAGCAGCAAAATATCCGAACCACCTTCACCGCCCCCCGTAAGTTATTTCTCTTGTGGAATTGAATGGAATCCACGCCTGGCACATTTCATGTATAAGGTTGAAACTGTCTTGTAGTATTTTGTCGGTCGGTTTAATCTGAAACGAGTGCCACCGACACGTTTGTGTGGACGATTTATAAGAATTAGTGGCTTGAAGGGAAAGTCAGCAACAGTAGCTTTACACTCCAGCTCAGAACAAGTTTATAGAAAGTAAGAAAACAAAACTAAAAACGCTGCCAATTCTTTCACAGTGGTATTCCTCGGACGAGTAGCATGGGGACTCTCAAACCTGGTGTTTGATTTTAAAATCGTGAATATAAGTGTAACAAAGCCTTTATTCGGATGGGCTAGCTTGTCGCCTGCCGTTAGACAAATTATTATAGTTCAATAGGCAGTGTACTTGGGCCATCACAGAGTAAATTCGTCCGGAAATTGCCTAAAAATTACGATTAAAATCCTTTTCAGACGCAGAAACTTCTATCACGGCGGCGAGGCTCTCAGCAGATGCTGCACCTACCTGTGGGCAAATGTCCGCCACGCGGAGGCGAAAGTTCGTACAACAGCAGCGACGACGGAGAAACCGGGTCTTTCTGCCCAGCGCTGACTGAGGGCACGACTTCAGCCGCTGAATGGATCGGCATCACTACAAACTCTGACGACTGCTCCGTCAGCTCGGAAATCGACGAACAGCCGTTTGCTTCCGAGTTTTACATGGTAAGCTATGCAGACGAATAACATCTTTCCCCACAATCATCTAACATCCATGTAGATTGTCCTTTGTTCGTTTCTCTTCTGAGGAAGTCCGTGTTATGTCTCAACCGTGGTTGCATGACTACTGGGAGTGCCAGTCCAATTCGTAACAACTTACGGAACTAACTTACGGTTGTAGGTTTCACCATCAGGCAAAGATGCGTCATGCGTCTTTGCCGTAGTGTGTATTAAGTAGTTGTTGTTCTGTTTTAGACGTTTCCGTCTTCTGACTTTGGTTGACTGTATGGCTTTATCGCCCGATAGTTATTATTTGGGTAAGTAGTCTCAGGAGGTTCTAATTAAATTTGTGAACTCAAATAACATTATTGTAGTAACACTTTATTATGGTGATTGTGGCAAATTGCTCACTCTTATAAAACAGAATTCGGGGGCAGCTAAGAACTCTTATCTACAAAATTACTTCGTTCTGGCCTGAAGCCCAATTATAAGATGCGCTTACACAAAAGTGCCTAAAGATACTCATATAAGAAAATTTATCATTTTGCTTAAGAACTCGTCCAGAAAAACAAACTTTTTGGACATTCGTTCGATCATCACATCATCCAGGGATAAAGAATATTTGTTGTCCTATTTGTATACAAAGAATGAATTTGTAATCTCCTGCAGCACTTCTGCCAAACACAGTTGAAGTACCATTCTATAAGGGGTGATGTTTTGCACCCAACATTTAACTTGTATAATCCTGCAGCAGTTCTTCAGTAAACAATTAAAATGCCATTGAATAAATGGCTGAAATGCAACTTGAAGAAAAAATTTTTTTTTTGTTAACGAAGAAAATGTTGGCAATCGAGATTCAGTGGTCTGTTCCCTTTTTCAGTCTCCAAGCGCCATTTTGAGTCCCAGTTGTGCTCCGTCCGATAAAGGTAATTTGGAATTCCAGTTGTCATATGTTCAATTTCTATATCATTACGCATAGGATTGTAAACAACGGAATTCTTACTGTACCCAGTCAGCTGCACCATGTGGGAGAAGAAGGAAGTAAAAAAGGCTGAACTCTCCGTGCTCGACATCAGCTCAGCCATCATCGCTCGCGTGGAGGCTATGCCCGAGCATTTGGATTACTTCTACGCTGGTATGAAACATACGAATTTGTACTAGTTTATACTACGATGGTACGAAGACAACTGGTAACGACGCTCTTCTTTTTAGGCATGGTAGTGTCCGTTATCCTCGGGTTGATACCTTCGATTTGCCGTATTGTGGAAGCGGATCACCTTCCCTCTCTTCCAACTGTGGCTGACTTCGGCGACGCATCCCTGCTTGGGCCTTACCTGTCCGAAATGGCAAAAGTGGCGTTTGGCGAAAATGAATGGTAATTACTAGTCCTTAAAATACTATTTCTTAAAGATTTTTATCACCGAGAATCGTGGGATTCCAGTTCTTGAATTTTCACGTCAAACTACAGCTAAAAAAGAACACCACAAAATCTCTCATGTAGTTTTATTATTCACGATAGCCCCTCAAATGAAACGATAAATGAGACAAACAGCACAATTTTTCTTGCTCCTAGTCATCCTCATTTGTTTTCTGCCATTGTTTCCATGTGAACACTCATTTTCATCTTTCAGGAAAAGGAGCATAAACGTTATAGCCGTTTTAGAGCGAACTGCGATGGCCTCCCTGTTCTTTTTCTTGGTAGCGGTTGCAGAGCGTACGTTCAAACAACGGTTCCTCTACGCCAAATTTTTCTCTCACCTGACGTCGTTTCGTCGAGCCAAGAAATCCGAGCTCCCCCATTTTCGGCTCAATAAAGTGCGAAATATCAAAACTTGGTTGTCAGTCAGATCGTACTTGAGGGTGAGTTGATGGGTCGACATTTTATAACCTCTTTAGCAGCTAATCTGAAACATGTTTGAGATAAATTAGATAATTTTTCTCATGAAATGATCGAAAATTCACTTTGCCTGCAGAAAAGGGGACCTCAGCATTCCGTGGATGTGATAGTGTCTACTGTGTTTCTTTTGACAATTCTTCTGCTTACTTACCTCGCGATAGAACATATTAAGGTGACTACATTCAATCAATAAATATGCTTCTTTATTATTTAAGCTTCGCTATTGGACATTGTTATTGTTTATTATAAATTCATGCATCACGCAAGTCATTTACGAGTATCGATTTTCTCGAGATAAGGGTTTTCAAAGGGGTAATATGATGAGATAGTCTGTTTGTTTATTGATGGAGAATGGATGGAGAATAATTGACTGATTTGGGGCTCTGTAAAGATTTTTTCATTAGATTCTTACTGAACACTGTCTAGGTAGGCTCGATTGTAAAGCAAAGGGGGTTTTCTCGACCTCGAGCATCGATTGGTGTTAGAACGTGGTTTTTTGGCAACATTAAGTGGACAAAAATCAAGAAATTAAAAGTAATTTAATTGGTGCACGTGAAAAGATGCGATCTACCTTTTCTCTCCTCTCAATGATGTCCTCTCCATGAGTGGGAGTGGTCTACGGGTTTGGCGGACCCTATGCCATCTAGCGAGCAACGAGGCAACCAGTACCCGCACAACCAATGTATTTTGTGGAAAATGATTAAAATAAAATGAACGGGTTGTCATTGTCAATGGGTTGGGGCCAAACTAGAACCCAAACAATGAATACTTTCTTGAAATGTACCTATATTATGAGCACCTATATGAGAAATCGCCAATGTACCTATTATTTTTGCAGGATTCGGACAAATCTGACTACCAGTACAACATCGAAGCCTTGGTGTGGTGTATCGTTTTGGGATTTTTCCTTCTCAGGTTTATGACTCTTGGAACCAAGATTAACAAAAAATACAGAAACTTGTCAGTCCTCATCACCGAACAAGTGAGTTAATTACCCACAGAAGCCGAATATGCTCCAAATTGCCATTAAGTATGGTCTGTCAAAGGGCGAATTGAGAGTAGAGCGGATTTCCGAGGGAATGACGCTTATTCGGATCGTTAGAATTAAATTGAAAAACCACATTCCACTTCACTGCTTTCAAATTTTTGTATAAGCAGATTCGGCCCAGAGTATTCCTACTGTTAAGGTTGCTTATAGGGTTTTATACAGAAGGGCTCGCTAATGCGAGTTGAGCGTATATAAAAAAATATGAACAGTTTACACTAGACTCATTTGGCCCAGTCAAAAAATTTGAAAAAAAGGTTGTCTAATGTAACAACAGCAGTATTACTTATTTCTTAACTCAAAATTTACCCATATGAATCGTTTGGGGACCACCGTGTAATATTATCATTGTTGAAAGTGCACCTAATAATTGGAATTATATTGACAAAAGTTTTATTTTTTCCTCGTGTAGATAAATTTGTACCTTCAAATCGAACAAAAACCCAACAAGAAGGAAGAATTGATGGTGGCCAACAGCGTTTTGAAACTTGCAGCGGATTTGTTGAAAGTGAGTGAAGTTATTGAGTAAATAAATCTTTCAAGGACTAAGCTAAATGTTCCCTAGGCTACGTCGTTTCAGGAAATTAAGTCCTTCAGCTATGCTTCAGGCAACTAAGTGAGCGCTGGTGAATACCAAATTCCTCTTGATAACCAGAAAGTTTACAATTTTGGCTGAATTCACGATCAAACGTGGTCAATAAATCGCATTTAAGAATAGGCAAAATTATAGGCACCTGAAGTACCTTTCATCCGCCCATAGCAGCTGAGCAGAAGGTGTGTATTGTATAGTGCCGGCACGGCCTCGCTCACTCCATCTACTGCCCTATCGAAATCACTGTGGGTGATGGTAAAGAGGCGAATGAATCTCAATGGTCTTCTGGTGTGAGGTCGTATTTTGGAGCTGGTTGACGGCTGTAGCTCTCGCGTTCACTGCTCATTGAACTATGCTGGTCAGCAAAGCCGTGCCAAAGCTATTCAATTTTGCTCCCTTCGACGCCTGTGCGTGCAACTGATTCGATGGAGACCCCAGTCGAGCATTGCACGGTTTTGTCCACATTACTCCATTTCATTAATTGAATGTATGGCACACACATTCACAGTATTTAAGCTGTTAAGTCTCTATTATCGCGCATTTGACCCCACACAACCCCCTTTAAGCTCTTTCCCACTATTTACCTGCTCGACCTTTCTTTTATCAACACTTCTAATGGCTCTTGTAGCAACAAGAATGGTTTTATTGAGGACACCAGAGGTTTGTTTTCGTAAAGGACAAACAAATAGCTTCGTTTCGTGGGCACTGATCTCTACAAGTCACCCAGCATTGCCTTTTAACAGGAGGGCACATTCTTCCTTGCTTTACTACCCTTAGGGAAAAAGCTCACTCTGCTTAAAAACTCAGTCGTAAGCAGCCTGAATATCGTCACCCTCAAATATGACAACTTTTTCATAGACCTGTTTGATTCTGTCGAACTTCATGTGTATACTTTTCAAAAGTTGTATCTATTTACTAATTTTTTGCCCAAACGGTTGGAATTTGTCCCTCTTGAAACGCTATAAGAAAACGTTTCGGGAGAAAACCTTCTTTTCTCGTAACAACTACACTAAATATGTTGAAAAAAAATTGGACTGTTCAAATTTTCCTCTTTATAATATTGGCTGTTCTGATTTATTTCCAGGAACTAGAGTCACCGTATAAAATTTCCGGCCTCTCCGCCAACCCTTACCTCTATACAATCACCAAAGTCGTTATCCTCAGCGCTCTATCTGGCGTCCTATCGGAGCTTTTGGGCTTCAAACTTAAATTACACAAAAT
This sequence comes from Cyrtorhinus lividipennis, assembly GCA_019603395.1. Taxonomy (NCBI): domain Eukaryota; kingdom Metazoa; phylum Arthropoda; class Insecta; order Hemiptera; family Miridae; genus Cyrtorhinus; species Cyrtorhinus lividipennis. Next base: position 8,348,367 of record CM034003.1, on the reverse strand, counting down.
CAAAATAAAATAAAAAATTGTCGCTATCCCTCAGCGAGAGCTTCTGCGTCTATACATCCAGCGAGTATTCATTTCGTTGAAATAATAGCGAGTTCTCGTCTTATTAGTATATTTACGACTTTGTTTCCACTAAACTATCTAGGGGGTTGTCGATTCAGACCTTTCTAGAACATGCGGCGGTGATCAGCCGTTCTATAATAGAAATTTAGCTCAAATTTATGTGTTCTTGTAGAGTATAAATTGGTTTTTTTACTAGACGGGAAAATCCCATCGACTTCTTCCCTTGTAAACCAGCTGGTACTTGCGAGCCGAGCTAAAATTTGTCGGTGTGCAACGTAGCAATAACGCCTCTCGCCAAAGGTTTAGATTATTGTTTGGAAATCCCTTCTCGTTGGTAGACAAGTGATATTTGTTGAATAAATGTTGTTCGTTAATAGGTGATCTCATTGATACTGTGTCATATTATTCCGGTAGCTGCATCGAATTAAGTATTTATTTTGTCGTTTACTTTCATTATTTTATTTTTCAACTTTTTTTCCTTTTTCTTAACTTTGAAAGTTTACTTGTTTCTTTATATCTGTTCATTTTAGAAGAAAACGGCAGGTGCTTATTTTTAATGTGATCGACAGACTACAATTTTTTTTCCTCAGCAGGCGTATTTTGTTTCGTTTTTCACGTCTAAAAAATCAAAGTTATAGTAAAATTGAAATGTTCGAAACAAATAGCCTCAACCAGAAATGGTGGTATTGAAGTGCTTTAGCAGCTTGACAGGGAAACATTTTAGTCATCCATCTTGTGTCGTTTGACCCTCTTTTCCAACCTGGCCTGTTATTGGCTCAGTATGGAGCTATTACTGTGAGACGTGAAATCGTTGGCACTTAATTCAACACTAAAAACACACCACTACTTACATTCTTCGACCTCAATGCAATCAAATGCAGAGAACATGTTTTATTTGTATCCCCTTGGTGCTTTCTTTTCGAGTGATTGAACGAGGAAGATGAGAAAACAGTGTATTAGGTAGGTAGAATAAGATAAATGGAATTGATATGAATTATTTTGCTGTTACTCGATGGTGTCTTGGACCGAAAGATTCTAAATACATAGTCTAAAGAAAAATCTACGCCTTAATTAGTTTAACCCTTGTAAATATCTTCCTTTAAAAAAATTCATTCGAACGACAATATTTTCGCAGGAATTGAAGAGAAAATGCAGTGAAATTCAACAAGAAAATTCAGGCATGAAAATAATAAAGAAATCCCTCAATCAAGTTCGTGTTCTACCCAGAACGAAAATTTACCAGCAAGTGTCTTAGGTTCGCTTACGTATTTCAGACCAGAAGATCTCGATCGTTGTTGACATGAACAACAACTCTACGTCCTTAGGCAAGGTGAGGAATGAAAGATATAAATTTGAATGCTATTGAAACTTATGAACTTTATTTACAAAAGTCGAACAATTAAAAAGTCTCACGAATCTTTAGTTGAGAAGTCTTTTTCTATCTAGGCACTAGTAATTACAATTTCTGTTGAAGATTTTCATATGAAAACCCTTTAGAGGGTTTTCGAAACGTTCATTACGACGGACCGCACTTTTTCATCCTAATTTTTGAGCGGCTGATATTGCGCAATCAGACTATACATTATATGAGGTCCAGTCTCATTCAGCTAGAGAATGAAATATTGAAATGCTTAAAAATATTGAAAAAGGTTAAAAACGAGGACTTTACAAAATGAAATCCAGGTGAGTCGGTTTTAGGGTAAATTATTTGTACAACACTGATACTTTCAGAGCTTATCAGAGAGTCATCGCAAATATTCTAAACACAATTTACGCACATTTCATTTCATCAAACATTTTCAAAAAAGTATAGAAAATACAACGTTACAGCCTACACATTAATAATAGAAAACACGTATTCGACTATAATACAATATTTACAAGGGATAACGCTTAGTGCTAATGACTACATAGGAACTAGTGAAAGACTTTTTTCTGGGTAGTGGTAGAATGAAAGTGCTTATACGAATTATGATAATACATCATTATAGTTATTAGATGAGAACGTTGGAGTGCAGCAGTGCCTCATTTGGCAGGGAACAGAAGGTAGCAGATTGATGTTGGAAAAAGATGTCACACTTAGTCTGAAGAGGTGAGGTTCAGACACGTAAGAAAATTAAATTCAGCCGACATGCGTGTGGGAACTTCTTAGGACCTACCAGACGCGCACTGAACACCAGTCGATTTTGTGATAAACTTTACACCCGAGTCATGGGCACGGGCTGAGGTTTGTGAGGTGGCGTGAACAGTCTCTTCCAGGCTCGGCAGGTCTTCCCCGACCAGACCCACATTCCAGACGAGATGCCGACAACCAGAGAGAGGAAGACGCGGAGCAGAGCGACTTCTACGTTGCTGGAATATGTCGCGGGGAAAGAGTCTTCGTTGGCGTAGATCGTCACAGCTGAAGGACTCTTCGGGATTGTGGAAGGCCTCGAAGAGTGTGCAGAAGAGAGCGCCCAACGCTGGGAAAACGTACAGGGCGGTGAAAACGGCAAGGCGAGTCATGAGGCGTTCTAGTTTGGCGGCGCTGCCTCCGGATTTCAATATTTCCGAACGGACGGTGACGAGGGCCATGGCGCCCAGTATGCCGATGATGGAGCCCAAGAGGAGAAGAACGCCATGTGGTACGGCAACGAGCCAAATGGTTGCTTCGTTGGACACTTTACACAGGCCTGTTAATTCATCGCCCACAACTTTATGCAACGCTAGCGCCAAAAGACCGGACACGGCAGGTCCCGCCCACGCTGCCATGTGAAAATAAGTTGCCAGTCCGTACAACGCCTCGCTACTCCACTTCTTGGCCTGCAGAAAGGTACCAGGACGTTGCCAGTATGACCCACCAGACGCTCCCAGAAAGGCCGCAGTAGTACAGAACGAGGAAGGCCACCGTACAAGAGGCGCTCTCCAAGCCGTCCGTCGCGACGTACGACTCATACTCATCCGAAGCAGGAACGCAGGCCACAGCTGGTCCTACGGCGCCCCGGACAATATACACGGCTGACATTGCGTTATAGCACAGCGCCAAAAACACGATTGGTCGTTCCGGGTACCTGAAGCGGCGAGGATCCACCCAGAACGTCAGCAAAGTAAACATCGTGGACACAAAACACATCCACGCCCAGCCAGTGTTCCACCGCTCTGTAAATCTCTTTTCTTCGTACGTAAAGTTGACGTCTTTGTCACACACAGGGCTACACTCTGGCTCGTGGCTCCTCGTCAGAGTCAAATTCTGCTGACAATGACTTCCCGAATCACGTCGGTCCGACGACGGAAACTGCATACACAGACCGTTTTTATCACCCGCTGGAAACTTGGAACAGTTGAAGTAAGCCGGCCACGAGAAATGGAAGCTCTCCATCACCGGCTGGCAGTCTGCCTGGACTTCTTCGCAGAGGCTTTGGCAGGATGGGATGGCGCCGACTACGTGCTCTGAGCAGAACGGGATGAACACTGAGCACAGGAAGAATCTCAAGTGGACAGAGCAGTTGTAGTGGATCAGCGGCATGAAGTTTTTCAGCTGCAACAAAGAGAAAAAAATGAATAAGTAATATTTGTTACTCATCAGTTGACATGTTACTGAAGAATTATTTGGCTAGGCCATTGACGTCATTTTTTATAGCTTAGTTGCACCCTTGTAGTGTCTGAGTAGATTCTAAATTCAAAATGTCCGCCCACCTTCCCACCCTCTGATAAATATAACATTTTGTATATTTTAGTGTAAGTAATTTTTTGAGAAAATCTTTTTTTGTTCACTTTGGTTATTTATTTTTGAATAATTAAACATGTAATCGTGTCAGAGGTCAACCTAAATTCAACGGCGTTGGTCAACGTCAAAATTTGATACAATACGTTTTATGATGTCTAGATCAAGAAACTGGTTGGCGCCCTCTGGAGGTGGATATGAGTTAAAATGGGTACCTCAAAGTGGGATTTTAAGGTTTTTGTGTACCTAGGGTCGTTTTCTACTAAATGTTGGTCGCTGAATCGATTGCATTGCGTCCAGGACACTCCACATTCACTCTTGCTCCAAAGATTGAAAAACCATTGTGGAAGAATTTGCAGCATTTTGTTTCCAAATTAACCATTACTTTTAATACCTCGACAATCCGCGTTCCCGCTCGAGATTCATGTAGAAGAATAATTCGCAATGTGTGTCATTTCGCTCTATTAGGACATGCCTCCCATTTAAATACGACCTAGCATTCAAAAGACTGCGTTTTAATCCTGGTGGCTGTGAGAAGGGTCAATAATATAGTGGGACCTTGATTTTTCAGATTCAGTTGGTGGGATTCGCACGGTAGGTGGTTTGACAGTCATCGGGATAGTTGAATTAGTTATCATCAATTTCAAACTAACAGTTTATTGACATTGCTTTATGTAAATTCAATATGAGCCCACACGATGGAGATTCCCGGTTTCAATTAAAAACTTAATTACCCACACATTTCCAGTTCGAATGGGCGCGTTCTCAAATTTATATCTTCATTTTCTCTACCCCGTGGAGACTTCGCTAAAACGAAATTACACGCTATTATATAAAAATTATGGGACGGAGGTAATGATAGGGTGAAGGTGTTATTACTCGCGAGGATTAGTTCCGGAACCCGACATTTTCTCCGGTTCGAGCTCTTCGCTCATCTAGCGAGACGCTGGCGGGTGGGCGGTTGATTAAAAACCAATGTTGAATGGCCATGTTGGTGAGAGCCGTGGGGAGTGGCCTGACAAGGGCGATATTGAGGTTGACAGCAGAGGCGAAAGGGGGGCGACCATAGCGAATAGGCCATAATTACGAGGACGGGGGGAGCGTCAGAAGAAAATATGTCTTATGAAATGAATACGAACAAACAAAAATCACAATTTCATATAAATGCGGAAAATTTACAGTGAGATAAAAATTTCGCTATAAACTTTATTGCTGATTATTCGACCAATTCATTTTGTAAATAGTTTTCCGTTAAAAAAAGGAATGCTTAAGATTTGACTATTAGTTAATACAATTTTGTTTTTAAATGTACAACCAATTACGAACATTTTTCATAAATAGTTGAAAGTTATTAAGGAGCGGACTGGGCAAATTTGAGTTACGCACGTTGATAACAATTCATTTATTACTTCATCGTGTGGAATTTTTCCAATTTTACTGTAGTTTTCATGAACATGGAAATTTTCTTTTCACTAATTTTCATTGAAACTTAAAACATTTACAATTTACACTAAAATTTAGGTTACTCGAAATTTCATTTGTGATAAGGGTCAGTGTAGAGTGTCCCAGACTCATTCCAATCGGCTCAGCGTCCAAAATTTAGATGTAAATAATACCCCACATCCTTAGTTTCCAAGAAGTCCGTAAATTGAGTATCAACAAACATATTTTGACCCCTACGCCTCCCAAATCGGAACCGATCGGGCTGAAATGTTTCAAGGAGCCACTAGAGTCAAAAAGAAGTCCCAGATCAAAATTTTAGATTTTTCGAAAAATTTGTTCTACAAAAAACCGCGTGGGCCAACCACCGTTGAAGTATTTGCAGTGTTTTTCCCTATTTTACTGTAGTTTTCATGAAAAAAAGGATATTTATTATATTTACAATTTGTACTAAAATTTGATTCATTCGAATGCGAATCTCAACTTCTATTTGTAAAAGGGGGATTTGCTAGCAATACTTTTTCACAAAAAGCATTTTAAATGAACTTACAAACAAACCCTTTTGTTTTGATAAATTGACCAAATCAGTGATTCAGGTAGGATTCAAGTTAGAATGACTTGATCTAGAGGAAAAAATCGTGGAGAAACGGGAAACGTTCAATTATATCATCAAAAAATACAATGGATTTGGGGAAATGTTTGCAGATACTTTTCCATTTAAGTGAATTTAGTAGAAAATAAGTTTTTCTATGTTTTATTAATTTGTCTACTTAATTTTATTTCTTTATTTATTACATGTGTGGTAGTGGAGGTAATTACTTCATCCTTCATATCAATAACCATAAAGGAATGTTGTATTTTCTTTTTTTCTCCATAGGATCCCGCACTGATTCAGATCTATTCTTACATTCAACGTTTCCATTGGACCTTTTGCTAGTGAAGTAGAACATTCGCAGAAATCGTGCGAACAATTTCTTTTCGTTGATGAAATCTTCGCGTGTACAAAATGTCCGCCACCGAGGGATGTATCTTGTCTAACGAACTTTCTCTCAAATAAATTATCTGGGAAAGGAGTTAATTGGAAGCGATTGCGTGTTGTTGAGACACAAATGGTGTTCGTTTGTACGTACAATGCTAACTGTGAGGATATTGAATTGATTGAATGTATTTGTCGAGGTCTATGTCGGTTGACACCGTGGGCTGGTTTCTGTGGCGGAAAAAGAAGTACAACCTGCACGACAAAATATTGAAAAGGAAAGAAAAAGGTTTGAATCGCGTGTGTTTTTATGTGTATGTAGAAAGAACCTTCCGTCTCATGAGGAATCCCGAATGCTCCACATGGCTTCTTATGAACCCAAGTCTTCGTACTTATTAAAAAACCCATTCAAAAAAGGGCACCGAAGACTTTAGAGCTCCCATGAAGACTTCGGGACGTTTCAAAAATGTAATTGCCCGGGCTTGGAGAAGGGAAGTCGCCTTTTACAACGTTTAAGAAAAAGAAGCAAAAAATCCTAAAGCCCAACGAACCTTCCTGGCGTACCATCCACCTTCACTGGGCCCATTACAGGTCGCCAGGGCACCAGATATGGTCCTTCAAACCGGATGCCATTTCTCGTTCCTCGAGCTCTGAAGAAATTAGCCAACCGTGATCTTCCCTTTTATGTTGTCTCGTCGCCGCCAACCCTCGTCATTTTTGCGCTGAGGAAACAGTCGGACGACGCTCGCATTGTTGAAATTTCGTTCGAGAAGGGACTTGAGAATGTTAATCAGGCTAAGGACTGTCTTTTTGGAATAAAAACGACTCTGCATTCTTTTTTTGTTTTCTAAAGTAGATTGGAAATTTCAAAAAAAAGGTCAACAGAACCTTTGCTTTTAGTGTCGAAAGGATTCCACAACAGATCCAAATGGCCAATGAAATTTTGCTGAGACTTTCCGACGTTTGTTTGAGCAAACTGAGCAAAGCCACATTGCCAAAACGCAAATAGAAATGAACATTTTGAAAATTCCTTCAATTAAACCAGAACAACATTGTTTCCCCTAACAGTTAACTTTCCGCTAATATCTAAGACAAGCACAGTTACAAATATAGGTTAAGTATCTAGTTTTTGATTGGTTATTCATTGAGTAGGTAATCATATGTTTTCATGCAAAAAGTCAATCACTCCGATTCGCACCAAATTTGGAGGGTGTACGGGTCAAAATGTGTTTTCTGAAACTCGATTCACGAGACTTTTTAGAAACTAGGCATGTGGAGTATCATTTTCCACTAAATTTTGGACGCTGAATCGATTGGAATGAGTCTCCATGCTCCTGGTCCGTGGAATAACCAACCCATGTGAAAGAATTTGCAGCGTTTTTAATTTTAATCCCAATTGAAGTTAATTGAAAGTTATTCTTATTTTGTATTTGTAGATCCCCTAATGATTGAAACGCCCTATTATTGGACGGCTTTTGTTCCACGGTCGTCAATTTTAAATTGTCCATTAATCCGGAGCTCGTCATGATTTATCATCGTGTTTTGGTCATTTGTTCCTCGACAAACATCACTACACAGTCGAAGACACCACGAGTGAGCCGTTTGACTGATCGCGCCCATTTGGTCGGTCGGAGTCAACTCGTGCCAGATGTCTCGTGTTAACCATCAAAGACTTGTTTCGAGACCGAAAAAGCCGTTTTTCTTCTTTGGAGTTTGATCATGAGTTGACTAATTAATGTAAATTTAGACGGCGGAGCTTCGAAATATCCAGCGAGCCGTGGAAGGAGCTTCAGTCGTACCTGTCCCTGTGTTTCTAACAAGCGATTCACTTTTTTTTTTTTTGAAAGGTAAAATGAGACGGACGTTGAGAGACTTGAATGATTACAGCAGGGGAGAAGCTATGGAACAGAATTTTACATCGAATGGTGGACATTTTTATGCGGTCATCTCTACGTTTATATAAAAGAAATTTTAATTAAACTACTGAGGCGACTGGATATTGTGACCAACAAACTTCGTTTCAGGCCTACGATTTTTTCATCTTATATCTCTTAATATGAGTTGTAATAAGAGTAAAATTAATTAACTTTGACCGCTTTTGTGTCTTCAGCTGGCCATTTTCAAAAGACAAGAAATGACGAAACAAAAAAGTTGATAAAACTGAAAAAATCACAAGAAAAAGGTAAATAATCGTGACGTGTACAAAAATTAATTGTATATATTTTTCAATTAATGCTACGGGTAAGCGTTTGTTGCTCTGTTCAAAGGACCGTTTTGGTTTATTATTCCATGGATAATAATGGGTTTCGCATGCATAATTTGCAACGAAATTCGACATTTTGGGTTTCAAACGTCTAGATTAAAAACATTAGGCTGCAAATAATTACATAATAATTTAGTATTCTTTCTCGTGTATGGTAAAAAGTACGCCTGGGTACGCCTCCTGGGTGGAGGAATTTGCAGCTTTTTTCTTGTCTTTAGATACGAGTGTTACTGTACATACGTAAGTGTTATTCCAGTGAGAATAGAAAACCGAAAATGGTTTAATCGCTTGCTTCACAGGATTTACACTGATAACCATTTCATAGTTACAAGTCTTTCCTGAGTGTAATTTAACTTTTTTTCTTATCCTAGGTGCGTTGGGAAAAGTCATGCTCATCAATCACAACGCCTTACCGTGAAATTTCAAACGATCCGCCATCGCTCCCGCTCGAGACTTTCGGCTCTCAATCGTCTCCTGCTCGCCAGATCTCAGGTAGAAATCGAGGGAAAAAGAAATCCCGAAAAAAACTTGTTTCTTCTACGTTTTTTCCTCTCTCCTTCCTTTCGGATAACGTCGAAAGGCGATGAAAACGGTTCTATAGCCACCTACTCGACCTATCTAGTTCGAGCGAGCCGACGCGTCACTAATCTCGGTCGGAAACTTCGGCTTATTTTCCACCGAAATAAATCCGTAGGATCGACGTGGCTTGATCCTATTTTCCGAGCGACCGAATCTCTTCGTGAGTTTGGAATTCTCACCGGTTGTCGAGTTGTTTGAAGAAAAACGACGAGTTGTTCGATTCTCGATAACTCGATCTAACCAGATGCGTCTTCTTTTTACGTTCATAATGGAAGGATATCTGTCCTTTTCCGTTCCCTACATATATCACAAATATGCATTTTTCATTTTTTTCTTCATTTTCAATTTTTAAAAGCACTTTGTTATCAATTGTTCCACTTGGAAACTGGTTTTCACCCCATTGAACCATGTTGTACGGTTTTGCGTTAGGTTCCTACGGAATGCAATAGCACAATTAACTCGTTAGATTCACATCTATCAAACTATCAGAAAGTCGATCTAAGGAGATGATGGATGAAGTTTGGAATCGAAGTGTTAAAACTCGAAAATTAGATTAAAAGTGTTGATAATGAATCGGAATTGACAAGTAAATTTTCGAAATTGAATCGAGAATTTTGAAATTTACTGAAAAATATCGATTTTACTCAAAACTCAAGCGAGGAATAAATAGAGGTTATAAATTCGTGTATCATTCATGATTACTTATCGCCTTTGCGGATCTCACTGGCAGCTTCTTTGCGGCGGGGACGGTGAGCAAGAAGGGATGTCGATTGGGACGAGGCGGAGTGTAGATAGTATATTGATATGCGGGGCGTGATATGAGGAGCGGACGTCTCCGCCGTGGGTGCGGATTTCCAAGGCGGAGTCGAAGGTGGAAGTCGAGAGACGGAGCACCGCCGTCGCGAAAGAAGTCTGCGAGGACCGGTAGTCGGGTCACGTCAGGTCCCCTCTTCCCCCGCCGGGAGGACAGTGAGTGATCGCCCCTTTCGCGAAGGAGCCGCGACAAGGGCGACGTAAGGGCAAGGGATTGCAAGGCTCCATGAAACGGAGCTCAAGAAAAGTGCATTGTTTCCGAGCTCGCGGCCTTCGTTGGGAATTCCCTTCCTTTTGAAATCGAAGCCGAACGATGATCTCAAAAACAGGAAAATAATTCGTTTTTTGTTGTTCTTGTTTCTTGTTTTTGTTCTCCCGGAGCCGGAGTCTCGCCGACGTGAGTTTTTCAAAAGGCGAGTCGCATCAAAAAGTAGTCTCATGTACTTTTTTTCAAGCTTGGTACATCGGTCCTTTGGGTTCGAGGGGCTCAATAAGCGATGAGAAAGAGCGTAAGCAGAAGTGGAAGGTTGTGGAATTATATCAATCATTGAGAAAAATGATCAATCATAACGCATGATAAATAGGTGTCTTCTGTAGAAGTCACAAACTGGTATGAAACATATTTGTGACAGGTAGGAACTTGCAATAAGAATATTCGAAGTTTGTAGGGCTAAACGCTGAATGCATTTTGCCTCAAGTTGGTTTCGCATACATTATTTTCACCCATGCGATGAGCAAGTTCAAGAGAGGGTTTAGATACGTGGTAAAAAATTCAAAAATTGCATCGTTCTTTGTGAGGGGGCTCTTCTATGTTATCGCTCATAGCGATACCAAGGTATTTCGATACCACAGCTCTGAGTATAAGTACTGGTACCAATACTTTGACCAGTGTAAAAAAAAATACTAATATGGTGTCGAATTACACAAATTATATGAACTTTCAAGAGAAAAATTCGAAAATAATACCGACAGATAATTCCAACGACAGAATCGGAAAAGGTCGTGATTGATCCTATATCACCTGTCTTGGCCCTTAAAACGGTTCTCATCAAGCAGACAAAACAGAGGTTCTCTGGGATTGAAAAGAATTTGAATCTAGCCCTCGAGAAATTCTTGGATACGATTCAAAACCATTCATTTCAAAGATCCTACAGCTTCTGCTGATGCTACTGATCAACGGCTGTCACCTACACATCTTGATGCTTTGTATGGGGATGGCAGCATGAGGACGGTAGGGTTTTTGCAATTTTGAAGTTCATTCTTGAAGAAACAGCATTTTTAAAGTGAAGAAAAGTTTGCCATTTTGGTTGGTTATTCCTTGAATAATCAAACTATGTTTTCATGCAAAAAGGTAATCTCTCCAATTCGGCCCAAAAATTTTTTCTGGGCGTTTTAAGGTGGCTAGATCAAAATTAGCAAATGTCCGTCTTCCGTCCACGCCGACTTTGCTAGAAGAAAATTTTATACAAATCTGAAATTTTGGTCAGAGATCCGTTTCCGGCTCTAGTTAGTCCTCAAAACTTTTCAACCCAGTCGGACCAAATTTGTGTGGGGTAGGGGTCAAAACGTGCATTTTGAAAAATGGATTTTCGAGATTTTTTGCAATGTAGTGTGCGGGGTATGATTTTCCTTTAAATTCTGGACGCTGAATCCAATGAGAAGGGTCCCAGAACGATTGGCACCCACTGGAAGAGGCTATGGGTCAAAATGGGTGCCTATGTACCCATTTCGAATGTGTGGTTTAAAGATTTTTGTTACCTAGGCGTGTGGAGTATCATTTTTCACTTAATATTTCGATGAATCGATTGGAGTGAGTCTCCATGCGCCTGGTCCTAGGAATGACCAACCCCTGTGAAGGAATTTGCAGCGTTTTTACGGATGATGCAAGGGCCCAGGAACACAATTTCCTTTACAATTTCTTGGGTAGCCATTCCTTACTTGGAGACCCTTCTGTACACCCTTCTTTACTTACAACCTATTCTGCTCTCCAGGTGATTTCTCATTCTTACATACAGCTCACTCTGCACTCTGGGCAACCTACCTTTCTTACTTAGAGCCCCTTCTGCTCTCAACCTTACTTCCATCCCTCATTTAGAGCCCATTCTACTCCCCAGGTTATCTTCCTTTCTTACTATGAACCCATTCTATGCAATTTCACCTCCAAGTAGTTTAAGGAATGATAGGAATCTACAATAAAAGAGGAATTGGACTATAATGCAACCATCTAAAAACATGAATTTTTTCAAACTAAAAAAGAGTCCACATCTCTGGCGGGATCCGCTCACAACCAAACCATTTGTCACAGGATTACTGTAGGTTTTCAACGACCCCACGTCCGAACAAAAGCTCCCTGTTACGTCTACCAGAAGCCGTTGTGGTATTTTCAAAGCTGAATAAGTGCGTCGAAACGAAAAGACCACCGGGGGTCAAACCAGAACAGGAGGCTCTCGAAAGGCCGATGGAAATGCCCGATTGGACGCGCTTTGGTGATTCTCGTCGAAGCGCACAATAGACAAAACTCACTGAACGTCTTCCTACGGTTGTGGAACGCACAAAATATTGGAGATCGGTTGAAACAAAATTTTGACTTGAAGACGAACTTATAAGTAAAGACGCAAAAGGCATCGATTATTCCCGAGCTATATTACTTTTACTATTGAATTTCCGTAAAACCTAAGATAAGGGCACGAAATACAAAAATGGAATGAACACTCGAGAACTGTGGCCGGAAATATCCTCCCTCCGGTCGTTATGAATTATCTTCTCCAAACAACAGTCACTATTCTCCAGAGGCGGCTCTCGAAGCCCTTTGAAGTTGCCGTAAAAGCCGCTATGATTCACACACCGAGAAGTCGCTCGTTATAAAACAAACACTTCAAAAATGAGACCGACTCTATAAAAGAGCAGTCGTGTGTGGTGGTCGGCTGATGAATATTCACACGGAGACGTTTCGTCTTAACACTTTCCTTGTGAGTTCTCTTTTTAGAGGAATTCGTGAAGAGTTGACGAAGGAAACGAGTGGAATTGTTTGAGAAATTCCCTGAAATGTTTCTCTATTCAAAATTTCAGAACAATAAACCAAAATTGGAGGAAACTGTGCTGGGAATAGAGTAAAATGTGCCCTCCCGCCTCACACCGATCCTCAAACTTTTTTTTTTTTAATCTAGGTTCTTAAAAATAGTTTTAGTCAACAGAATTTTCAAAAAAAATCTGCAGAATGTTATAAAGTTGTCGGAAAACTTACGAGTTAAGGCGATTTCTCATCGATTTCGTGGAAAAATTGGGAGTTTTCCTGTCTTAAGTACCTAGCGCATACCTTCATAAATTCTAAACTACGTTCGTTAATTTTTTTGACACTTCTGTAACCCCATTGTAATTGCAGTTAACGTATCATTAAGAATTTTTGGGAACTTCCGTTTAATTATTAGTTGAACTTTTAAATTTGTTGTTACACATTCATTCTTAGTGCTTCTAATTCAACGTAAAATCCGCAATCCTGATCAAAATTCATAAATTTTTTAGATGGTTGCATTGTAGTCCAATTCAACTTTCAACTGTCCATCCTAACATTCTTGAAGCTCCTTGGAGGATTTGCATGAAATTGAGAGCAGAAGGGGCTCTAAATAAGATGGAGGGGTCACATTAGGAACAGAATGGGCTCTAAGTAAGAAAGGGAGGTTACCCAGAGAGCAGAGTGAGCTGTAAGTAAGAATGAGAAATCACCTGGAGAGCAGAATAGGCTGTAAGTAAGGAAGGGTGTACAGAAGGGTCTCCAAGTAAGGGATGAAGGCTACCCAGGAAGCAAATTGTGTTCCTGGGCCCTTCGTATCATCAGTAAAAATGCTGCAAATTCATTCATAGGGGTGGGTCATTCCTCGGACCAGGAGCACGGAGACTCATTTGAATCGATTCAGAGTCCAGAATTTAGTGGAAAATGAAACCCACCCACACGCCTATGTACCAGAAATCTCGAAACCACACGTTCGAAATGGGTAGATAGGTACCCATTTTGACCCATAGCCTCTTCCAGTGGGTGCCAATCGTTCCGGGACTCGTCTCATTGGATTCAGCATCCAAAATTTAGTTGAAAATGACACCCCACACGCCTAGATCGCCGAAAATATATTGTGATATAAATTGTAGCATTTTTACGTATTCATCCACCGATGGCGACGTGATTCAACCTGACGTGCATAGTATTTTCGTTTTAGTTCAAAGAAGATTTCCTTTTCTCAGGTGCTGAGCAACGGCAGTGTGTTAACCCTTTGATGTTGCGCTTTCATCCTGAATACTTCAGATACGTGACGGTTCTCCCTTGAAGAGCTCCACGCTTGGAAGAGGAATTAATTAGCCGATCGACTCGTTTCGAAGACGCCCATCACCCTTCTAACGAAACTTCCCTTCCTGCTCAATTTATATGCAACGGTGAGTATTACGAGGATCTCACTTTTGGAATTAATATCCTATTAAGGCGATCTCATTCGATGCGATGAGACGAAGGTGGTGTCTAGTTCTAAATTAAAATAATGCGTGGATGTGGATCATAGCCTTTCAAAAGTTGGGCGTCGATTTTCACTGTATACTTTCACCGGGTACTTGTGTGGAATGGTCATTTCACTGGTGCGCATGCGCATTGGAACCACGCAAAAACTCAGCAGAACTTCAGCATGCGGCCAATTTACAGGGTAATTCTCATTTCTTATTGAAAAATAAGAAGCCTAGTGGTTTGTATAAGAACTATAGAAAGATACATAAGAACATTATGAGTACCAGAAGCAAAGAACTACTTTAGATGTAACGAGGCATTCTACCAAAATCTACGCCAGGTCATTTTTCGAAATTTTTGAAATCATAAGGGCACTTAGTTATGAGATTTCACGTTCAATAACCATTGATAGAAAGGCACCAAGGCCATAATCAGTCAGTTTATTGATTAATAAATCGTATGTTAATTTAAAGGCTTTCGAGGGATTGATTTGGCCGTAAGTTCTACAGTTACAATGTTCTTCATCTTCTTCTTCCTCGAAAAATCAACATACGTAATCCGCGTCCGTAACCGAATCCCAAGGTCATGAGAGGCCAACCGATCAGTCTTAAACATTCTTCTGGGCGTTTCATGATGTATAGATTAAAAAAATGGGTTGATTATTGAAGGAATAACCAACCAAAAAGATACCATCTCCATCCGCCAACCACGCCGTTATGTTACAACAAAAGTTACTAAAAATCCAAAATTTTGGGACCCGTTTCTGGCTCTAGTTGGTCTCAAAACTTTTCAGTCCGATCGGACCATATTGAGTGAAGGGGGCGTTAGGGGGAGAAAATCTGTTTCTTGAAAAATTGATTTTTGAGATTTTTGGCGAAGTAGGCGTGTAGGGTATCATTTTCCACTAAATTTTGGACTCTGAATCCGTTAGGACGGGTCCCGGACCGATTGGTGCCCACCGGAGGTGTGTATGGGTCAAAACGGGTACCTGCTTACCTATTTCAAAAGTGAGTTTCGAGATTTTTTGGTACCTAGACGCGTGGGGTATCATTTTCCACTAAATGTTGTACGCTGAATCAATTAAAATGAATCCGGGACACTTCACACTCACAATTTTCCCCATTCTCCTGGTCCAAAGAATAATCAACCCGAAGGAATTCGTAGCGTTTTGTCATGTAGATTACAGGAAATCACGCGTTCCACTTCGGCAAAGTTTCTTTCTTAATCAGCCTTTTAGATCACGGAAAAACGATGAACTAGCTCTTCACATGTAATAGCCCCAAAAACTAAACACAGATTTCCTTTCGATGCCTCGTTAGCCCACTTTTTTGTCGAAATGCGGTTCTTTTGTGAAAGAGTTCCGAGCTACCACATGGTTCAACGCACACACCCACCTGCCTCGTTCTCCCAGTCACGTCGATTTAATATTATACAACTTTTTTTTTTTTGTTCAGACAAACGGGAAAGCTGACTGAGGAAAACACGCTCATTTGCCGTGCGGCGTGTAATTATTTCGTACTAAAAAGGCGGCGACGTGAAAGGATGCCGATAGAGGTTTGTTGGGCAGATGGACTTGCCAAGGACCATCAAGTCAAGACACCCTTCCGTCAGTCGGCCTGGAATGAAAAGGTGGTGCAGGATGCCATCTGCCGATGTTTGTGGATTATATGCAGACAACGCATCTTATAAGATAAATTGAAAACAGCCAGGTGATGATATTTTTTACCATTTTTTATTTATAGTTTTTGTGAGCCTAGTTGAGTCGGTACTATACTATTTTCTTTGTTATTATGGATCGCTTTATAGATTAGGATGAATGCGATTGTAGCTCAACGAGGCTACAGGCCAAAATTGACCTTTTTCTCTCGAGGAGGTGAACAAATACTCAAGACAGAGGTTCGTTCCTGAAAGAGCCATAAACCCTAGTCACTATACAACCCCCTGTGTGAACCCCAATAAAATCATTCTCAGACCCTTCAGGGCTGTGAAAAGGGGCAAAGAGCCACACGAAAGATGGAATTTGAAGTAAGAGGAGACATCAAAATTACCCAACCGTTTCAACAACAGCAGAGACGGTTCGGAATATGTCACACTAATTCCTTTTGCCACGAGTTTTTTCTTTTCCATTTCCATGTTATCTTTCGGTAATAAAAAGATCAACTCTTTTTAGGTGTGTTGGATAAACTGAGTCGCTGCAGTTTGAATAGGCTCGTCTTATCGAGCCGAGAGCGGCGTCTGTGATGGATATAAATTTTAGTATAATGCCGTAAGCTTCGCTCCTAGAGTCGTCAGACGGCTTGAGATGATTAAGAGTTACGTTTATAAAAAAATTGTTATTGAAATACCGAAATATCGAAGAGAATAATCAACTAAAAACCCCAACGGCCGTCCGCCTTCCACGCCGTTTTTGGCTGTAGAAACATTTCTACAAATCAGCAATTTTGGTCGTTTCTGTCTCTGGTTGGTCTTTGAAACTTTTCAACCTGATCGAACTTATTCTGGAGGGGGAGAGGGGTCAAAATAGTCTTTTTGAAAAATGGATTTTCGAGATTTCTGGTGATTTAGGTGTGTGGGGCATCATTTTCGACCGAATGTTGAACGCTGAATCCAATGATTATTTTCATCATTTGGCATCATGGCTTTTAGTTTAACCACTAATCGATTCAGCATCGGTGGTCGAGAAACCCCAATTCCCTTAGCGATCAAGCCTACCTAGGCTACTAGACACAATGTTCAGCCAAGAAGCTAATAAATGGCCCGTACAGAGCTCATATCAGCCACATCTATCATTCATCCTAACCGTCTTCTCTTTAAAAATGGCAAACAGCATCTTCATACTATTGGACTCCTTTAAAAACCCTTTTTTCGAAAAAATGAGACCAACGGTCATCTTTATCGATATCTGGTTATCTTTATCGACTTAAATTTTGGACGCCGAATCCAATGAGACGGGTCTTAGAACGATTAGCGCCTACCGGAAGAGGTTATGGGTTTGAATAGGAATCAATCTACCTGTTTGAATGTGGTTTTAAGAGATTTCTGGTCCTAGACGTGTGGGGTATCATTTTCGGCTAACTTTTGGACGCTGAATCGATTGGAATGAGTCTCCATGCTCCAGGTCCGAGGAATAACCAACCTCTGTGAAAGAATTTGTTTCATTATTTGGTTTATTGTGCTGATCTGAATAAAGCTGCGGTATGAAGACAAATATGCTAACAATGTGGCTGATTTGGCTTTGGTTTCAGGGCTAAATGATCCCAGACGTGATGAGTTTGAGTTAGTCGTGCTTCTTACGTTCATCAACGGAAGTCTACCTCCTACAGTGTTTCCTCCTTTAACTCTTTGATGTTCAAGACGTTTTCGAATCGACCCTAGAAGGCTAAACACGTCGTTAGAGCCGCCGATCGGACAAGGTCGTTATCACCAGGCTCGAGTCATTTTTTCATTATTTCTTTCTCGTTTCTTGTGAAGTTCTGTTTACAAAGTCATTTGCTCATCAATCTTCCGCCGACGTTTATTTAAAGAAAAGAGTGATGGGGCGTAAGGTGCCGTAAAGAGAGGCACCTCAACACAAACACTGCGCGGTTCTGACTCAAATAAACGAGCGTACCAAGCTCCTAATGCTCTCTATGATCACCTAGCATCATAATCCACCTTTAACCGGAAGTTGCTCGCACCGTCCTCTTTATGTAAATTTTCTTCTGCAGAATAAAATCAGAATTCGCTTGAACAATACTAACATTTTCCTCTGACGTGACTATATTCTAGTTCATTATCGTGGTAGGAATCGATCTATGAATCAAGTTACGGTATTTTCATAGAATTTGGTTCGTTTTTAACAAAATACGCCTCGGAACAGCTCAGCCGTTTCGTTCACTTTACGGTTTTCCGTGATGCCGCAAAAACAGTTAGTTCTCTGAGGGGGCCGTGATGTGCGAGTTGAGATGCACCGGTCTGTGTCGGGGCCGCATAAAGAAGGCGTCAGGTGGCCATTGAGGCCAGGCATCAAAATGTAACGGTATTTAGAGGCAATTATTTCACGGTGAGCGAATATTTATCGTGACGTAGTTTTAACGAGAGCGTCAGTACTCTCCTTCAATGGATGGTTGATGATTTAATGGATGGTTGATGATTTGTCGTCATTTAATTAGATTAATCAGCATATATTCTGGAAGTGAGGAATTCGTTCGAGTATAACGCAGGAGCCAAATTTTGAATCGGGAACTCATTTTTGCCCCCTTTTCATTAAAGTGTTTATTGCGTACGGCATAAATCTTATTAACCTGCCCGAATAGCGGCACGAGTGATTGAGAATGGGGATTTGAAAAGCCTAAGCGGTGCTGCCTTACGGAATGAATCGTAGGCAAGCCAATACCGTGAACTATTGTTGGAGTTTAGTTAAAATTTATTCTAAATACCGTCCGCGCCGTTTACGGTAGTGGAATATTTTCAAAAAAAAAAAAAAGTTAGTCAAGGACCTCTTTCCGTCTGTAGTTAGTCATCGAAACCTTTGAGCATGATAGGCCCAAATTTGTGGAGGGTATGGGTGAAAATGTGATCTTAACTCAATTTTCGGGGATCTAGACATGTGGGGGTAACATTTCCCACAAAGGTTTGGACGTTCAATGATTGAAATGAGCCCTAGTCACTCCACGCTCAATGTTTTCCCCATACTCTTGCCCCATGGAATAATCAACTGTTGTGGAATAATTTGCAACGTTTTCGGCGATTCAAATATTTCAAAATACGAAGTATCCGTCCGCTGTCAAAGGAAAAACAGTGCTTCATAAGGCTAAAAAAGTATATTTTCGTGCGCCCATCTCCATTTCGGTCCTGGTTATGCCCAATTAATTTTCAGCCCAATCGTCATAATGGCAGGGTATTGGTGAAAATTAGCTTTCGAGGTTTTCGGGACCTAGGTGTTTTCAGTTTTGTGGAGATCTCGAAGAACGGTGCGCTCTTCAGCACAATCAACATACCTTTAGAATCAACCATTGTAAAATAATTTGCAGATGTGCACACTGGCAGGTTGGATAAGTGGACCAAATAGGTTGGCGACTATAGGCCAGAGAGATCTGAAAGCTGAAAAATGAAAATTGAAACTGAAATTCTTGAATGAAAATAAGTGTAACAGAAGCAAACCTCATTATAAAACTCAAATTAATTGTGAAGGCAGAAACCGCTTGAACCCGGCTGTAGTAATCTTAGCGTTCGTCCATTGGTCTGTTAGAGAACTACTTATCGACTAGACGAGTCGATACTCTCACTACGAGGAACTACTGTCACTGAGGAATACAGTTTTGTTGCCATATATGCACAGTGGCGGTCGCAGTGAGAGAAAAATGCAGAGGAATAGTGCTAGAGCTATCTTATTCGGTATTGTTGGTGGATTTAGTCTTGTAGCCACTGAAGGCATCAGCTCAACAATGTGAATGAAGATCTTAAAATGTGTCTGTGAGATGACTATGAAGATATTTGTAGTTTCCATATGAACTGAAAGGTGGAAAATGTAATGATTTATAATGAAGAACAAATTAGCTCGTTGGTGGTCTTGATAAAGGGGTCGTGGAGTACTGTGTCTGATGTTGAGCATGTCTGAACATGTTTGAATCTGTTCTTCGGTTCAACTGAGGCACTCAAGAGTCGAGCAGCTCGTAATAGCGTGAATCATCTCGAACAGGTCGCATAATATCCGGCGTTGGGACCCTCCCAGAAACTTCACTTCTCAGAGGAACATTCTTCTTCGAAGGCGAAACCCTGACGGCTAAATAACCGACGTAAGAGAAGATGAGGTCCCACAAGACGAGGAGGGCGAAAAAAGAACCCGAAGGCGAGAAGATAGCCGTGCTCTAAGCTGTGATTAGGGGGCTACAACAAAACGAGCTCGGCCCCGCTCCTTCACCGACTATCCTGGGTAGGTACCGACTTCCAAATCAAACGCGCCTCCTAAGTCGGGAAGAGGCCATGAAACAGGAAAAAAACCGCTCACCTCATGGATAGGACCTCTCAAAGAAATGAAACACTGACCCCCACTAGCACTCCCAACCCAATGATTTATTAAAACCTCATTAATATCGGTTTTATAGGTTCAGGGCGATGCGCTGAACATATTTCAACTTTGCTCCCTCTCGTCCCGGACGTCGCACGGTCCCGAACTCGTGACGTTTATTGTTCTTAATGAACGCCAAGTCCCAAGATTAATAGTATCCACAACTCGCTAAACCCGATTTACCATTGAGAATGTTTCAGCGCTCTTGTAAATTCAATTTTTTCTTCTTTTAGTTTGGAGCGTTTCTTGGATTACTAGCCGTTATAAATGACTCCAAGCAAGTAAGGTAATCTATGACTTATTGAAATCAGACCAAATTCGAGTGTAGACAAAACAGTATTTTTCATTCGCTTCGTCAAGCAGCAATATGCCACCTATCGATCTGCAACTCAGAATCCACGATCAAGAGTGTCAAAGCTAACCCCGTCTGCGTCGAGGACTCCTGTGTCCGAGGTGAAATATTTTGACATCGCCATTGAGGACTGCTGAAACGGGAGCAGCGAATTTCTGCACTTTTGATGAAGCTGAGGACGTGCATCTATGTTTTGTTTCTGAAAGGGTGGACTGCATAACAGAAGTCAATCGAAAGACACGAGGAGTGTACGGTGATCAGTAAATCGAACCTTCACTCACGATACATGTCCTCAGATTGAGATTGAGGACGCCTCTCGGAAACCCCAGCAATGTAGAGGGCGAGGCCATGTCGAGGAACTTTTTTATCCCTCAGGAACTTTTCTAACACTCCTTGAAGTGTTGCAGTGTGTCTCGTGATCCAAGATCGCAGACCTGACATGGAGCTGGCAAAGGGTGTCTGTAAGCCGGAGGATAGATATACGGCTGAATCTATCCCCTGCTGTGCGTACCTGAGCCAATGCACGCTTTAAGACGAACGGAAGATTCGAGTTGAGGTAACATGCACATTCACCAGCAAGAGCAAACTTGTTTACTGAGGAAAAGTTAAATTTGATGTACGAGCCGAATACAGATCTGCACTCATGAAGGACAATTCCAGGTTATCCGACAAAGCCTTTTCCAGCTACCCCAAGTTGCCAGGCTCAGCTACTTTTCAGGCCATCGGGCACTGTTGGGAATGTGTTCCACCAGTCGGTCATGGCACTGCCTCGGCTATCCGTCCCCATCAGCTTGCTCCACCATTCAAACGCCCTCTTGGCAACAGAGATTGTTGAGAGAGGTGTAGTTCGAAAGTAACCTGGTAAAGTGTCGATCAACCAAGGCGCCAAGTGTCGCAGGCGTATAGGGCAGTGGAGGTCATCAAGGAGCTAAACCGAGTTCTTTAAGCCTCTGGAGAATTGGTCTTGGTTTTATTCCCTGAAGTGATAGGTTGAAGAATCAATTCAACATCAGTATCAAGATCTTGTCTGGGACGACAGATTGTTCTTTGTCACAATACTTCAAACTTTTAATTTAATCTACAACCTCTCTTTTTCAGAAACCAAATTTGAGTTAAGATCAACAACAAGATAACACCTTCAAGATAACACCTCAACCATTGGGTTAAATCTCTCAATAACTTTCGATGTTCAGTAAGTTGTACATTCCAATGAAAAGGACCAAAAGATTTCAGGCTTTAATTTCTGGAACAAAAATTCGATGCAACGGTTAAAACGATCGATTTTTGTTGTATAATTTAGTTGTAAATTTGTTAATAAGTTATTTATTAGACTATTAAGGACTTCAGCCGGAAGGAAACTTAGTTATAGTTACGGAAAAAAAACAATAAATGAATAAATTAAAGGATGAATAACGGACATTGTGTCTTGAGACCGGGCTCCCATAAAACAAAAGTTGAGATTTTAGGTCTTATTATCGATCGTAAAAAAGCTAGAACGGGATTCTTTAATACTCGGATGGCTTCATTACGAGAATGATCTCCTGCGGCGGTAATCCTATAAAATGGTAACGTGGTCGGCTGGCTCGGGTTTGGATATTTTGGTAATTCATCGCATTTTTTTCAAGAGGAATTCGTGCCTCAACCCGCGGACAATGCCGTGAAATTCCACGGCAATCTTCGCTTAGACGCGTAATAGCAGCCGACTCTTGCTGAAACCACCATTTATTTACTCCAAACACGGATGACTTGGCAAACTCCTGGTCAGCCACCGTAACCTGGACTCGTCGCTAGTTTCCTTGATAAATGAGGGGCCATCACCGGGCAAGGGAAACGGCTTTACCGTCGAACAGAACAGGATGTTGAGTTACGTGTTAAAGGGATTTAACCCTCTGTAAAGTGCAAAGTCACTCAATCAAGCCTGCACTGCTCTAATGACATTCCCCTTTGAGAATCTCATGGACGAGGCAAGCTCGATTCTATCGACTCCGAGAAGCCCAATCTCATCATTTTCCCCTCTCCTTTCTTTTCTTCTATTTTATCGTCAACGTAATGATGAATGCGTATTCTCGCGCCTTCAATTAAGTCTGCCCTTCTTTTCCGTCTTGAATTGAGCTTTGTGTGGGCATTCGCCTTCGTACAGTGGCTTTCAAATGAATATTGAAACGGCTGATTGAAATTCTCATTCGGAACGAGAGCTCGAGAGGAGTCCAAATGAATCTTATAATACGAACGCACGCGCATTAACAGAACAAATGCAATTAATCTCGAGTCATCAACATTGGTGGAAAAGTCGCCAAGTAATGTCACGGTAAGATTCAGTTCAGACCGACCGTGAGACTTCGGCCTCACACGGTGAAGAAGAAATTGTACGTCAGACGAAAGGATTCTTCTCCGTTGGTCGGAATGAACTATTGTTGGGAAGTTCAAAAAGGAACGCGACAACGCCGCCCGTGTCGTACAAGGCCTTCGAGAAGAGTTTTATAGTTTTACGACTTCCCTTCGCAGATGACGAAGACGGAGAATTCTTTCGTCGCTCAAGAAGAGAGAAAACCCTGTATTCGACTTTTTCCTTCCTGTTTTCAACTTCCACGATGTCATGGCGTTATAAAAGGTGGACTTTACGACGAAAATAGCTGCGGTTTCGTACAATGTTTAGACGACGAAAGCGGCGATTGTAGGAGGTCTTCGTGTTTCAAAACTTCCCATTCGCCAAAAAGAGTTCACACTGGATTTTATTTCATTCGGATTGCCATAAAAAAATGTTAATTTTATTTTGTATTTAACTAGCAATACTCAACACGCTCAGTACGCTCAGCATAAGTGCTTAATAGTGTTTAATATTATTCGAAAATGTTCCAGATGATTCTTTTGTTTGAAGAAGTCGTGTCGTTCATTACCGCCTCCGACTTGTGAAACGAAACATGTCAACGATGAGGTTTGCGAGCGAAATGTGAAAACGAAGATGAAGAATAATGTAAATGAGAGAAGAAGAAGAGTAAGTTCGACGGAGGGAGAACTTCAAAGGAAAAAAGTTCATTTAACCAGAACCCTAAGTTGAGTTTTACGAGCGCATCAAATCCACTGAGAGGCAACGGTACAAGCTACGCGCATCAAGAACTCCCTCGTTCTACCGAACGAAACGCGCATGTTGACGGTAGTTTTGAACGTTTATGTTTGTTATAAGCGGTAGCATGGGGTCTTTTTGACAGTCAGATTCGCACATTCAACCATCTGCGATTAGCCATGGAAAAGACATTCATTTGTAGTAATTGTTTGCAGTAATGCACTGCAGATGCAGGATTGGCCTTTTCGCCATAAAAAAGGAGTAGATTATGTATGTACGACAGTTTACCCCAATTTTGAGTAATAAGGAATTTCGGAGAAGTGAGAGATATAGTCGTTGTGGACTAAGATGGATTTTGAAAGGAAATAGTCTAAATTCTGAGCCAAATTGTTACCGAAAAACATTCTACAGTCGCTCAATCTTGTAATTCTCAGACATCAATGTATGGGTGAGCACTGAGGGGGTGAACCCTTGGGTCACAACTGACAGATTTCGGCCTGGGTGTCTTTTCAGTGAATTGGTGTGCAATAACCGCACACGTGTTTTACAAATTCAATTTAATTAAATCAATCTATGAACACTAAACCAAAATTACTTCAAAAGGAGACGAGAATAAAACGTGAACTTCCAGAGGATCCTAACGGGATGGAACAGGGTTCTTGGAGCTCCAAAGTATGTAAACACTTATTGAAAGTTGTTCGTACCTGTAGGCACCTTTTGGATTTTAGCGCATGATTGCTTTTTCCTTCTTGAGCTTGCCGAAAAACGTCTCCACCTACGGACGTATTGAGCCTCTACCTGGTGATTACGTACGGTCGAATTGCGGCAAGTTTCCTCTCTTGTTGCTTTCATTTTTAATAGCCCTTTTCGACCAGAGGACCCTCACGGAGCAGGTCAGGGGTGCAAAACTTAGTGGTGTAGTTGGACGAGTAGGATGAGTAGAGGTTCAAGGGAGAGACAAACAAGATTCACTGGGTGCAGTCTAGCATTTCATGGGGCTATTGGTTGTTTTCACTGAAGTATGGCCGCCATCTCTTTAGGAACTCCCTAATACTTGAGAAGAAAGGCTTCAAGACCATGCTCTGGTCTGCGGTTGTTTGTAAGAACGAATAGCCTGTTTTCAGCATATCATTGCAAAAGCCGTTCATGACATGTGGTGAGCTCATCAAATGAAAAGAAAATCGTTGAAACGACTGAAGTACGCCTACTATTTGTATTCAACTGAAGACCAGTCGGACAGCGAATTTGACCCAGTTCTCTTGGAAACCACAGAAGGCCGGAAGACTGTAGGTACGATCAGGACCAGAGACAGACGTCAATTTGGTCTACCTGAGCCCGGACACGTAATTTCGTGTTTTTATGTTTCAGGTTGGAGCCGTTCCAGTTTATTACGGACTCGTCGGAAGCCCTCAGTAGTTCTTGCGGAAGAAGGGACGGGATCCATTACAGGTAAACATTTTTTCTTAGTAAAGATTTACTCGTGGAATTTCGTTCTCTATTGAGATCTTGAAAAAAAGATGAAAATTCCTCCATGATGTTTTATTATTTTCATTATTATTACTATTACTATTATTGTCAATACAAAGGAGATGCCTGAAGGGCATGTGTGTTTCGTTAAAATCATGTTGAGTTGGGTGTTCAATATGTTGTTCATTTACTTCTTTCATGGGATCTTTGTCATGGCCAAAGAATACTAAAATTTTCAAAGTATTCTGTAATAGTTTGAGAGAACTACGTTACAGTTCGATTTCCGAATACCAAGAGAAGTGTCATATTAAAATCGATAACGTATACTATATTTGGTCCATAAGGCTCAATTGCAGGTAAGATAGAGTGTTTGTGGGAAATCTCATATTGGATGGACCATAGCTAAGGCAATTTTTAGAACGGTGGGACTATTCAAGAATGTTTCACCCAAATCAAAGTGCGTTTAGTCGAAGACGGGCCTTATTTTTTATTTATTTATTTTTATTTTGTTTTTTTTTTGACGGCTGAGCCAAATCCGGCATTCCAATCCCTGTAGATCCGAACAAGGGAAATCGGGGGCTCGAGTGTCCCTCTTTTCCCCTCACGACCTCTGGAGCCTCTGGGAGCTAGTTACCATCAATGGGCTGTTCTTGCGGCATTGTCCATGTGACGCGTATCCTCAAACTCGACGGAAGAACAAAACCCGGGATTATTTGTCTTCTTTTTTCCTTCCCTTGCCCTTTTATGAGACGAAGAGAAGCTTCTAGGTTGAATAGGGGCAGGGCTAATTGTGCGAGACAAAAGACGAGTTGTGGCAGGGCTGTCGTGCGCATGGCGTGTTATAAAATGGTTCGACAATAAGCTTGAATATGACACCACAATTCGGAGCCCTAACTGGCTTCGAGTAGCCTCTCGGCGAGTTGAGGCTTGCGAAAGACGGTGCGAGCATATTTTCAACTAGCGACGCACCCGAATTTTTCAAATTCCGCTTCGAAAAAAGAACGCAGCAAATCTTACTCAGAGTTGGTTATTTCTTGAACCAGAAGCATGGGGAAAATGGGTCCCAGATTCATTCTAATCGATTCTGTCCAACGTGAAAAATGACACTCCACACACCTAGGTACCCAAAAATCTCAAAAACCCACATTCAAAATAGCTAGTTAGGTACACATTTTGACCAGTTCTATGACCCTCTCAATGGATCCTGCGTCCGAAACTTTTCACCCCGATTGGACCAAATTTCGGGGTTGTAGGGGTCAAAATATGATTTAAAAAATAAATTTCCGAGAAATTCGGCGATTTAGGCTGGAGAGGTATCATTTTCTACTAAATTTTCAACTCTGAACCAATTGAGGTGGGTCCCGGACCGATCGGTGCCCATTGGGGGTGGGTACGGGTCAAAATGAGTACCTACCTACCTATTTCAAAAGTGGGTTTTCGAGATGTTTCTCATGCACTTGGGGAACCAAAAATTCTCCAAGAAAAACTCCAGGGGGGATGGTATACGCATACCTACATTTTTTTAAACACCGTTTACAATATTGCTTAGTTAAATAATTTTGTTTTTGTTTTTTTGTTTTTTTACTGTCTTAGGAGAAATGGCTTACACTAGAAGGAAGTTTGAAGTTATAATGTAAAATTGATATTTCTTGAATGATGTTCAGGATTAATATAACGAGGACTATCATCGTAGAGCAGTATGTGACAATGATTTTTCCAGATGAAAGATGAAATGTCAATTCGAAGAGATCAACGAAAAGTGGCCAGTTCGAATTTAAGAATGTGAACTTAATTATTATTTACATTTATTGTGCTCTTCATTTTCATTGTAGGTATTCACGTTCTAGTTTATTCTAATTTATTCATTAACTACTGTGTATTATATTTATTGGCATTTCGTGTCGTAATTTTGTAATTACCTCTCTTTCAGCCAAAGCTTGATCTTCGTGCCCGACAAAATTGGGCATCACAGTCAAATTGTACCCCATCTCTCGGCACATTGGCACCGTGATCCTTTCGCATTTGTGAGCGAAGACGAGCGCCGGTAGAAATAACAGAAAACACGCGATCATAACAGGAGCAACTCGGCTGAACAACGCCATGACGAGCTCCGAAACTCGACTGAAGTGTGGAATGAGCCTTCGAGCTGGAAGTGCTGGGAGTCCCGAAGACACCCGAAGGTTCACGAAGGCGAGGCGGCGTATCAAAAGACTCGATGCCGATCTCTTCAGAAGGCGGCGAGATAGATCTTACCGGCCATAGGTGACACCGGTAAATTAATCAATTACTTAAAATCACCTTAACTCCCCACAATTTCTTAATTAAGATTTAAATAAACAAAGAAATCTCATAAAACTACTGCTTTAGCTCCAGATTTCTTGCAAAGCTTAATTCCACAATTCACAAGCCCTCAAATGCGACTAAGAATATATCAAATCTAATAGGCGTAATTCTTACATGAATCACAAAAGCAAGCAAAATTTGTCAGCTTTTCTAGTTGATATGTCACCACAACGGCATCATTCCACAAAAAAATAATAACTTTCAAAACACCAGCCGACTCAAGCTCTCCGATTTTTCTAACAGTTATTTGCTTTCCTAAGGGAATGTACTAAGTGGATTTCTCCCCTTTTTTATTTACTCTTGATAATGACCAAGTTTACATAGCGTCGTCTCATGAGTTGACAAATAAAGACGCGTCAGAGTAACCACACAAACTCTGAGTTGTCGAGAGTGAAAGTGCAGCGGACGCGTGTAAACATGGGCTAATGTGTTTCGATTAAATATATTTCGTCAAGTGATAATTAATCAATTTTACACAGTTCGTTTGTGAGAAACCCTTAGCGAAGGATTCGAAACTTTCAAACCGTCTTCTCGTATAAAAAATCCAAAAAATACGCAAATGGAAAATTCTATAAGTCCAAATATCCCCCTCAATCAACTGATTTTTCCCTCTTGTTTCCCTCAATCTCTCTCTTCTGAAGAAAAAACTAATCAAAAACAAAAAAAATTATTAGAATTTGTTATTCAAACACTTTCTATTCTTTCAAATAACCTTTTTGCTTATATTTTGAAAGGTTGAAGAGAATAATTTCCATCAGTTTTGAGCTTTTGACTGAACAGAGTTCAATACCAGCGCCAATAGGAGGTCTGCCAACACTCATTTTGAATAACGGACGGTAAAGCATCTTAAGGTAAAAGGATTGTTTTATTCTTACCCAATCAACCACTTTTGACAATACCTATTCAGTTATTTTCCCTTCCAGAGTATTTTGTCTCTAATTAACCGTTAGTTAACTCTAGTTTAACGATGATCCTTCCATTCTATCATGTGGTTAGCGAAATGAAAATTAGATTGAAGTTTGAAATCTAATGGATCTGAGAGTCTTTCCCGGTGTATGCGAGCGTTTGCCGTTATTTTTTAGTTTAAACTTCTTCAATTCCTGTTTTACTTCTAATTCCTATCTACGTGAATAATTCAAAAGGAAGTACTTAAAGCCTTCGGATGAAAGTAGTGAACATGAATATGCTTAGTATCAACCAGAAGTTGTCATGTCATCGATCCAGGAACGTAAATTTCTTATTAGTCATTGATTAGCTATCATTTTACAATCAACCTAAGAATGTCATTGTTTGGTGTCGAAGAACCATCAATGAGGAAGAGTTATGCTGTGTTTTATATTTTTTAGGCTCTCTTTAATATCTCTAATAATGGTTTTCGATAATTTGGTCTAGAAATACGTGTTTTCATTAAAAAAAAATAATAATAATAATAAAATTTGACGAATTTGGGAGTAGAGAGTTTGGTGAAAACACCAGATATGGAATTTTATAATTAAATTGTAATGGTTGGTTGTGGCAGATAGTTGCTCAAGTAGGGTAAGGGCCTGAGTATGTTTGGGCACGAATTTGCAGCGTGGCACTCATTTATCTTCTATTCACGACTCTCTTTCTATTGTTTACGTCGAGGAACGTCGTTTATAGTTGCAGAGACTAGGTTTTTGAGCAGATTGGCGCGATTTCCTTTGTTTTCATCGCCCTGTGCCAGATTTTGCCGCGGTTTTAAGACTCTTCTTTTCACGGTATTTCTTCATTTTTTTAAATATCGATATTTTTTTATCGACCACAGGGTCTTAGTATACAATACTAGAGTACTTAGTACAATAATAAATCCATTCAGTAGATGTGTAAGGTTTGGAATCAGGCCCGGGACAGAAGAACATTGGCCGGTGAAGGATTATATTATCTGGTATGTAATGGATAGATAAATAACTCCTAATAAATTAATCTTGTTATTATTCGTGCATTGCAGGGAGGCAAATAACTCGTGAGGCTTTGACATCTGATCGAAGGCATCTTCAGGTTCGAGTGAAGGATGCACCTCGGAGGACTAGACTGTACAGATGAAGACTCCAGGGAGGAACCCGAAGGAAGAGGTTGACTGTACGGGCTAGGGTCGGCTTCTCCTCTATAATTACCTCCACACATTAGGGTCCCCATTGTGCCCCTTCCTGCCCTTCCCGTTGCTATCATTACCAGAGCTTCGGGGCTAATAACGACTGAGACGCCTTTGGTTTTCATTTGGACGACCTGCCCACAGTCGCCACATACAAATTCCCCTGCCAGGTCACGTGACTGCAGCCGAGGAGGGAATATGATGTACGTTTATAAGGATGGCCATCAGATCAAGCAAAACTGGTATTGAAAACCACAGGGGTTGGTTATTCCTCGGACCAGACGCATGGAGACTCATTTCAATCGAATCAGCGTCCAAAAACTAGTGGAAAACAATACTTCACGCGCCTAAATTGTCAAAAATATCGAAAATGGGGAAAATAGTCGGTGTGGCGTGTCCTGGACCCATTCCAATCGATTCAGAGTCCGACATTTAATGGTAAGTGATACCCCACGCGCCTAGGTACCAGAAATCTCAAATGTCCACCATAGAAGTTGTTCACCCATAACTTCTTCCAGTGGACCGAAATTTGGTCCAATCGGTCAGAACAGTTTCGAGGACCAACAAGAGACGGGAATGGGTCCCTGACCCAAATCTATTATCTACAACCAAAGTCGGCGTGGACGGCGGGCGGACATTTGCTTATTTTGATCCAGACACCTTGAAACGCATAGAAAAACATTTTGGGTCGAGTCGGAGAGATTGGCTTCTTGCATGAAAACTCAGGTTGATAATTCAAGGAATAACCAACCAAAAGTATATTATGCAGATGCACAGATTCAGATTATGCATTTTGCTGTGCAGATTTAACTCATAACCAAAAACACTTCTCATCCTAGAAGCCATTGTCCAAGAAACGGTTTGATAATCTAAAGTGTGCATCCAAAAATGAGATAGGCAATTAAAATCTGCACAAATGAAACTAATGAACGCTATTTCTCCATACTATTTGGTTGTACGAAGAAACAACGTTTTGTCGTTTTGGGGTCAAAATGTGTATATCGAAAAATGGGTTATCGAGAGTTTTTTGCGATCTAGGCGCGTGGGGTGTTATTTTCGACTCAATTTCGGACGCCGAATCCAATCAGACGGGTCCCGGAACGATTGACTCACACTGAAATTGGTTATGGGTCAAAATGGGTCTATCTACTTATTTTGAATGTGTGTTTTCGAGATTTCCGGTACCTAAGCGTGAGGGGTATCATTTTCCACTAAATTTTGGACTCTGAATCGATTGGAATGAGTCTCCACGTTCCATAAAGTGCTACCTTTTGTTTCCGAGTAGAAAATTACATTTAAACAACTGTGATGAGCTCATTACTCAGGCTGAATTTCAAGAGAGGGTTCCTTAATAACGGCAACAGAGTATAGAATTTAACAAAATTCACTTTTCAAGTAGATTCACGTAGATACCTACTTTTTTTTCTTGTATTGTTATTGGCGATCCCTCAAGCTAATACAGAATGGTGACTAGATTATTTCAATATTGAATTCATAAATCGTGAATTTAAACCTCCCCCGATCGCTTTACTCAGTAACAAAACTAAATGTTGTGATGAATCTCCAAAGTGTAGCTTGTGACAACGAAAATCTGTTAATCTGTACGGTATAATCTTGGTAATACCTTCGTGATATTGTATTAGCCTGTGATGCTGGAATAAAAATTGAAGGTTGACATTGGAAAAAGTCATAGTCAGAGTTGACGTCAGATGCGCAGTTTCTCAAATCCATCCTTAAAATGGATAATGGGACCAGGAGAATTATATTTATGTTGAAAATAACCCTGCCGTCTGAAATACGTCCGGTCTGTACAATTCACATTAAAATATAAGCACAAGTAAAGGCCGTCTCGACTGTACGGGCTTCGAGGCCGTCCAGACTAATCCTCGAGCGGCTCGACTCAGTAATCCCTTGAACGGGCTTTCAAGACGAAAAGACAGTAAACCGGTGAAATACGTTGTATTATGTTCAAGTTTTACGATAACGCCTTTTCGAATGTTCCCTCTCATCCGTGGGAGACAATTTGAGTCGTAAAATCAACCACACGTATAAATTTATTGTTTTTTCTTCAGGCGGCAATTTGGACTGTGGTGAAATCCACTTGCGGGCTCTTTGAAATACCTCCGATGAGTACCCATTTGTATGTGAGCACCCTACCTCAGTGCTCTGTTATAATTGAATCAAGTCCAGAACGAAGAAGGTTTATTTAACTTGATATGTACTACAATACTATTACTATTTGTACCAAGGGGCTGTTTTTAGTAGGTCCACTTGATGGATTCTGTAACGTACCTTCGTACTTCATTGTTCTTTACTCTTACGGAAAATATGATTTCGGGTTGTAATCTTCCTTTTCGCTGTACTTATGGAGCTGTATGATGAGCACTGGGAGCAAAAAGTCGGGGGCAGTTTGATCCACCTTGGACCCAACAACAGCAATATCAAATCGTCAAAGCTCACCCAAGGGAGCCTAATATGCCAGCGAAAAGATGAGTTAACTTACAAGGCGTTCCAAGTTGTAAGAAATAGAAAAAAATGTAATGAATGCCACATTTTCGTTGTATTACGCCGTGTTCTGGAGTCATTCCGTGATATCTTCTACAGTTTTTTTTTTCTTTTTCAGCAAAAGAACATGTTGACGTCTGACACGTGAATGGGTGTCCGCTGTTTCATAAAAATGTGGAAAACCAGAATATAGGCGGCAAATAAACGCAAAAAGAGGAGGAGGTAGGACCGTCGTAAATCAAAAGCGTAGGATCCCACCCGACTTGCTTGGTTCTCGAAGTAATTCTGATTTTATGAGACAGGGTAATCAAAAGGGGAATTGAATAATGCGGCTCATCAATAACCTCGCGGGTGCTGCCGGGCCTGGTCGGGCTAATCAACCGTAATGGCGGGCCCGGAGGGCGATTTAGCGGGTCAGACCTCCTCGTGGACTCGCTCGCTGCTGATCACGTTCAATCCACTAGAACACCACTCGAGGCGTCTTTATTTCTATATCGAAATAGCCAATACCCAACCGAGTACCGATGATTTTTTCAAAATTAAATTACTTGCCGGCCTATGGCAATCCAAGGGGGGCTTTAAGCCATCCATCGTTGTTAGGCTCGATTAGTGGCCAACCAAATATCTCCTTTCCCATCACTTTGGTTGCGCAACGAAATAGCCTCAGATATTCGTCTGGAAGATCCACTCAAGTCGTAAGGCTGCCATCAAGACTTGGGATGTCTTTTTCAATGACGCTGACATCTCGCGATGGGAAGCTGAACTGTCTTTAACTGCTCGAATCTGCTGGCACAGCGTCCATGGTTCAAGTACCCCAATTTACCTATTAAATTTAAGTAGCTATGGGCCAAAATGATATGCTCTGAATAAACTAAGATTGATACCGGACAATTTGGCGCACTCAATCGGTATTTCCGCTTTCTGGGGGCCTCGAAAACGTTTGCCAATCCTTACCTAATGAAGCGCCATCGTTGAAGAATTGTAAGACTTTTTTTAAAAAAATTACATATAAGTGTTCCCGTTTAACATGAAATATGACAAGGAACAACAACACGATTGGGAATCCTTATTGCCTGTGAATGTGTATCTCGAACTACCTGCGGGTATGTGGAATAGGTATCAGAAGAGCAACCAAAACGAGAGATAAAGACCTGAAATAGTTGCAAGGAAGACTTCCATCATCTGCTATAACGATATCCCGGGTAAGTATTCATATTAATTTATTCTGATTTGACGGAAAAACTGCATTTTTTCCTGCTATTGATCAAGTATATACGAAAAATAAATGAGGTATCTTGATGGAGTATCTATGGCTTGATGAGTATCAGTGTTCTTTAGAGAAGCTGAGATTGGTATATATTCTGTTCATTTTCAAAATGTTATTTGTACTCTGTTCGTATTCATATCATCAGATTTCTGAACTTAATTATTGAAGACTATACGCGCAACTCTGGAGGGAGAAAGGGGCTATGTATACTAAAACCTGCAGAGCTGATATGTCAAGCTGGATGTCGATCGTTTTTCAGTTAGTTTACAAACATACCGCAAGGTTTCGCTGAACGACGAAGCCTGTATCCACCATTCCGCCCCCTCGGCTTATCACCTCTTATCTGCAATCTGTTTGTTCTCTCACGTCAATAAAATTGTAGGTGAAATTCGTTTGAAATGACGAATGTCAGCCAAACAGTTATCATCCGTTCTCTGTAAATGAAGTGACTAAGCTAAAACAATCGCCGGTTAGCACCACTCTGCTACTTGGGATCAATATGAATCGACTTCTCGCGTTATTTGTTCTTTTCTTCGCTGGAATACACATTTCACGTAAGTTTGGCAGCAACATTGAGCGATGCGAGCCTAAATCGTTTAGCTATAAGTTGTTTCATGTGCTACTAAGTTAGCGATTCGGTTGTTGACTCGCTTCGGGTAGGTAAGAAGTGCTTAGGTATAAGATGTGCTCGCCTTTCTTTGGCATGGTAGGTGCGCCATACTTACATAGAGGGGGATAGCCTTAGCTCACATTAAATTGAAGAATTAATCAGATTGAACCTTCATCCTAAAATGAACTGGAAAGCTTCAAGCCTAGATTCTCATCCCTGTGTGGCAAACGGCTTTGGCTGCAATCGCTGTGCATTGGTCATTCTTACCTGTTCTTGTGGCAACAAATATTGCACATAATAGCTTGTAAAAAGTCTGTACCTATTTACTGGTACTCGTTGCTAAGCGGGTGTGCAAAACAACGATCAGTGAAGCAGCAGCGAGATGAGCACTAATAAAAAATTCTGCATGGTTGAACTTGTCAAAAAAATCTTGGTCCTTATTCCATGCTCCGGGTCACCAACTTTTAGAATGAGCCAAAACCCCTTTTTTTCATCATTTATATTATTTTAACAATTTAGCTCCTCAAAAGCTAGGACACTATCTGAGAAGCATTCCAATACAGGCTCAACGCCACAACGGGCGTAGAGATTAGTCGTTTCAAGGGAGGATTAATGGCAATATATTGTGGATTAATAATAGAGTGGTATCTCTATTTTATGGAGAATTCGCTGAAGAAGACAATAATTGTGTTTGTTGCATCATAACAAAACCGTTTTGTTCTTCTTCAAGGCTTACCAGCAGAAAACTCAGCAAATTCTGGCTTCTTAATGTTTTTAAGTCTGGCAAAAGGTATTTATAACGATTCTACTGCAAGTGATATTTTTTGTTTGTTTTGTTTCTAATGAAAAATCGATTTAATTGTTTGAAACATTAAATATTTAAACAGATAAACTTACAGAAGGGGGTCAAATTATGTTAAATTTACCAACACTGAGCAAAAAAGTGGTACCAAGGGCGGAAAATTATTAAACAAACATTTAAAAAAATTGCAAAACGCAAAAGAACAACTGTTCTGAACTTGTAAAGCTAGACAGAGGGAAATGAACAGTGCAATAACATTTCAGAGTCGGAGTTAGAAGTTGGGTGTGACTGCGCTTGTAAATAACATATTTGGCGAATAAAATAGCTCACCACTGAGAAATAGCTTACTTATTTGCGGCACCCTAGGAATGTTTCAACAGTCTGTGTACAGTGACGTCATTTGCTCTAATTCCTCGATAATTGCATTGGTTGCAGGCATGTAGTTTCTCGCCAGTGTGCCTCCTTCGATGTATTTTGAGTGTGTCAGGCCGAGCAAAGAACTTTTGGCAGATGTCGCATTGGTATGGTTTTTCGCCCGTGTGAGTTCTCTTGTGGACAGTTAAACTCTTCTTGACCAATTGGCGATTGCATTGGTCGCACGTGACAAACTCTTTGGCATTTGTCTTTGGACGCTGAACACCGCTTTTAACAATCTGTCGGGCCATGGCAGTTTGTCCTTGTCCAGTTGAGGATACCTTGTTTGACCAGGGGTTATCGAGTACGTCTCCTCCTTGTTTGTTGATATTGTACAATTTTTCACCTGTTCCTGACGGGATCTGATTCTCAGGCTGGTTGGCACATCCGTTTTGGAGGACAACAGCATTACCAGCTGCCAAATGTATCTTTGAATGCCTTTGCAAAGAATATTTCCGAGGAAACGACTTACTGCAGACCACACATTTGTATGGTGTTTTGCCTATGGGTGAAATTGTATGCTTTTTCAGCTGAGACTGAACACGCATGAATTGATTGATGGAATGGTCAATGTTAGGTCGGCGTGGCTCAGTATAGCTGATTGCTGGTGGAGCTTTTGAGTTTATTCCCAACACTGCAGGTTGATGATACTGTTGCTGCGCTTGGTTTTGTTGTTGGCTTGCCATGACATTGCTGACCATTGGTTGTGCCTCAACAGGGTTTCCCAGCACTGCAGGTTCCAGATATTCATCCTGAAACTGGTTTTCTATAGCATTTCTCACTATTGGTGGTGCTGTGTTGGGTCCTTCCAGTGCTGCATGTTCAATATACTCATGCTGTAGATAGTTTTGATGTTTGCTCGCCATGACATTGCTGACCATTGGTGATACCTCAATGGGGCTTCCGAGTGCTGCTGGTTGAAGATACTCTTGTAGTAGCTGGTCTTGCTGTCGGTTCAGGGTCGCATCCCTGATCACTGGTGGTGCCTCAACGGGGCTTTCCAGTACTGCAGGTTCCAGATATCCTTCCGGAAACTCGTTTTCTATGGCATTGCTCGCCATTTGTGTAGCCTCGACACTTCTCCCCAGTGCTGCTGGTTCTAAATACTCTTGCTGTAGCTGGTTTTGGTGTTGGCTAACCCATGTTTGTTCTTGATCATTGACTTCAAAGTTGGAAAATGCATTACCTCGCGAATTTTCAACTGGCTGTTGAGCGTTGTGGAAGGCTGGCGTTTGAAAGTAAAGTTCTAATTCATCTTCGCTTAGTTCCACCGGCTCTTGTTTTATATCGGCTTCCGCCATGATCTTGAAAGGATTGATCAGAGCCATGATTACTGAAATAGATCGAAGAAAATCTAAACCATCGTGAAACAACATGCGCTTGTGTGTAGACACATTGAATGAGCTGCGATTGTGCACTTTTGATTGAAAATTAAACAAGATTTTTATCCGTTCTTGCACAGACTTTACTCCCCCTCATCCTCCCCCACAAAATAAAAATGAAAATTTCTGATTTTCCATAGAAAAAATTCTTATGATAAAAAAACTACTAAGTTGATCGATTCTGTCAGCCGACTGAGATGGATTTTGGACTAATTTACAAACTTAGAATAATAATCCATTGCGGGAAGATTTGTGGGATGTTTGTCTCGTTCATTTAATTTGTTACCTTCAACATTTGTCTCTTTCCTTTTTTTTTTTTTTAGAATCAATTCACCGAAACCTACGGTATTATTCCACTCTACACGCCACCGATGTGAAGCATCACATTGTGAAACGCGGTCTTAAGGAGAGCAACCATCCGTTCAATAAGATCCGGGAAGTCAACTTTAGATCCCATGGAAGGTAATTTTGTTGTTCTGTGATAAGTCATGTTTTGGAAAAAGAGTAAAATTAAACTCCCTCAATGAGGGCTGGTCGCCTATGGGTTTTACCTTCAATTTTGACTTGAAATTCTTCGTTTACTGCTATTTTCTGATTACTCTGGTGTGACTTCTGAAAAATGAGGGGACAATTAGAAGTGCGGTAAATTAGTTATTT
The DNA here is from genome assembly GCA_019603395.1 of Cyrtorhinus lividipennis. NCBI lineage: Eukaryota > Metazoa > Arthropoda > Insecta > Hemiptera > Miridae > Cyrtorhinus > Cyrtorhinus lividipennis. The sequence goes on along the minus strand of CM034003.1, from coordinate 8,311,022 downwards.
ATCATCGAGTTGTCGAGTAGTACACAGTCAGCAGCGATCCGTGCTATGTCTATGCAGACAATGGGACGTGCATGAAACTCAGAATCCTAGGGGCAGAAGACCGCATTTCAGGACGTCGCCTCCTTTCACTATAAAAAGTTTAAGGTGGAATAATAATAATATTGTTGAAGTAATAAATAAATTAGAATAGGTAAAGCTAATTCCTCTAATCCACCTAAGCATTAGAGTTCTTCCTCGGATGTCATTCCCACATATCTTTGTTACAAAGCCAATCTGCATGTATTCACTTCCTGATTTTGTTTAAGGGATTTCCGACTAATATTGACACCGCGTAAAGGCGTTCTTCATTCGAATTTCCAAGCGTACTCGGTAGACGGTGAAGGTAGAGAACACCCCGTTGCTGTCGGTATGTGATTATTATCGTTTCGCTCTTTTATTTCCACTACATTGAGTTTTTGGGTAAATAATAATTGCGTTTAACTGTTTGATGTTTTTTGAATAATCAGAAAATGTTTTGATAAAATAGTCAATTAAATGTAAATGCAAATGTTCCGACTGTAATTATTTTCACATCTTTTCAGATCATGAAAATTTCTACGAAGGGAGATTGTTTGGTGAAAAAGCCTCTCACGCGACCGTTCATTTGGATAACGATGGTCTTATGACGGCGTCCATTCAACTTCCCGATGAAACCTTCCATATTGAGGTAAATAGATACATGTGATGGATGGAATAGATTGGCACGGATAGAAGGACCTACTCAAATAACACCATTGGTGTGTTACCAAAGCTGCATTAGTCACTACCTCGCGGCTCCGTTATGAAAGGCGTTATTATCCTTACTTCTAAATGTAATCTCAGTCGTGTTTTGAGTTTCACAGAAAAACGCCATATTGTATCGCTCACGAGCTCAGAACTGAATATTTGATCAGTGACTGTTATTGAAATCACGGTGGAGGAGGAGTACGCTAATTTGAGTAGTCTTGATTATTATATTGATTTTATTATTTCAAGTTCCTAAATTTCTCTTCACTATAGTTTGACAGTGATTTTTATCTTCACCTGATTAAGTGATGAGTCATTTTGATTCTTCCTACGAGTGTGGCAGTTATCAGAGGGAGAAACACTATCCATAACATACTAGCTGGTTGATAAGTTGGTCATCCATCTATTAAGACCGTGTCCTTTCCTAAAAATCTTAGCTGTGCTCAAATCCAAATAATTTTGGCTACTACGCAGCCCCCCACAAGATAGATTTGTTCGCCGTTTGTTACTTAAAGTTGATTGGGTCTCGTTTGTCCGCCCACAGCCATCATGGAGACATCTACCTGAACTCGGCAATCAAACAATGCTTACTTATCGAGCGTCAGACGTGAAATTGAGTTGGCACGGAACGAAAACGAGCCCTTGCGCATACGTTAAGGAAGAGGGACGTAAGTAGAAACAACATTATTTTGTAGATTATACAAGCGTCCTGTTTACCTTTATTCTATCTTATATCCACTTATTTCACTTACCATTCTCGCCTATTCTTCATATACCAAAAACAGCTCGGGCGGGGGACGGACATATGGGTTTTTTATCTATCTTTTTTTACATCATTAAACGTATACTGTCAAACCGGAAAGGTCTCTGGCATAAAAAACATAGGATCATCATAGGACATAGTGGGGATTATTCATCGAGTAATAACCCAAAAACTGAAATGCGCCGTTCTTGGTACTAGACTATTGTCTAAAAATGTAAAATTTTGTTCCGAGACCTTTTTTGGCTCTAGTTGCTCCTCGCATAATTTCAGCCCGGTCGGCACAAATTGGGTAAGGGTATGGGTGAAAATGAGTTTTTCAAAACTCGATTTTTGGGATTTTAAGGGAACTAGGCTTGTGGAGTATCATTTTCCACTGAATTTCGGACGCTGAATCGATTGGAATGAGTTCGAAGCTCTCCACACGCAGTTTTCCCCATACTCCTGCTCTAAGGAATAATCAACAACTGTGAAACAATTTGCAGCATTTTTTCTGATAATTGCGTCTCATTCAATTCATTGTTCTCCTCATTATTACGTTATATTCAACCGATCTCATTTTAATTGTATTATCTCCGCTTATTGCATCCTCATATTTTATTTGCCTCTTACTTGAAATTTTTAAAATGATTTCACATCTTTCATTTCCGCCTGTAGAATTGCAGAATGAAGCAATTGACGAGGAAGACGACGAGCAATATTCGGAAAGTGAAGACGGCCCTAGAGCTCGAGCCAAACGTCAAACAGACCAATACGAATACACTCCGACGAAAACTCGATGCCCTCTTCTCCTTGTCGCCGATTACCGCTTCTATCAAGAAATGGGCAACAGCAATACAAAAACCACCATTAATTACTTGGTTAGTATTCAGGACCAACTTATAATTGACCAGAAACGTCCTATTTCGTTTTTTCTCACTTCTTGCTCGTCATTCTCACAGATCAGCCTCATTGATCGAGTTCACAAAATTTACAACGACACGATCTGGCAGGACCGCGCAGAAAGTGAAGGTTTCAAAGGAATGGGATTCGTCATAAAGAAGATTGTCGTACACTCAGAGCCCACCAGAGTTCGTGGAGGGGAAAACCATTACAACATGGTCAGGGAGAAATGGGACGTCCGCAACCTCCTTGAGGTAAGACTTGTTTTGATGGGGAGTAGAGATGGAAATTTTATGATTTTGAATCGACGTGGAAACTGAGCTCATCGCTATTTACAATTGTAATTTTTTTCAAAGTCTCAATGTTTTTAGGTATTTTCTCGTGGCCAGGACAAGAATGATTCGTGCCTTTCGCACTTATTCACACACCAAACGTTCACTTCGAAAGGCAGCACGGTCCTCGGGTTGGGGTATATTGCATCTCCTCGGTTTAAATCCGTCGGCGGGATCTGTACACAGGGTTATTATATCCGTCAAACCTCATTTGCTTTCGGCTTAGTTTCTGGGTGGTGGTCGGATAAAAATGCTCTTTTGCCTACTAGGATGAGTTACATTGACGGGGAGGTGATGGCGGTGGTGGCTAGAGCGCTAATATACAGACCAGATCGGTTTGTCTTATGGATATTTTACTTTTCTTCATTCTACGCTGCAATTGAGGACTTCGCAACTTCGAAATTTCACCGGCTCATTACTATTCATTTTTCTTCTCCTGAGCTAACTCAATATCTCTCAGGTTTTCAGTCGAGAATACAGCCATAAAGATTTCTGCCTCGCTCACCTCTTTACTGACCTCAAATTCGAAGGAGGAATCCTCGGTTTGGCTTACGTCGGCTCGCCCAGAAGGAACTCAGTTGGTGGCATTTGCACCCCAGGTTCTCAACTATATCAAACGAAGCTCGTTCATTATTCCCTACGTCTCCTTAGTTTCACTGTTTCATTTTCGTTGCAGATTTATGTTTTTCTGTCACCTCCTGCCAGATTGTACCAGTTTTGTTTGGATCTTCCGTTCGAACCAATTTCTTTTTGTTCTGGTCGTAAAGAGTTCTTTGTCTGAAAGCACTTTTTGGTTGTATTATAATTTTACCACCAGTGCACACGAGTTATTGTAATTTCGTGAAAAGCTCAGTAGCTTAGTGCTTGGTATGCAGTATTTTCGTTGCTTCATGCTTTTTGCTTTTTGTTTACTCGTACATGAATAGGCAATTTTCGTCAGTTTTTGGTTCAAAAAATGTAATTGTTTAAACAAAAATGAAATTTTGATTGATTTCAGCACGTTGCGGTTCGGATATTAACAGAGCGCACAAATATGTTACGTATCTAGTGATGATTTCGATATTTTCCATTAATGGGGTGTTTCAGGGGTGGGTTTACTTTTTGAAAATTTCATCAACACAGAGATACAATTTGAATATTGAATCAGTCAAAGAGGTTCTTCGATACCCTTTCTAACTGATCCGAAGGGATGCTGCTGCTTTCCATTTCTCCTTCTGATCTCCCTGGGTCTTTCACTAATCTCCAAAAATTCTTTTGGTATCTGCCACGAAAAGATTCACGGGGGGAATTAAGGGGCCCCTGATCAGAACAAAGGCAATTTCGGTCTTTGCAGTTCTCAATAAAAATAACTAAGTGGTTTCAAATTGGGATCGCTTTGTGGTTAGAAATAGCACATTGTCAACGGAAAGCAATCCGATTTTTCGACACGTTGTGGAAGCTGATATAATTGCCAGGGTCCCAAAATATCAAAACGCCACGTTTAAAATACATTGAGTATGCTCCCTTTGGGGTGATTGGGTCAACAATAGGATTGGCTCAACTAGGGCCAACAGCAAACTATGAACTTACAACACACCCCCCCCCCCCCCCCCCCCCCCCCCCCCCCCACCCCCCCCCCCCCCCCCCCCCCCCCCCCCCCCCCCCTATTCAAAATTTGTGTTGCGGCGGACGGATATTTTGAACTTTAAATACTTGAAAAAATTGAAACGTGAAAAATCAATGTTAATGGAGATTTCGATCAACACGAATAATGGTATTTCTCTCTAATATGATGTTTAAACAATCAGAATTATTAACCAATACTGACGCTAATTCCTAGTAGTCAAAATTAATTAATGACGATAATTACTGATGTCCATAATCAGGAGTATTTACAATAGCTAAAATTTCTTCAGAATACTTCAAGAACGGCTACACTTTGTACTTGAATTCGGGATTGAGTTCGTCCAGGAATCACTATGGCCAGCGCGTCATCACCCGGGAAGCGGATTTGGTCACAGCGCACGAATTTGGTCATAATTGGGGATCTGAGCACGATCCTGACATCAACGAGTGCAGCCCCAGCGCCAGCCAGGGCGGCTCGTACCTCATGTACACTTACAGTGTGTCGGGGTATGACGTCAACAACAAGGTAATTTCGATTCATCTGTTTTGTTCTTAAGACAATTTCTCGTGGTTTTCATTAAAATGTCTTCCGTTGCAGAGATTCTCGCCTTGTAGCTTGCGATCCATCAAGAAAGTCCTCCAAGCAAAGTCTGGAAGATGCTTTTCAGAACCTGAAGAATCATTCTGTGGCAATCTTCGTGTTGAAGTACGGGACGCCGTTTGATGTAACGTTCGCTGTAGACAAGGGAGACTTGTTCTCCAAGAGTAGAGGATTTGGGTTGTACACGCTGACACCAGATTTTGTCTTTCAGGGTGATGAAGAATGTGATGCTGGTTTATTAGGGACCGAAGACAACGACGCATGCTGCGACAAAGTTTGTAAGCTTCGAAGGAGCCAAGGAGCTGTTTGCAGGTTTGTTTTTACCCGTCATTTGCTGTGCTGCTGATCGTTCAGAGTAACTCATCCAAGATGTTATGTTTCAGCGACAAAAACTCTCCCTGCTGTCAAAATTGCCACTTCATGTCAGAAGGGATCAAATGTCGAGAAGCTCAATATTCCACTTGCGAGCAAGAGTCTCGTTGTTCAGGTAAAGGACCGGAATGTCCCAAGTCCGCTCCAATGACTGATGGTACTGAGTGCCAAGAGCGAGGGAAATGTCGTTTGGGTAAATGCATTCCTTATTGTGAAACTCAAGGTCTTCAAAGCTGTATGTGTGATACAGGTTAGTGCTATCCGATCGTATGCTCACCTACAATCTGTAGTTTCCTCTATTTACAATACGTACTTTGCCGGCCTCCAAGGGTACCTTTTAGTCAATTTAGTGAGCTAGGGCCAAGAGTTGGCAGCTTGTATGATAACCATTTTTTGTTTTGTTTAGTGGCGGACGCTTGTAAACGATGTTGCCGGATGAACTTGAATGAAACGTGTTTTCCTGTTACACCGCATAATCTGTTACCTGATGGTACTCCGTGCATGCATGGATTCTGCAATCACGTAAGTTGATTTTTGTTGAAATTCATCATTGGTTCCGCGTTTGTCCTGTGTGAGCATCGGTATTTAGTGTCTCGTTACATTGCTTTTAGGGTGTTTGCGAGAAGACCATCCAAGACGTGGTCGAGAGGTTTTGGGACATCATTGAAGACATTAATATCAACAAAGTGCTAGTCATCCTCCGGGACAACGTCGTCGGTGCCGTCATAATTGTCACAGCGCTTATCTGGATACCGGCCAGCTGCCTCATCAACTACCTTGACAAAAGGCGTCTTGAAAAACGTTACGAGCCAGACTCTGGGTATTCGCGATTTGGAGCCAAAACTCGAGAAGACTTCTGGTTCTCTCCTGACCACGCTAAGAAAGTCATCAACATCAAGGTACCCAAACCGCCGAATCCTCAAGCGGCGATGTGAAACCGGCTGGAGGACGTCTCTTGCGTGAAGGAGCCTAGCGCTGAAGAAAAGCTCTGCCAAGAGGGCAATGCTCAACGAAACGTGAAAGAGCGTTCCCCATCGTATCGCTGCTATTATCAAACGGAGGACTTGTATTTGGCATTTGAAGCCAACCCTGAGGACGGCACCCTCAATTTGGTTAGGTCTGGATTTGTGCAAATTTCTTATCCCCGCTCCGAAATTGTCGACACTCGGTAATTAATTGTTTGTAATTAGGCTCATCTTCTAGTCGTGTACTGATTCTGGATTTATCACTCTCGTGGGAATTTTGCATTTTCCTCAAAAGGTTCTTCCCAGTCTCCTCTTATAGAGATGCGTGGTAAATTCCAAAGATATTCCTCTTATCCCTTGGCCAACAGAGCTCAATCTTGAATATTCCAAAAGCTGGATCTTAGAAGAGCAGGAAGGTACTATCCGCATTTCATGTTCCTACTTGCAGAACGTATTAACACATTTTCAGTTCTGAGATGATGAAAACAACCAGTCTCGTTGGAATTCAGTTGTAAGTGTTAAAAAGGTTACCGTAATACCTAGTCTTGAGTTACATTCCATTTTTTTCCAAACTGAGTACTACATACTACATTGCATACTAGTTGATAAGTATATTTAACGTTGGCACATAGGCATATATATCTTCTTTGATACATTTTGATTGAATTAGAATAATGTGTACATTTTTTTCAATTTCCTGAATAAAGTTTTCTACATTCGTACAAGTTATTTTGATTTTGTAATTATTGTGGTCATTGTTGATGTTATGAGTTAATAAATTCTTTCTTTTATTTAAATCCAAATGGAACACAATGTTTAAATTTACCTATCAAATTAGACCATTGCAGGACATGGATAATTGGGCGTCCTATTTTATTGATTGACTGGGCTTCCTTTGTTGGATGCTCATCATCATACTCGCCAATTTATTATCTGTGTGGAGACCAACTTTTTTCTTGCGTCTGCAACTAGTAGCATAAGGAACCGCGGCACAGTCAAGCGTTGGCATCGCCTCCTGGCTCAGTGTTCGTCCATCTTCGACTGTTTTCGGTTCCCTGAACATCAAAGCCGCTCAGGTGGAGTGGGGATGTCGAAACCCAACCCACTCTGCTGACTCCCTCGTCCAGATGTTTTCCCACCAGAGTCTGAATCTGATCCGTCAGCTTAGACGTTCGTCATTCCTCCAGTACATTTTGGCCGGTTCGTCCTAGTGTCCCTCGCTGAGCCCGAGATCGCGCGTAGACCTCTAGAGCGTTTGAACGATTTTGTGATATATTCTACGGCTAGCAGCTCTAGTTGCGTTAAGTTATTCGTGAAGTCTCCGTGATTACGCACGATCATTTACTTGTGACAGTGCCGATATACTGGAAAGATTGCGACGAACAACTCCAGTCAAGTTCTCTATGGTCATCTGCTCAGGTAAGCTTTATTTTTGTATATCGTTATGAAAACTACAATTTGCACGAAGAAACATTTGTTAATTTCTCTTCCGGTTTATATTCAAGTTGAGCAGTCTTTTCAAGAAAATAAGAAGAAAGAAGTATAACAACATTTTCGCGAAAATAAGTCGGCGCTCAACACCCGCTGATTTTATTGAGTAAAACTTCGTTAATGTACTTTTGGGAACGCGAGCAGTTTCCACACCTCCCCAACAAACTCAATGATTAATTAGTGGTATGTCCTGCTTTCAACTTGTTTTCAGTGATAAGTAATCTCCGTCGTGGAGTAGAGCTCTTTGGCGGCATAATAGGTCGCGATGAAAACTAAAATGTTGCAATTATTTATTGTCCTTTTACCACTGGTATTTAAGCCTAAAGTGTTCACATTGGGTTTAAGATGATGGGGTAATGATTATACGGTAGTGCAAGTAGTGGGTGCCGCTAGCGTCGAATTTAATTATCACGGATTACTTTCTAATAGGTATAGCAATGCTGAGACGTTCGTTCGATAGAGAACATTTTAAGAACAGCTCTCTCTGAGAAAGAAACTACATACAGCAACTCCCAAACACAAGTAGAAGAATCATTGTCGAACGTTTTTAGTGTACGGGACCAACTTCACTTCGATCATTTCATCAAACGACGTCGATACTTCAGTAATAAGTTTTCATTTCAAGCTTCGAGCAGAAAAAAGGCAGAAATTGCCCACGCAAAGAGTCGGTTCGTTACTTCACCAGTGCTAAGTTTCAACTCGGTAATAGAATTTATTGAAATTAATTACAAAACTAAGTTGAAACTTAGTACTGGTGAAGAACGAACCGACTCTGCAAATGATTGATAAGGTGTATCTAAAATAACAATTATAATATCACGATAATGTCTAGGTATTTCGTATACTTGCCTCAAATTGCTCAACTTCGCAAAAATAATGCCGAAATTTAGTAACTTGATCGGTTGAAATCAGGATCAGATGGTGTTGCAGAAGAGAAGGGAAGTGGTCCCATGATGCGCTTTATCGATGCGGCGCATAAGGAAGAGATTGAAACATTACCTGATAAAACTCCTGTGTGTGGAATCACCCTCTCTCACAGGTCGAAAACTTGAAAAAGCTCAATACAATATAAAATGGCACCTGTCTCGTTATTGTGATTTTTCCATCACATTGGAACTTCGGTTTACCTACTTGCAAGTAGTTGAAGACGGTTCAATTGCTACATTGAGAAGGAATGACACATGAACCGATAAAGGAGAGTTCAAAACCTCTACAATACTACCCAAGACGGTCCTCAAGTTTGTCCACAGGTAGTTTTTCTATCATTTTTTTAGTGTTGGGTTGGCAGCTGTGGCAGTAGCAGATTAGTAGGCCATTTTATAGCGAAAACCGACGACGTGCGAATTTACGTGTACCTATCAGGGTGTGTATAACCAAGTACGCAGAGTATATTATATTAGCCACAAATAGCGTGGATAATCCCTGTGAGAATATCATCAGAGGCGGACTTTGAATGTTAGATATCAGTTAGTTAGGCAGCCTTGTATAAAGATAACAGGAGGAAAACACCCCTTTTCAAGTATAGGCATCAGACGGCAATATAGCAGGAGGGGAAGCGTAGATTTAGTTAGGGGCTCGCCCTCTCTCACCCTTTTACTGCCATTCTCGCATTATGTACAGTGTAACTCGATAATTTCACCTTCAGGCCCCATCTCTGGACGAAAAGTTCGAAAATTGAAAGGGATCGGGTGCCCACTAACGAGCAGGGGGTGACTGTTCATCCCTCCACAGCTTTTTTTCTCCTTCAGCCCCTCTCGAGGGTATGAAATGAGATGTTATAGAGTTAAGGGTAACCAACCCATACTAATCCCAATAAGAATAATTGAGTCATCGCCCACAAAATGCTACCGTCGGGAAAGGGCGAAAAGTCGAGATGAGTATCATCTGGGTAATTATTAATATCACTGGTAAGCGTTGGGGTGTGCATAATATTTAAGGTACCTACTCCGTGAGACGACACGTAGGTGGTGTAAGGTGTAAGAGGAACATTAAAAGTGTCATCATCATTAAAAATTTTCTGTAACTCTATCTTCATTTTTTATCAACGAATTTATTATCGCAAACGAACGGGAAAGTTGAAAACAGCAAAATTATGCTGCGGTGCTTACAGGTGTATTTTACCGTTTGACAGCTGAATTTTCGTGTAACTTAGGCAAGTACTCCCAGAACTTACATGGTGCTCCTTCAAGAATCGGCAGGTTTCCTGTGAAAGTATTTGCGCTACGAAATATTGTAGGTAGATTGCCAACTGGCTACCATACAGATCACTAGGTTTAGGCAACTTTGAAGAGACCTGACTGGAGATGATCATCATCCTGTATGTTGGTTGCTCTAATCTTGAAACTCAGAGCGGATCTATACTGCCGTAGTACCGTCTACCTGAAGAAGGGCAAGCGGTGAGAAAGAAAGGAAAGTACCCTCGGAACAAACAATTCGAACTTTTTTCACGAATTGGGGGCTGTGGGCGGATTCAATGAGATTTTTGAGCTGATGGAGCAACCAGTGTCATGTAACACAATAGGCCGACACGAGTGGGACCGCCTGAGTCCTCAAGTATTTCGAACCAATTATGAGCAATGATAGTGGACAATAATTTGTTTTAAAAGTATTTTTTTGTCATACTCGAAATAATTTATCGACGTTGCAATTGCGAACGGAAGCAGTATTCACCATAGAGGGTTGCGTCGCGTCGACTCTTTCTATAAACGGAGGCCAACCGTTTTTCTAGAAACGAAAAAATCAGAAGAATAGGTATACACTTTAATAATTGACTTGTACTATGTATCTATAGGAGGCAGTACTACTGAGTACAAATGAGAATAAATACTAGCAATGATGTGCCTCAGTAACAGGTGGGGGGATGAGGTGTTTTGTTGTTGTTCTTCAACACCAGGTAAGCATTTATACGTTCATGTTTTCTTCAATACTCTTAAAATTGTATTTGTTCCAGCGGCGGTATGGTAGAGGGCGGCGGACTGTGCGCTGAGCTCTCCAGCGGCACAGAGAGTAATTCGTCATCCCCTCAAAATGACAGTGAGTGATTTTACCTTATTTAACAAGCGACATATTGTTTCGCATCTGTCTTACTTCTGCGCTGGATTAAGATTTTTACTAATTTTGAGGAGAGACGTTTTAATTGTTCATTATGGTTCGTTTGTACAGGAGGTAGACCGAAATTAGGTAATAGATACTCAAGGCAGTAATTTATTATTACAAGCGATATACTTGGTAATTTACACTTGACGAGACAAAGTTATTAAAGATGACAACTACGAGACCCTCTAATGCTCAAGCTTTTCTAACCATTAAAAAAACCAAGAAGTTGGCCAAATGTGAAATGACTAACACACCGCTTTCTTTTGAACGAATTGTCTGGATTCAATCAGAACAAAAACACAAATAGAACATGCAAATATAAATGGATGTAATTAATGTAACGTTGAATTTGATTTTCCGATTAATCCGAGAAGAGATTGGTCTTCGGGAGTACGAACAATTATTTATCTACATATTTTCTCATCTCATTTCTTGTTGGTTCGTGTACCTGTTATAATTGAAATTACCTCCTTGTTGTCGAGCATTGCTGTTATTTTATCGAAATATGAAGGCTTTGCGGTTACAAATGGGTGGACCCTGTTTCCGACGCCATCTCAACTTACACGGGAGCGCAACTCGTCTCCTCCCATCCAGACCCTCACAAAAGCCGGGAGAGAGAAAATTGAGTCGATAAGGGAACATGCGCCCTGTGGCTGAAGAGCTGCAGCTTATCCAGAAGGCGTGGAAGGGTTCTAAATATATCCGCAAACTCCCAACTTCCCCCGAGGAGCGAGAGACTACAGCGAAACTACTACCGCGGGTAACATGAGTAAAGAGCTTCTTGTAGAGGTTGAAATTGGGTGAATAGACTCTCCAAATGTACGTAGACGCGTGTTACTCACCCTTTTCTCCTTCAACCAGAACAATGCAAAAATATTCAAATGTATGCGAGAGAACCCTTCCTACCATTTCTAAAAGCAATGGCCGACTATCCATTTGAGTCCTTGAAGAAAGAGGAAAAATATTTATTATTCAACCGCAATATCATATTACTGAAACCACTACCTAACAAGTTATCTCCGATTAAAAACGAAAGAAAGAACCTGTTGAAATGTAGGTACAGGCCAAGCCGCATAAACTAACCGCACTGGTGGCGCAGTAGTAATTGCTGTTGGTAGATTTTTTGTGTGTGAGGCGTAAACTTTGATGAACGAATTTGGGATATAATATTTATTGATTTAGCTTTTATTTCTAAATTCCAAACAATACAGTGGAATAATAATTATCCTCGTGGATTATTATTTTGCCCTTTTGGCTAGGAGGGCCCTTTTTTAAATCCTGCCAAAACCGTAATCCTGCTTACGTCCTTATTACTGAGAATTATACTCTGTGTTGTCCTGTTTGTTGCTAATCCGGTAATAAAACTATTGTAACGGCAAAGGCGTCTCCGTAATAGCTTTTGGGGTCGTGAGTTGTCACTGTGTCCAGCTGCAGTAAGAGACAAAAGCAAAATTCAATTTCAACAGGCTTCATATTGGGCGTTCGTGGTCAGCCTCATCCATATACCTGTGATCTAGAAACCTTTCTGTTGGCGGTTGATGCACTTTTGAGCCAAAAATGTTTAATAAGTAGAGCCCATCAGATAGATTGGTTTTTGTGAATACCCGGATAATGGAGGTATTTTATACATGTTGAAGCTAGGAGTAAGCCTTGAAGTTCCATTCAGGCTCCCTCCAACAATAATCTCTACGTTAGGATAGGCTGTAATCCTATTTGAATTCAAAATAAGCACTCGAGCCCGTGCTCCTTCAGTAACACCTTTTCGCCCCTGAAGTAGACTTGACTAGTGGTACCCCCTTATCATCTCGGCGTTCTGTGATGTCGGTATCTTCCTAATGGTTGGGTAGGTAGTAGGTAGCGTATTGAAGGCCTACGATGCGCTAAGCCGCCCCTCCGTCGTCTCGGATTACTTCGACATTGGCTCTTGAAGAAATGAAGGGAACTCACCTGACTCGCAAGAGGTTTTTCAAGGGCTCTCGATAAAATCGTTTGTTTGGCTATTGTCATGGCAACAGGTCGCTTTTCAGGTGGGCGAACATTATGGTTGCCCGGCCATGATTTGAAACCGAAAAACGCTGGGACCTGTCCCTGGAATGACGTTAAAGTGAAGACAATTTCCCTGTATTCACGCTCACGTTTACCGTTCCTGGTTTCTTCAAAGTTTCCTCCTTGGATGGTTGGGTCGAGACGTTCCTTTTCGGAATCATGTTTCAGTTAATTGTTTTTAAGAAAACCCATACATGAAAAATTCAACATTTGTGTTGCTAAACGATATCAGCATTCATCTCACTACTTGAGAGAATTCAATCTAGAGAGAAACAATCTCGTTTGTTGAACAAATGTTTTCACCCCTCCGTTATTCGTCGGAGTAATCTCATCCTATCTCGGGGGCGCAATGAAATATTCAAGTGCTCAATATTACGTAATCTCATCCCCGGTGAAGTTGTTCAAAAGAGATTGAAGCCGTTTCTTCGTCATAATCCTTCGAGGGCGTTGTCGTGGTACGAAGAGTTTCGAGGGTCAGAGGAGGGTCTTCCGTATTTGTGGGGCGTCAGACTTCTTTCCGCTTCACAAAACGTCTACGTAAAGTGTACCGGATAGATGGATAGATAAAATGATGCCATGTTTGTTTCAATACTCGCACATACCTAATAACGGATGTAAATGTAAATAAATCAATTTTTTGGCAATTAATTAATTAATTTTTATTTGATGAAGGCGTCACTACTGCAATCGTTCTTAGGATTATATCCGATCCATTCTGTATCGTTTATAATCTTCAAAAGATTTGAACAATTTACTGGAGTATGTTGGGGTGCGTTACTTCACTATACACAGACTTATGAACCGTCAGATTTAGGTACCCTCAGATTTTATCATTTCGTGCCCAATCAAATATGCCGAACCTCGAAACGAGCTTTTTACTGTTTAAGTGGAAGATTGGTCAAGTCAGAGTAATAACATTTCCCTATTTTGAAGCGAGAGTTTGCAAACTGGAGAATATTTATATTCCCGTTTTTAAACTTTATCGTAATGAAACGTGACTCAGCCGTTCGGAGCAATGATCGAGAACAAGAAAATAACGTACGTGTTGAAGGAAATAATAATCCCGAGTAGATTGAGCCAGGAATATATAAGCGGGCGGGAAAAAATATAAGGCGTAATTTCAGAAAACGATCAAATTCGCATGAAAATGCATGCTCGATGCCACGTATTTGAATTATTAGATTCATCTATTCTTCTCTAGGTTCTAGTTTCTGCACTCATCATATATGAGGGTGGAGATAGCTTTAACCGCGTAGTTCGTTCATGTTGGGAAATCTCTCTAAATTTTAGAAAAAATATGGTAATAACTCTTCATAAAATTGAATTGATGATTGTAAAGCATCGTACGTTGGCCGTAATCCTGATGGGAGGCCTTGACGATGAGGATTTCTCTCATACGTTTTATCAAAAGGTTCATCTTTCTCCCGAGGAGAATATAGCATGAATAATGGTTATATAAATGGTTAGTTTTGTATCGGATTACGTTGCGCTGGTTTGGTGCTTACATCTACCTACTCCTTGTGATCGTCGACGGATTAGATCGAGTCTATTTCCACCTATGGCGTGAACAGCGTTAACTAAGTAGGTAAGAGGTACTTGACAAAGACCAACAACAACACTATTGTAATAATGACAACTTTGAGGGGGGGCTTAGTGTCGGCGAAGCGACGCGGGGCTTCTCGCTTCGCTTCCGAAGTAACAAGAGCGAGCTCTAACGTAACCTGACACTTGTTAGAAGGCGAGGGGTAACCGGATAGGGGAGGTAATGGGAGACCGACTGTTTTGTATCATGTTACCTTTTCTCTTCGCTCTTCTGTCTCTGCCTTTCGTGAGGGTGTTCTCCTGGCCATGGGGGCGCGCGGGATGCAGGGCGTCCAAAGGGGATGCGGTTGGATGGTCTGGTGAGAGGGTGGCATGTCCTTGCGAAATTTCCCATCTCTAGAAGCCCTTGTTAATTTTGCCGATCACATCGATAAATTGCTGAAATATTATCACTTGAAATGACGTTTCAATGAAACCCGTACGCTGTGAAATCGTATTTGTCTTTACTATAGGTATCGTCTTGTTCAATTTTGGTGTAGGTTGTTTTGAGTTGAAGCCAAGCTACTGTCGTCGTTCCTTGTTGTCCTAAGGTTCAGAGTTCTCTAGGGTAGAGCAAAAAAAAAAAAAAAAAAAAAAAAAGAGAATACATACAATAAAAAAACGATCAAGACGGAAATAACGGAAACAAAGAAAGAAAAAGAAAGGGAAATAT
The DNA here is from genome assembly GCA_019603395.1 of Cyrtorhinus lividipennis. Classification (NCBI taxonomy): domain Eukaryota; kingdom Metazoa; phylum Arthropoda; class Insecta; order Hemiptera; family Miridae; genus Cyrtorhinus; species Cyrtorhinus lividipennis. Next base: position 8,295,853 of record CM034003.1, on the reverse strand, counting down.
TGACATATTTTTAAAATAGTTCGGGGATTGACAAGTGGGTTCCCGAGCCCCAATAATAGACGAGTGATGTGAAGTTGACGGTATACACTGTGAGGGGAATGAGATGTGGCAGAAAGGTGGGAAACTTTCCAACATCTGGCAGCTCTGGTAGGTGGAACTGTTTAAAAAGATGACGCGAGCAAGTCAATCAATTAGGAAGCAATTATAGTCTAAACTTGACAGAATCTCACCTGCACGTATATTCAGATTTCGTCTCGGTAACTAGAGATTCTGTTCACTTCATTCTGTCCTCGACAAATATAATATTTTTATGAATTGATTACCCCACTGAAATCAGTGAGAACAGATGCGAGCATTATTTTTCTTGTGTGGCGTATTAGGAAAAGTCATACAAGTGGGTAAAATAGATTACTGTTGATCGTTTAAAAAGATTCTTTTTTTACGCGGAAGCAAGCAGTTCTCTTGGGACACCCGCAATGAGCGCTCCACTCATCAAACGTCGAAAATCATCTGCTCAAAAAAACTCGGGGTGATTTCTCTCGGGAGTTGGGAGCCGCTGGCAATTAAAAAAGATACCCGAGAAGCGTTCTGTCACAGGCCGACCCGTATACAAGTAATCGCCTCCAAATTTAGACATAACAGCAGTGCTACCAATACCGAGGAATTCGCCTCGTATTCGAGAAATGTTGTCGGGTGATGATAGAACGGGAAATGTTTCATTGTTGGGAATGCCGACCTGGTTGAGCTGCTGGGCCCCAAGGAGTTTGGATCAAATTAACAAAAATTTCGGTTATCTTATGTAAAATTAAATTATGGCAGGTCTTCCCACCTACATTTTTCTTCTCAAGCGACTCGCCACAGAATGCAGTTATCCCAATTCTTGATCGAAAACGATTAGGCTTTTTATGTTGATATATTCAAGAAAGTTTTGGTCGACTGTCTGAAATTGTCAGCTTACTCTCCGTGTCTTCTACTTCTTACTCATACCCCCCTGCGACGAAAAAACTCAGTATATCCAGATCCCACAAGTTCTTTATCAAAAACAAAAAGAATAACAGGACTTTATATACTTGTAATTAAAAATTCACACAAATTCAACAAGTACACAAATAGGAGATGTTGGTGTTCAATTAGATAATAGCAAGGAGGTATCGTTTTTCACACCCCAACTAACGATTTTACTCTTATTAATTTCAGTAATACGGGTTGCCAAGAGGAGAGTTTACTCTTCTACTCTTTCTACGTAAACCCTGTATCTGAAAATGAGGCTCAAAAGTGATTATGTTTTGACATTAGTCCATTATTGAATTCGCTAAATGTTGAATGTATTTTGTCAACTTGAGAGTTTGAGGAAGGTCTGACTTTGAGGAGAAAGGTTCTTTTCACACCTGACACTTTTTATTAGAGGTAAATAACTAAAAGGTGATCACGATTATAGCATTCCAATAGGTATTTTAGCCTTGTATGGGGCCTATCTAGAGCCGACGTTTGTGGAGTCGTGGACCTTATTGGTGTTGAAGGGGGGAGCAGGGATACAACCTAAACAAGAAAGTCATTGTAATGCAATTCTCATGAAGAAACCTCGAGTACTCAATAAACTGGCTTGGCGGATTGAAAATGAGTTATGTATTTTTAAATAATTCTCCATACTTCTATCGCTGAGAAATAAATGGATACACTGGATTCCTGAATAATTGGACATTGTTCCAAGAGAGCCATTCTTAGTTTGTATTGGAGCTTCGAAATACATTCTCTGGATAAATGAATCGGGTGTACGCACCCATGTACTCAGCATTTATAAACCAACTAATCTGATGTCTCTAGTAAAGAATCATTTGGGAGTTGAAAACCCCTAGTTAAACTTGATGTTGTTCTCAAGTCCTACTCACACTTTGCCGTTCTTGGCGAAATCCCGACGTGCATTTTAAACTCGACAACCTTTCCAACGTAGAAAATTGATTTCTTCGTTTCGACACCTTCCGAGATCGAAAGAAACGGGAAAGATTTAGTGAGATGGCCCACCTACGGAGCACGCGCAGGTTTAGTGATGAGCTGATTAGAGGACCAGAAAAGACGGCGAGGATCGTGATTTTTCGAAGGAAAAAAAAAGTATTGCCGCGGCAGCAGTCGGTGTAGGACGATTGTCACCGTCGCTGCCCAATTTGTTTGGCGACTCCAAACTCGTTCAAGTTGACTCATTTCCATATTCCTTTTTAAAAGAGACGAAATAGTCTTCGATACCGGGAAACTCGGGTCTTTTTTCGGTAATGAAGAAACAAAGGTGAATGCTCTTCCATATATTCACGGGAAAAAAATAAGAAAGAGAATAGGTTATACATACCACCAAAAATCACTTTCTCGGGAAAGGCTTCTTCAGTTCCAATTACCAAGGAATTGCATGAAATTCTTGACGGCACGGGCTTCCGTCAGTCGAAATCACCCGTTGGCTGCAAGAACTTGCTATCGATGATGTCCAAAACGTTATCAGAAAGAAATTCGTTTCATTTCTTTATCTCAATCATTCGATACGCTGATATTCATCATGTCGGGGAACTTGATGGTGGATGCATCTCGAGAATGGGGACTTCCCGACTGCAGAATCGTTGTTCATCTCTCAACAACGGATGAAATCTTCCATTCCGAATTCTAAAAACCCTTTTAGAATGAGGCATCACGAGTAAACGGAGGTAAACACTGACTGGAACCACAGAATGTAAAGGAACTTCCAAATAAAAACTGATCTAAAATTCGTTACATGACTTCTCCTTTTGACATGAAAGTAAGAAAATCTCTTCCAAATGAATTATTATGTGACTGCCGTGGCCACACCGGCGGTTAAAAATGAAAAATTGCTTTGAATAAATGTTCAATAACAATTTGAAAAATAATCTGTGTAATATTGTCGAAAATTATTAGAACAAGTTTACGGTCATTGTGAGAAGTTGAAGCAAAAGTGCGCTTCCATGGCGGTCTTGCTTATGGGTTCCCTTAAATTAGACGATTAAATAATTTTATTTTTTTTTATCGCCCCACTATTTTAACATCATTGCTTGAATATGCACCTTCTATTTTTGGTTTGATTCTCGACTAAGGACGACCGGTATTACTACCTTGGGTGGCAAAGGATCCATTTTGGGTGGAAGCTAAACACAGGCGCTACTGTTGACCCAGCTGTCTCCCTGATTCCATACTCACGGCATCCCTTGCGGAAAAACCACCCAACAAGGTCTAGGAAGGTCTGATGTTGGTTTTAATGCGGTGTGCTGAGTGGGAGATGAGTAGGAGTAGCCTTTTTCTTTTGAAAACAAGCTTTTAAAGATCGATTTCTTTTAAAAAACGCTGCAAATGATTATGAAATTGTTTATTTTATTCATTGGGTCTAGTAAGTACATCCTAGTAGTGAAAAAATTAAATCAGAACTAATGTTGGTGTTGCGGTGAAATTTCAAATAAACAAAACCCTTTCGAAGGACCGTGAATTGATTCCTAGAAAAATTCTTTGGAATGATTCGGTAGCTACAGCAAGGAGAAGTTTCCAACAGTTGGCGCGAGGAATCTTGATCGGTCTCTAGACCACGTAGAATTTATTAAATAGGTGAGGAGAGGGAGGGAAAATGCAAGTATTTAATTCTCAAGTGAGTCTATTATAGAAACCTGATGTTGACCAGTCGGGATTTTCTCAGCGTCAGTTTTTGAATGGAAATGGTCGCAATCAAATAAGTCGGGAAATATGTCGATTCAATCTTCGCGTCACGTCTGGGATTTTCGTTGGGTAAGAAAAGATTCTTCTACAATTAGATAAATAATTCCAAAAATCTGACCAATATTCCGTAATTATGCCTAAGGTTTGAATCAACCGTCTGTGAACAAATTTGAACTCTTACATTATTCATGCGGGGTGTCGATAATGTAATTCCAGTTTCTGACTGACATCTCGGGTTGACAACGAGCGGTTCAAACGAGCGGAGCAGAAATAATGCGTCAGGTTTTCAAGGTACCAAAAAAGTTTTTTTTTGTCTCGGACCGCCCCGCAACGATTTACGATATTCATCTTTTTTGTTTACGTTTCATCGAGATGGCACGCACCATCTCCAGAATATAAGTTTTCGCTTTCAATTTTCTTCCCTGTCTTTCACTTGAGGAAAAGGTTTCGTTGGAACACTGATGTTAGAGGGAGTTGATTGACCAGAAACTGATGACTTTTCGAACGTTTAGATCACTCATCTTCGTTCATCTTGCGGGATTTGGATTGTCTTTGAGTACCGTCTTCTGTTTGTAATGTCGTTACTGTCAATAAAATGAATGAATTTACCTTCCTTTCTCTTTTGGCCGGCTTGATAACTCGTCCGCCGAGGTTCACACTTTTTTTTTTCTTTTTCATAACCGTATACGAATTCTCTTCTCAAAGGTGTCACATTCCAAAAAGAACGCCTTATACGAGTATTGACGGGGGTCAAACCTTCGGTCGAGAGGTTGGCAGGATGAAACCAGCCAAAAATCGGACAAACGGTCGAAAAAATCGCCCACAAAAATGAAGATGATGAAGATAGGCGGGTTTTTCATTCGATTTGTGCGGTTTGGGTGTCAGGGCGGGCAAGGATAACGACACACGAAACTTGAGGGTCACGTTCTTTTCTCGATTCCGGGTCAAACTGATAAAAATCTGTCACGGGAACCGGTGTGACCTCTTCTCATTTCCCACCTACGAGTACGTCCTCACTATGCATCCCAAAAGATTTCTTATCCACTGTTGCAGCCACTGTTCACTTCAATAAGCTGATTTGCTTTGGACCGAAGAGAAATGGTAAACAGGCCATTATTTTACGGTCATTTTTGGTTGTGGACACAATTTACACGCATTAAAAAAAAAAAAAAAAAATTAGATCGAATTAACTTATTTTATTTCTTTGAGGACTCCCAGTTGTACTTTTTCTACATGTTCAGCTGAGCCATCAGCCTTGTGTCGCCCAAGACATTTTTCTCAGTTCAATACTCTCTACGTTACCGGACGCCTTCACAACTTCAGCACCAGCTCGAGATAACGTCTCTTGCCTGAGGACGAGTCAAGTAGGCACCGGTGGATTTTTCTCTCAGGGGCGTCGTGACTCTGCTGATCTCATCACCGCGGAGCTGCAAAGCTTCCCACCAATCGTCGCCTTCACGGATTATCTCTCGTAATCGTGTCCTCTTCCTCCGCGATTTCGCTCTCGTTATCTTCCGACGACAATTCTCTCATCGAGGTTGGAGTTTCTCGCAGTTCAATGCACTCACTCACTGATAAAAGTACCGTGAGTCCACTCACTCGACCACAGTTCCTCTATATACTTACTCTTACAATTTACTCGGTGTAAATACACTGACCTGAAGATGGGATCTTCCAGATTCAGAATGGAGAGTCAATTCTTCTAACCAAATGCGATGGAACATCAAGTTGAGTGGTACCCTTAATTCTTTTTTGTTCTTTGTACGAATGTTAATATGAAGCTCATAAGTATTAGGGTGAAAAGGAGTACGCCATCAAATCAAAGTAGTTGAGCAGCATTGCCAGTGATCTAATGGAATGGTTCTAAACTTTACGTGGCCTGAACATGATATTGAATTCCCCTACTCTAGTAGTGGCCTGTTCTGGAAGAAGGCTCTGATTGTTTTAATAAGAAAGAATGAGATTCCTCTCTCCTTACTTCTATTACGCTATACTATATTATATATACATAATAGAGTGGAAAAGAGACGTCAGTTGCCAGGGTTTGACTCAGCGCAACTACCGCTGCTAGCGCAGTTATTACAGTCTTACTTTTATTGCCAAGGTTCTCTCATCTAAAGACGCTGTAGCGGCTCAGCCAGCTAACAACATAAACTTTTTTTTCGGGCCTGCCTAGCTCGAAGTGACTTTGACTTAACTATATCTCAGCGCTATTCAAAACTAAAAAACGCTCATTTCTAAGATGCCTCGTTAACCAAATTGATTATAAGTGCTTATGTCGGTAACAAGAGAGAATCATAGCCAATCACCGAAATTCTAGTCCACATGAAAGTTGTTGAGGTTCCACTAAGAATTATAATATTTTCAGTTTCCCACATTTTCGGTTTATTATTCCTTGATTATTCACTATTCAATCTCTTCGATTTGCCCCAAAATTTGACTGTTCAAGTTGCCTAGATGACAAACCGAAGTATCCGTCCGCTGAACGCCGTTCGCCATCCACACCTATTTTTTTGTAACAGAACATTTTCTAAAAATTTGACATTTTGTCAGGGACCTCTTTACAGCTTTATAGTTGGTCCTCGAAACTTTCGGCTCGATCAGCCCAAATTTGGGGAGGGTATGAAAAACGATGAGGGGGATTAAATCGTGTTTATAAAACTTGATTTTCGGGTTTTTGGGTCTAGGCATGTGATGATAATTTTCCACTAAATTGTGATCGTTGAATCCAGAGCTATCAATCACTGATTTCCCCATACTCTTGCTCTAAGGAATAATATGTCATTGTGAAGAATTTGGCGCGTCGTTTCTAACTGCAACTGAATGGGCGTTGGTGTAGGTTACCTGTGAACCCTATCAATGTCATTACGCTAGTCGAATCCTGGGTAAAGGGAGATTCTTTGTTGAATCACATTTCCTGTCTTTTGCCTTTGGATTGATCAATACCCACACTTATTGAGCATACAAAAGACTAGAAATAGCAGGTGATCATAGTTAGAATAAACTCTTCGTCGTTTCATTCTACTCTTCCTCTCCGGAACGATGGTTCTTGGTAAAATGTACGAAGTCATTTTCGTTCCCATAAGAATGTGGTATGCCGTTATTATTATAGTAAGCAAAAATACGATGGCTTTTTCACTTGTTGAACCACACTTTTCTACCAGCCACCTCAGAATGACTACCTCAACATCTGAAGAAGACGCTTTTTGAATAACTGCCGGCCGGTAGTCGTTAGCTAGAACTGTGGCTCGTGATGAACGGCTTTGGGGACGATCCTTCTCATTTCTCAGCGTACAAAAAAAGAGGGAGATTTCGCTCACAGGCGTTGGAAACCTTTCTCGGAGAACGAGCTCCCCTATTATCTTTGTAGAACCAACAACGGTCACGCCTGTGAAAAACCGTGTCACTTCTGTTCACCGTCTCGCTAAAAGGCCGCAAAACCTTAGGTTCTGAGCCGGCCAAAATGACGTTCTTCTCCAAAATGAACTAGTTTATTTATTGCGCTCAAACTTACAAGCCCACTTGGCAGCTCATACTTGTTTCGCTTCTATGGAGAGAGTGAAAAGTAGCTGCCTCTTATCATTTGGGCTGATCATGTTCACGTTTATTTAGTACTGTCTGTCTTAAGGAATGGTTTGGATCAGTTCTAGAAGAGTGTGAACTACCTCCGTCCCTGCATCAAGTGCCCATGTCTGTGGAGTTGAGTGTTCGAGAGGATCCGCACGAAACGCAACGTTACAGTTCACCCCGCAAGTGTTACTACTGGTTTATGTACTGTTGAGCTGGGTAATTCATTGTATTCTGACTTTGAAATCAACTGTACGAGTTCATCAATTGGGTTTTGAGAAGTTTAAATGTGTTTCCGTTTCTTGCCTCGACTGCCCGTTTTTGCTACAGATGGGCGATTTTCTGTTTAGAATAAAGCTAGTCACTGGTTTCCCCTTTTATGGCAACGCAAGTCAAATAAAACGTGGTATATTCTGATTTCCTTGCGCCTATTCCGGAATCGACTTAGTTGGAAATCTATATCACTGTATCAACGCTTGCAGTAACTGGTTTCTGAACTCAGGAAGAGCATTTCAATATTCCCTTGTTCTGCTTCTATTCAGGCCGATGAGGCTGTTGTAAATGCGCGAAAGAACCGGGATTCATCTTAAACGCGAGCACTGAAAAGGAGTTAGAAATGTCTTAGAGGACCAGACAAGGTGGGACCTCCCTAGTCGAGGGTTCACAGTAGATAACATCTCTCTCCCTCCTCACTCGTGTCTTTGACTTGTTCGTTAGTCTTTTTGTTTTTAACAACGGAACCTTAAGCGCTGACGCGGATTATAACTCAGGGCCTTGGATATTACACGACAGATACGCACTCACACCGGCACACGCGCGGGGGAGCCCTCGGGGGTCATTTGGAAAACGCGAGTTATACCGTCCAAGCACCTACCACCTACTTCAATACGCCTTCTCTCATCATAAATTACCGTCAATTAATTGCGGTTAGGTCCTCACAATAGGCGATAGTAGGAGGCGATAGCGTTTTCCTATTCTCTTCCTATTCCTACGTCTCCTGTTCGGGCTGGACTGAATGTCTAATCGATAAAAACTTTTAAAAATAGTTACGACCAACTCATACCATAAACAAATCTCGCATTATTTTTGGAACATTGATAGTTAAAATGTATGAATTTCCAAACCGAATGTCATCGTTGAATAAAAAATTAATTTAATGTTGCTCCATCAAAAATTTAAGAGAGAAGATTTTGAGAAAGCGTCTGAACTGACCCTTCCGGATCGCTCATTTGGGCTCTAAAGGTAAATTTCCACTGAGCAAACATCGTTTCCGAACGTTTGCGGTTGTTCGCGCGCAGGTGCTCGCGCGCAAAACGTTCGCGAACGCGAAGAGAAGGGTGCTGTTTCCACTGCCCGCGCACGGCCAGCAGAGCAGTTGTTCTCGAGCAATCGCCGCTGATCCGTATGTTTAGTGCGATCATGGCGCCCGCTTTATCAAAGGTTGCAATATGTGCAGCTTCGATTTTGATTCTATCGGAGCTTGAAAAGAAGAAGCGTCGGAGACACAGGATGTGGGTGTCGTCATTTCTGAGGGCGAGAAATCACGAGAAACTGCTCAGCGATTTGCGGGCGGATGAAACTCGACTGTTTGAAAATTTCAACCGAATGTCTCCGTCGGACTTCGATTTCTTATTGAACCGAATTGAAGCAAAAGTGTCGAGGCTTGATACCACCTTTCGTGACAGCATTCCTGCGACGACACGGCTGGCAATAACTCTTCGGTTTTTAGCCACAGGGGACTCGTATGTCAGCCTCATGTACCTCTTCCGCGTTTCGAGGCCATCAATTTCAAGAATTGTTGATCGGGTTGCCACAGTAGGGGGTTCCCCTCATACAATGACACCAAGCGAAGGGACATTTCATTGTCCCACTCCATACTTGTCACAAAATGTTATTATAAAATGTTATTATTATAATAAGGAAAACCTGGCACTCAGACGGACAAAACACAGGGTACTGAGCCATCGTGACGAAGTTCGTTGGAAACCGGGGACATGCGCAGGGCGCCTGTTTCCATTGTACGCGCAGCGAACGCGAATCCCTTTGAAGATTCACGCACACCGTCGTGCAAAGGCTGTAGAATGTTTTCTGAGGTGCCCATGACAAATCATATTTTGCCTATTCCAAGTTGTACGTTTTGACTTTCGTCATATAGGAACTAATATCAGATCTAGAAAAGAGAATAACGCGGCGCCATGTAGGAACTGACTCAGGTTTGTCGTTGCTATGTACTGAAAGCCCCTTTCCTCGTTCCGTGATTAGTGGGGAGAGAAACCTGAGGGGAACACGTGAAATACTTAATTTAGATTTCATGGTCCAATTTCATCTACCGTAGGCTATTCACTTTCATATTGGTCCCGTCTCAGCTCATCTCCCCGATTCTAACTCGTCGCTGATTTGTCGCAGCAATAGCTTCAATCTCGTGTTCATCCAAGGTTTCCTCGTCGTCCACATCCAAGAGATCTGCAAAAATATTCCTCAAGACGTTCTCTTTATTTTCATCATCCAATTTGAAGTACCTTTACTGCAATAGACAGTAATTCTATTGGTCTCTTCGTTTTAGGACTTGCTCTGTTTTTAGACTTTTTGCAGTAATGTTGGCACCTTTCGTATCAAACCCGTTAATCTTTGATTTAATGTAGCAAAAAAAAAAAAAAAGCTCTTATAATCCTCGTTTTGGCAGCGATCGCAAAAATCACGAATTTGCGTCGAATCAAACGTGGCCTTCCATAACACCTCACCTACGCCTGGATGTAAACGCAGTGTTTTACACCACCTAAGCAAATTTATCACTCGACAAGGAGAAGAAGTTAAAACACATCCTCGAGAGTCAGCACAAAAACACGAGGCGAATGAAACAAACGAGGAAACTCCCAGAAAAAAAGAGGAACTGGGCGCGGGGGAGCCCATAAAGAACCCGACAGCAGCCGCCCATCTGGGATCCGGGTCTCTGGTCGCTTTGGGTCCCCCTCGAAGCTGTGGGTCTCGTTCCCCTCTGATCCCGATGGTCGATCTCATTTGCATCTTGATTTACCTATTTGTCAACGGTTGTCGTTTCGGGTCTCCCCTCGTCACTTCTTATCAATCTCGCCGACCTGAGGTGACTCGTAGTCAAAACGCTCAGTGCCGTTACATTCTTCTTCGTTGAACACTCCAGAAAGGTGAATAGTTTTCGGCTCTCTCATGCCCGTGTGGGAAAACTCGACAAATTAATACGAATCTTGGGATATGTCATAATATTATGATTTATTTATTCATAACGAAGGTCATTTCAGAACTCTGTCCGTTACGTGGAGCTGATAGACGTCACAAATTTTCCCATTTCGGACTGAAGTACCTTTGGGTTCACTATCCTACACTCCTTCCTCCCTTAGATCGTATGGCTAAAAGAAGTGTTCGCCTTCGAACTTATTCATTTTTTATTTCAAGGCTATCCATATGTGTCCGTAACGGGCCTAGGTTGATCGAAAAAAATCGTATATAATTGTTCTGAGTGAGTTATCTACTTTCTTTCTACTCTCAACTTCGGGTATCTAAACATTCAAAATGGGCCGTGTGGTGATCGCTGCACACTCATGGCAAAATATAAATGTTCTTTTAAAAATATACGAGTGTAGCAAACTTGTCCCCTGATTCAAACATCAAGGACAGTTCTTTTTACGAGTGATCGTTGCAATTTTTTTAATAATGATTTATCTTAGAGAAAGAGTATGGGGAACCCACCCTCCTAGATCGCCAAAAATCTCGAAAATCCATTTTTAAAGAAACATACACTCTCCTCAAATCTGGACCGATCATGCAGAAAGGTTTCGAGAACCAACTAGAGCCAGAAAGAGTTCCCTGACCAAAATTCGAGGTGTATAGCCTATTTCTGGCGAACATTATCGGATTCGGACGAAACAGGGCTGTTGGGGGCTTGAGCACATGATGGCAGGGTTTTCTATAGGAGATGCGAGGATGCTCCCCTACAATGCGCCAGGTAGTTGTAATACGACACTTGAATGGGGTTACGGGACAAAAGGGAGAACATACTGAGCGAAGGGGCTTCTCTACTGAGTGGTGGAGCCCTTGGCCCTTCTTCAAACACTTCATTATATACATCACTTCACCGCTCCTGCTCTTCATCTGGTGAATCATAACAACAGACCAGTGAAAAAGCCGGTAAAGGTAGTGAAACATCAGAGCACGGCTCTCACTCAGACCGAATGCGTTGTAACGAGATTTCATGGTAGTTTGAGTGATTTCTCTCTCAGCTCTTCGTACCCTTCTGTCTACGAAACGTGATCAACTAGTTTACAAACTAAAATACCCACGAACCCAATCGTGTGACAAACGGCCTCTATAATATCAAAGCTGGCTACTCAGCTGTCTCTCAGGCGTATTTCGGATTCAGCTTACTTTGGGAATACATACTATTGAACAACACTAACTTTTGGTCAATCACTGTCTGATCATTCCCGAACTTGCAGATACTACCACGCGAGCCTACAATTTATCAGGTAGCTCAGTACAAATAGCATCAACTTTTCAGTCAGGAATAAAATCTTCAAATATACCTTCGTCTTGGTATAGTATAGTATACCTGTCGCTTCTGTCGAAGAATCGTGTGAGGAAGATGAATGAAGCAACGCAATGGTAATGGTTTTGATTTATTGAAAGTAGGTTTGGGTAAAGATCAGGTGTCAAGTTGGCTGTAAGACCATCATCCTATTTTCTGAGAAAAAAAAATTATTCAATTCACCAAAAAGTCAACCTCCCCAATTCGCCCCAAACATTTTTTCTGGTCGTTTCGAAGTGTCTATATCATAAGCCATTTTGGTCAGGGACGCGTTCCCGGCTCTAGTTAGACCTACAAATGTTTTTCAAAATTTGTTTTTTGGAAAATGGATTTTTTAGATTTTGGGCAATCTAGGCGTGTTCTTCACTAAGTTTTGGACGCTGAATTCAATGGGACGGGTCCCAAAACGATTGGCGCTCACCGGAAGATGTTATGGGTCAAAATGGGTATCTATCCATCTATTTCAAAAATGGGTTTTTGATCTGGTACCTAGGCGTGTGGGGTATCATGTTCCACTAAATTTTGGACGCTGAATCGATTGGAATGACTCTGGGACACTCCACTCTCACTGTTTCCCCCCATTTCTTTCATGCTCCTAGCCCGAGGAATAACTAACCCCTTTGAAGGAATTCGCAGCGTTTTGGTTTATTATTCCTTGAATCATTAACCTACGTTTTCATGCCCGAGATCAACCTGCCAAAATGGCCCAAAAATTTGACCGTAGGCGTTTCAAAAAAAAAAAATGTTTAGAAATATTTCTAAATATTTAAATTTTTGCTCAAAGAGTTTTACTTGGTCCTGGACCGGTTGGCGGCCACCGGAGGTGGGTATGGATCAAAATGGGTGCCTGTGTACCTATTGGAATGAGTCCGGACACTCCACACTCACTGTTTTCCCCATACTCTTGCTTTAACAAACTGTAAGCCTCTGTGGAAGAGTTCGCAGGGTTTTCTTCATAAGGAGTCCTTCTCCTTGTTGAATTGTTAACTGATGCCATCCTATTGGCATACCATGGAATACCTGAGAGGACTCCTTATATTCCCAGAGTGTATTTAGCGATTGGATTGCTAGTCATCAGGCTTCTCGATCCTCTTCTTGAGCTTGTGCCTCACGCAGCGTCCCGGCTGTATCGATTCGGAAACGCGAGAACCGCGCCATTTCATTGGATGAGGCGGCCAACCAATCACGAACGCCCCTCGCGACCGCCACCATGACTACGCCCTATGCCACCCCTCGGTCCCGCCGCCACGCGTCTTTTACTCCGCCGTCTTCATGTAATACGATACATTCCCTCTTCGGCCTTCTCTTCAACACGCAAACACATTTCGAGATATTAAATCCACTCTCTTTCTCTTACTGCCCCTCGTCCTCATCCACTCGAGGAATTGCATGATTCCCCTTCTTATTTGCTTTTTGATTGAGTCACTAGAGGCTGGCGCGTGGGCTTTTGAATTCACACCTTTCAAAAAACTCAAGCCTGTTGGTAGTACCTTTCGAAAAAAATGGCCACGAGTCCGTTGTAGCATGTGCTAATTCAATGGAGGGGGGTGGCTATAGGCTGTTAGAATATGTGTAAGCTCTTCCACAATTTCGATGAATCCATAAAATAACTAACTACTATGCCAGTCCCATCATCCATTCTGCTTTGTGGTTAATTGTATGAATATCATGCTGAGAATTTTCATTGGCACTGGAGTTGTCTCTAATCCCTCTTCGCAAAGATAAACTTAAAACCAACAAAATCAACTTACATTTCTCTCCCCTAATTTTCACCCTTACCTACTCCGTTCGCGATGATCGGGATAAAAATGAGTTGAACAAAATTATGGACCCAAACGGAGTTTATGTTTCTGTTTCGCTTTTCTATAATTGGAAAACCAAACGTAAACTAAAAGAGGACTCTAGGAAACATTAAATCAATATTCTTTCTACTCATTCATACAGTGAGCCCTCCTCTTTTCCTTAATCGTTCCATTTCCCATCCTTGATCATCAAGTGGCACTCTCCGCACGTTCACAAAAATAACGCTCATAACGTAATTTGAAGTCGCCAAGTTGAGTATACGAGTTACTATTCATAATTTATAATAGTGAAGTCAACACGATAGCAAATTAGTAATGTGCAGGCTGCCGTTCACACTTACCCACTTCTCCACTTACTATGAAGCCAATACATGATGGAACCTATCCGTTTATAGGGATATAATCACATATAAACACAAACTATTTTTTGGGATATAACCTCCATCAACCGGCCATAGAACAGAAAGAAAATTGCGTTTCTTCTTTTTCCATTAGCAAGTGTAGATTGTTTGACGGTCGTTCCTGGAAAGTGAGCGTGCAATTTGTGGTACATAATATGTGTTGGTGTTGTATACGGCAGAATGAAATTCATTAACAAAAAATTCCTTGTATGGTTTCCTTAACCGCTTGCTTGTTTCGAGCCTTTCTTCGGTATGTAAGGGAGCGTATTTCCCTAGGAAATTTTCCGATCTGTTTCGTTTTTTGACTGTCTGTTTATCTCAGGAAAATAGTCTCATTTGAGACTAGATTAAAAGTGTTCAATCTGTGGGGAAAAAATCGACGACATCATGCACATGCATGATTAAATTTTCGTACTAATGTACATTCGTTAAATAAAATGAGTTCAATATCACCTTATTTGCTAGTTTATTCGAGATACCTGTAGGATTATGAGCGTTGAGTTGGTTCTTTTTAAACGAAAATAAACTATTCACGGAAACCTCGGATTAACTGCCCAACCGGTTTGGTCTACTGTATTCACAATCAACTTTCAATTCGGTTGATTGACAAACGAGGGAAAACAAAGCAATACAAAAATACTTTTTAATAACTACAGTAAAGATTTCATTATCAAATTCCGTCAGATCGCATTTGACGGCCAATACGATTTTCTGCCAATACATTCTTGTTTTATTTCAAGTTTTCATGTATCATTTTCCCAGAAAAAAATTAACGATTTTCGCGACCAATAATCAATTTTTTTGCAAATGAGAAAAGAGGTACCTTACGACAGAAATATATTTATTGAAGAGGTAAAAGCGGACACATTTAATAGTCAATGTATGCCCCAAAATAGTTACCCTTGAATATAACTGCATCTGGTATTACTGGTAACGACGTTTTTTCTGAGCATCAATATTTTTGTTAACGTCGTTGTTTCTTCTATACATAGACATACCATCCAAAGTCAAACCGCACTGTGCTATAATCTTTTCCATTACTTCTCAACGTAAGCGTCTATTTTTTAGAGGTGTGCGTTTCGTTCTTTTGTGATTCTATTTCTGATTCTATTGTGATTTTGATCAGATTTTCTCTCCTCCTATGATTTAAAATAATTTACTAATGTCCTATGTAGAAAAGTTCTTTAATTAACATTAAAGTTATCCTGCAACCCTTTCCAAGTTTTCGAAAACAACCCTTAGGTTTAGTTTGATTGAGTAATTTTTATGGAATTAGAAAAGAAAAGTGACCAAAAATGAATGTTTTTGGCTGCAATTTTTTTTTAAATTTCTCAACATAATCTCCTTCAAGGCTGATACATTTCTCAAAGCGGTGTTCTAGTCTAGTAATGCCATATCTATAGATTGATTCGTCAAGCTCCTCATCTGGCGAAGAAAAAAATCTTGTTCCATCACGATAACGCACCATCGCACACGTCATGGCTAAAATCAACGATCTGAAGTTTGAATTGATGCCGCACTCTGCCTACTCTCCAGACGTAGCCCCGAATGACTATTTCCTGTTTCCTAACCTCAAAAAATGGCTTGGCAGTAAGAGATTTGCGGACAATGAAGAAGTAATCGAAGCTGTAAATGGGTATTTTGAAGAGCTTGACGAATCAGTCTGTAGAGATGGCATTACTAGACCGAAACATCGCTATGAGAAATGTATCAGCCTTGAAGGAGATTAAGTTGAGAAATGAATAAAAAAGTCTTAAAAACGTTGTTTTTCTTGGTCAGGCCGGAAACTTATCGATCCACCCTCGTATTAGATAAATAGAAAATTCGCACCCTCCAAACTTAGCAATAAAATAATGAAATGAACCATTGGAAACTCCTTTTCTTGGTGTTAGCTTTGCAATACTCTTCGCAGAGCATTTTTCGTTATGCTGGCTTAACCTACCACAGCGCCGTATGATCTCACGCTCACGGTTGATCAGTTCACGATCTCCTATCTTCACATCACAATCACAACTTCAACTTCAACCTTCATGTTGATTGTGATGTGCGTAGTTGCTAGTTGGTGTTCGTAGAAAGAAAAGTTTTGAAATACCTGTATGAATAAAACTATGTCACCAGGCTGTTCGTCAGGTCTTTGCTAAGCTCGAATTCGTTCACTTGTGCTCTGTAAGTTGTTCGGTGTATTCGTAGTTTTCTACTTTTGGTGACCCAACCAACTCCCGAGGACCTGTTTCCTTATTGTTATTGTTTAACTGAAGCTATACACTATTATTCATACATCTACCTACCTGTTAGGAATGATTTGAACGTTAGAACAATTTATTTCCCACTTTTCCGAATCTCAATCATACTGATGTGCCCAAATAGGACATAGTAGTAGGAGTCAACACAGAATACCCTATATTTTATTTATTCCGCAGAAATTCGGTACATACGTATTATACAATATGCTTAAGTCAGGAATCCGTTTAAAATTTGTTCTGGTCTGTTTCCTCAGGTCATCGATAGGGGTGGGGGTACTTATTAAACGTAAGCCGGCTTGTGTGACCGAGTATGTTCTTGAGTCCTGGACAGCATGTTCTTGGGTCAATACTGACTCCCCACACGTTGTGTATATTGTGATATAAGTCAGATTTGTGGCATCACTTATTTAATTCCTGTGAAGGAGGCAGGCACTTTTTAGACAAGGCTACCGTTTCTCATGGTTCGATAAACAACATTCCTCGGTAAAGCCTTCGCACTGTGGTGGATCTCACGATGTTCGTGCTTATTAACGACTCGAAAGGCTTCCACGACCAGAACGCAGACTTCCGATCCTCAAGAGACAACCGCAGAGAGTATCTGGTGGTCAGTGGGCTCGTCGCCTCTCTGAGCTTCTCACGAATATCGTGATATCACTGGAGAGACTCACTGAACGCTCTCTACTTGTAGAAGAAGTGTAAAAACTGAATTGAGAGACACATTTCTGCTTAAACAACACTTTGAATATTCCTTCACGATAGTTTATTATTATTTGGGGGATGTACGTTAAGTGATCAGGACTCATACCAATTGAGCGTCCAAATTCGATTGAAAATGATTCCCTACACGCCTACGTCTCCAAAATGCATTCGTTAAGTACCCATTTTCAACCGTGCCTACCACCGGTGGGCGCCAATCGGTTATGGACCCATTTTAGTGGATACTGTGTCCATTATTAAAGAAACATACCCTCCTTAAATTTGGGCCTATCGGGCAGAAACGTTGTGAGGACCAAACAGAGCCAGTAGGTGGTCTGGACCCAAAATTCCAGATTAAAAAAATGAACTTTTCTAAGACCAAAAACGGCGGGCGGGTTGGTTATTCGTTGAACAGCCTTCGTTATGAAGTCAGAGGAGGACTTTTGAGTTGGAACCCCACCGATTGGCCCGTCCACACTGATTTTTGTAACCTAAAAATCTGAATTTTAGGTTAGGTTAAGGATCTAGTCAAGTCCTCAAGTTAGTCCTCAAAACTTTTCACTTTTTGGACCAAAGTTGGAGAGTGTACGGGTAAAAATATGGCTTTTTGAAACAAGATTTTTGTGGTTCCTAGGCGCGTGGGGTACTAATTCCGACTAAAAGTTGGACGCTGAATCGATTGGAATATGTCCAGTACACTCAAAACTCACCGTTATAAATAATGAACCATTGTGGAAGGATTTGCAGCGTTTTCGATCTCTTGAAACGTAACCTGTCAAATTTTGGCGCCAATCGAAGAGGCTGATGATCACATAACATACTCGTAGGTTGATTACCTATTCAAGGAATAACCAACCTAAAACTTGATAAAAGATTTTAGAGCTTCACGGGGATCCATGATTCTGTGAGATTCCTCAACTATTGTGAGATAATTAATTCAACAGCTTGGCATAATTTATTTCTTCCACTCATGATCATTCTCAGGAATCATGATCACTGTACAAGGAGGATAAGATATGAGCGCAAGATAAAATTAATGTTTTTTGAAAAATAATTAAGTTTACGGCCTGTGGCTGTCCGATTTTGGGTTCCGAAGAACTCTATATTACTTCTCTGCTAGTTGAACTCTTTTTATTTAATTTGCAGGTAACTATTAATTGTTTATTGAAAAATCTTCGCGGTACCCCCAACCAACTAAACAATCTTGAAAAAATGCCACTTTATTGGGCCTCTAACTAACGCCTTACAAAGGAGGAGTATTTTCAAGTAGAATGCCTGTAAAAATACAGGTCTGATGACTGCCAATGAATCCATTGTGATTTACTTCACTATCTAGGGCAGTCAACCGTCGCCCAGTAGTCTCAGATTTTCCCAGTAATCGGACATTGTGCTGTTATTAACATTGATTTTTATATACTCAATATTTCGACATGAAATGATCTAATGAGTGAAGGGACTTTTCAGCACCATTCGGACGCATTATTTTATGCTACTATATAAAATCGTAGATTAAATCCAAGTTAGGAGAGTCATTACGTTTTTATTTAGAACTATAACCGTTGTGCGGGTAGGTTGTTCGAGAGTTAGGAGCCTTCGGTTCTAGTCGAAATGGACATTAACGTGAATTCTTCTGTTCCTGATGTTACAGATTGTTTGGTTTCATCCCAAGTGTCGTCAGGGCTTCCGCTCTCCCACACATATCCCTGGACCAGCCTTACTCCAGATATACCAAGTGAGTATTTCGACTGTGGAAGAGTGTCGGGTGTGAATTTTCCAGCTTTTCCAATCAACTAACTGTCTAAACTGTGACGTGATGGATAATTTGAGCTTTTCCTTTTCTTTCAGGTTTGTCAGAGGTGAAAACAGAGTCTGACAGTAGTCCTTTACAAGAACTACAAGGCTCCGAAACTAATTATAGCGATTGCAGTTACAATAGGAGTCATGAATATTATGGCGACTCTCAGTACTATCAAAAGTAAGAACGATTCACCGCACCTTTTTACAACAATTTTTGAAAGTTTTCAAACTTGTTGTTATTCAATAATTTTGGTCAAAACGATGCACAGTTGTCTTAAAAACCCTTTACAATTATATCGCGAACGTCAAAGGTTCCGTATTAAGGACTGACCCATTTATAAAACCATTAAAACTTTCGTTTAACATTTTGGTATTTATTTTACACATTATGATTTATAGCGCACAAAATTCACTTCGTGGCGTGCAAAATTACGGAACGATTGGTACAACCGCTGTAAGTGGGCAGACTGGGACTTACGTGAATGCTTCTGCTGGATTCTACGGGAGTCCATACACCCCTCCAGGATATCTTCCGAATGGTAAGGACTTATTTATTGTCTCCATCATTCTAAATTGAAAGAAGTTCGTTTCGATAACGGTTCCCCTCGTGGAGAAAGGGCGACATACTATTGTGATTAAATTAATTGAGAAATATGAATTATTGTTTAATTAAATTTCAATCGAATGAATGAATTAGTATTTTCCAAATTACTTGCTTTACATCCATGTGCGCTAAGTGACTCAATTTAGTCATAAAGGCTACCTAACTAGTGTAACTATACAATTTGGCAGACGAACACTGACGGCCCAGCCATCTAGATACCCAATGCCTTGGACTGGTTTGTTTTTATGAGAACGCCCGCACGGCACTTGAATGAGTCCTCTTAGCTAAATTTGATGGTGTGGGCTGCAGATATACCAATGATCTTGATTAATTATCAATTTTACGCTTTCATTCTTTTACAAGTTCTTTTGCGTTACAAATTATACATACAAATGAATTTGGTAAATAATCGCAATAGTTATTATCGTACAAAAATCTTGTGTACAATCTTCCTAGGCATTGACAATTTGCCATATCTCACTTGCTGAGGCAGTAGACTAGCGATAGAGATTCTTTTTGCTCCCGGGTGAATCAAGGCCATAAGGTCTCCTTTACTCTCCTTGCACAAAAAGTAGGTACAATTGATACATCTTATCAAATGATTTGAGTATGATTGAAAATAATTATGTAATTCTTCTACATTCTCTTAATGGTAAAATTGGAGGGAGTATAAACACTTTTGCGGTAGTGTATTAAACAGTATTCAAATTTTGTACCGGTGCAGAATTCTGAATTTGAACCGGTGCACTGCACTCCCAAAAAGGAAAATTGAGAGTCCTTTCCCTTAAAAACCGACGGGTTTTGGCCTTGATTTCTTTCTGTCAACTTTCATCAATTCCATCCGACGCCGTAGAAATGCAGGAAACTCAGCGCCATTAATTCCAGTAGTTTCTTTGTAATCATAATGCCGCTTCTCCCGATTACAAACCGAATAACCCTCATCCTCGACAAATTGGGTTTGTACCTTTATCGCCGTTGATAATGCGAATTCGATAGTTACCAATTACCAACAGGTTTATTCCCAAAAGAATAAAAGTTTTATCGCTTTAATCATTAATCGTGAGTCGTAAAAAGAAGTAAAATGAGATCTTTAGTCGGTTATAACGCAATGTCACGCTGTGCTTTGTCGGGGGAGATAAGTCTGTTGAAAACTAGTCTTAATTAGTCATTTGTCAGCAGCGAACTATTATGTGTGAGCTAATAACTTTATTAGAGGACATGATTTTTCACGTATATTGACTTTTTAATGGCCAAATTTACTATTTTTTACTTTAATGTCTTTGAAACGATTCTATGAGATTTCTTATTAATTTGTGGAATACTCGAAATATCCTATATTTCCTGTAATCTTGTGGATAATGTGTGACTCAGTGTTGGTTTGGAAAACAATTCCTGGGTGAATTGTTTCTCTTCAGAACCATTTGTTGCTTGTAATTGACACAAGAATAGAATTCGGAATGGTGGAACTAGTTCCATAGTTCCTAGTTTAATCGAGTATAAAACGATGATAAAGCGTGTTTCAGTTCATCTAATTTTGTGACTCAATCATGTGCCGGTGTAACATAAGAGTCAGCGTTGGGCATTTTTCATTTATCAATGAGGTTATGAATGACTCATTGATTGTTGTTTGGAAGTGAAAATGTGAATATAAAGTATAATTTTTGAAGACGTTTTGAATTCTAGAAGGAACAACCGCAGGCAGCTGTTAGGGGAGGAGGTTGGGACTCAGCAACCATTGGAAAATACAAAAATATCCTAATTTTACCGTAATTTTTGTTAGCGTAATCATCTTTCATTTTCAAAGTACACAACCTATTGAACTCTCAATTCAACCGATCTCGATGGAGTTTATTGAGTGAATCCGTGACGTCACCAGGGTGGCATTCTCCGCATTGCTCCAACAGCTACTTGAATTTTGTTTATTGGTAAATTATCAGGAAATTGAAGTGGAGTTCTTGAACGTCTGAGTCCTCGGAAATTACTGTTATGATTAAAAATTTCCAACCCATGTGAAATTCCCATTTACATGTAGTAGTTGGGAATTTCACTTGATTCACATTTACAAATACGTAAGGAATGAACTAGTTCTCGTTCACAAAGGAAGTTCGATGGGAATTGATTTTTAAACTACGATGTGCCCAACTTTGATGAGATTGACGTCACATTTAGAAGTCTGAACGGAGTTTAATTAGGTAGACGAGATTTTGGTTTTGATTGTTCAGTAAGACCACTTGAGTACTAGATGTTCTATGTATTCTTCTTCGGATTCCATGGCAACTTCGTTAAGTCTGGATCAGCGTCAATTTTACTGTATTTTCCCTCCGTACTGTGGCCGACGCTAACAACATTAAAGCTAACTTCTATTTATTCCTCCACAGGTAATCGGAGTCACTGCAAACTGAACAATGGGTATATGAACTATAGCGCCTCGTATCAACAAAACGGGCCAACGTCAGTTTACGGAAGTTACGGAACGTACAACCCAGCTCACGCGTACTCCGCGGCCCAACAGGAGTACAGTGGGTATAGTCCGGCTGGTTACGCCAGTAGCGGTGTTGCTGCTGTTGCCAGTTACTACGCAGCCGCCAACCAAGAGTCGTACTACTATCAGTCACCCTCGGCTTATATACAGCACCGAACCGATTCCCCTTCGACGAGTGAGCCGACATCACCGGTCAAGGCGGAAACAAGGAGGAGTGAGAGTGAGTATTTTGGTAGAAATTCGCTTACCTGTTCCACCGCTTCCATTCAAATTGGGGGTTTTATACATCAATTTGGAAAATGATACAAGTACATCCCGTAAATCTGACAGCCGCTGCTGCAGGGAGAGACTTACGCAGAAAAATTTATTCATTCTTTTGTGTTCATTATGTTCATTCTTACTTGTTGAACGTTACGTTTCACTTGCTAATTTGTTGTTATTGCTTTCCCAAAATTTAATCTTGTATTTTTGTTATGCCCCAAATTGGTGTGTAAAACCCACAATTTGATATAGAAAACCTCCAATTTGACTTGAAAATGTTCTATATTAAACCTCTCGTCCTCCCCAACTTATATCACAACCAAATTTATTCCAACGCTGTCGTCTCAACTGAACTCTGGAATTATTTACATCATCAATTTATGCTGTTGGATTTGTTTGTAAACCTAGTGGAATTGCTTAATTTTCGTCTTCAAAATTTAGTAATGCTCCTCATTCAATTCTTCCCAATCTAAGAACATTACTACCCGTTTTACGTCCCCGTTACACATTTTATTAAAAAAATTTTCGGTTGTTTGTTTAGAAACCAGCGGCCGAGGTCGAGGGAGGAGGGTCAGCTGCCCCTTGGGGCCCCCATCACCTTCAGCTGCTCCTGGAGTTGGCGGAATGGACTCGCGACTGGAAAGGGTCTTTATATGGGACCTAGACGAGACCATCATCATTTTCCATTCCCTCCTCACCGGTTCATACGCCTTCGAAATACAGTAAAGTAAGGAAAGGAGTGAATTTACTTACTGCGATCAGTTTGAACGCTGAGATTTCACTTTTATGAATTTTGGTTTATCATTATATTTGTAATACTTATACTGGGTTCCCCTCAGCCCTTATTTCCTTAAATAATCAATTTTGGAACGAAAACAGTTTTTTTTTGCAACTTCTGGTAATGTAAGGGCCTACGAATTGCCAAGCGAAACTGCAACCATGCGCAATCGACACCAACTCTTTTCTTTTACATTCTGACAATTTTTTCTCAAAGATTCTGATTCTATTCGAAATTTTAATTTAAAAAATGGACGAGGATTATATTTTTCATGAAACTTGCTCGGCGAACTTAGGACGTAGTATATTTCAACTAAAAATTCTCTCTTTCTACTGATTTATCCTTGGAATAGAAATGATAGCCCGAAATCTCATTTTCATTTTTTGCGCAACCGCAAAATTTCCCCTAGAATAAGCCAAAATGTATAAGTGTTATCACTCAATGTGATAGATGATATTACATCGTTTTTCACTACCAATTCGCGTGAATTGATTGGTTTTATAAACAATTTAATTCGATTCCAAAGAGAAATCAATAGAAAAGGGCGAGGTATGGATTAGATTGGTACTTTGGGTACTCATAAATGAGAATGGGTTTTGACGCTTTTTGGATGGGTGTTTGAGGTGTTAGTTTCAACTAATTTTGGACGCAATGCGGGAAAGCCCTGTTTTTTGGTCGAATGTAATGTTTAAATAATATTGAAATAACGTACCATATTTCAATTTTTTGAGCATGGCAAAGCATTTGCGTTATTTGGTTAGTGATGTAATAGCAAACTAATTCATTCAAAGTTATACACTTTTTTCTTCTTCTTTCTTCTTCCTCAACTATTGTGCAGTCAACGAATATGACCATGTTGAAGAATCACGTTTCATCATTCGGCCTATTTTCAGTTATGTTTGGATATATGACGAAGCGTGTCCGATTGCGATAGGCCCCTGACAATGGTTCTCCCCCAATATCAACTAACTTGAGAACAATAAATCAGTGTGGAAGAATTTGTAGCTTTTAAGGAAGAGTTTCAATGGATGATTGCAATAACTACAGTTATAATCCTCGCATTCTTAGGACACCCAGACTATTGTACAGCTTGGGTTCAAGATGGAAGAGCTGATATTCAACTTGGCTGATTCCCATTTCTTCTTTAATGACGTAGAAGTAAGTTATTTCTTTTTTTTCGATTTCTCTTTGCGGTGAAGAATTCTCACATTAATCCTCAAACTCTCCACTCTTTGTCTCTTCGAAGGACTGTGATCAAGTGCACATCGACGACGTCTCGTCCGATGACAACGGTCAAGACTTGTCGACGTATAATTTCGCTACGGATGGATTCTCGATGACGACCGGAGGAGGCAACATGGGAGGCGGCAATCTGACTGGGGGTGGTCTTGGTGGGGGAGGAGTGCGAGGAGGCGTGGACTGGATGAGGAAATTAGCTTTTAGGTCAGCAATTTTACTATTTGAAATTGTTTTAGCCATTCAATAGGCGACTCCATGACGTCTGGAATATAAATAATTATAATATATATGATATTACTTATATTTTATATTACAGGTACCGAAAAATGAAGCAAGTCTACAATAACTATTGTAATTCCGTTGGAGGTAAGTCAACTACAGCCATTTAATTCTTAATACAAAATTCAATATTCATAAACGTTTGAAGTCTAATCACTAACCTTTTGAGAACTATCAGGTCTCATTGGGCCTGCAAAGCGAGAACAATGGCTTCAAGTACGATCAGAAATTGAAGCTGCGACCGACAACTGGCTCACCCTTGCCACGAAATGTCTCACTCACATCAACTCTAGGTTGGTTCTCTCTCTCTTTTTTTCAGCAATTCATTTTATTGCCAAATAGTTATGTTGGTGAATCTTAATTACTTTATTAATATTTTAAATTTAATTTTGATAAAAATCATTCTTGTGCGTATTTTACAGGGATAACTGTGTGAACGTTATGGTAACAAGCACTCAACTGGTTCCTGCTCTCGCCAAAACGTTACTTTTCGGGCTCGGTGGAGTTTTTCCCGTTGAAAATATTTATTCCGCCTCAAAAATAGGTTTGTATCTGTGATACACGTCTTGTCAATCGTCACGATTATGTAAAATTTTTCTAAAAATTGTGCATCATTTCAGGGAAAGAATCCGTATTTGAGAGGATAGTGACGCGGTTTGGGCGCTCAAAATGTACTTACGTCGTCATAGGTGACGGTCAGGATGAAGAAGCTGCTGCCAAACAAGTGAGTTCGCGTTGTTTTATTGGATATATTATGAATAGTGAGGTTAAAGAGCTTCTTTTACCGCCTCTTGGCTCAAAGGGTCTTCAATGAGCGATGAGCTGGAAGTGTAATTCGGCGTCGACTGAGACCTGCACAGTTGAATTAACTGTTGTTACAGGAGCGTCTTCTGTCCAACTGTCTTATTAACGGTTGTTTCTGTAGAGGGTAGGAGTCGACAGCTGTTTAACTGTTATTTGACGGAATTTGTCAGTCCTGGAGTCGCCGTCGAACATTTGAACTAATTTTATTTTCACTTTTTGCGTTCAAATGTTTTTAAAATCTCCTTAAATGATGATCATGTGTTCAATTTAGTATCGCTCTAACAGCGAGGTAGATGAGTGGAAAAAATCCAGCTAAGTCAATTCAGGGCAGCGAGGGTCAGTGTGGTCATGTTTTCAACTTCAACTCTTTATTTCAGAAGCCTCTGGTGCCACAAATGTACCAAAAGCATTCTGAAAGGCATCAACCTGATTATGAAACTCTGTTCACATCAGCATGACTTCCTCAGGACAAAATTTCCGTATTCGACGACTCACGACACTCGTTATTTTTCAGATGAATTTCCCCTTCTGGAGGATTTCGTCCCACAACGACCTCATCGCCCTGTACAACGTCCTCGACATGGGTTACTTATAAGATATTTTTCCCAAAGTTTTTATTTAATCAAACAAACTTACTTCATCCAATATTTGATGGCATAACACGTGACAACGGAGCTTCATTCCTTGCTGAACCTACGTTCTTGTAATGCCGACGCGAACCGAAGATCGTCGCACGTTGCGCGCTTATTCAGGGTATTCTTCTTCTTTTTTTTTCTTGACCAAAATAGCGATTATAAACTTGATATCAGACTACAAATCGCCTAAACGAGACAAGAATCAAATAGAAAAACGCACTAACATAAATTTTTTATTTACTTTGTTTTAAGCGCTTAGGTTTCGGAATTGTCATCAATCAATCTTTTAGTTTTTTAAATTTTAATATTTTTATTTTTTCAAAAAAGGGCATTTTGCAATCCGAATGTTTGGATTCACAGTTCAACTGCAGGGAACTCTAGCAAGCCTAAGCAGAAATTTTGGTAGGAGAGGATAGATTTGAAAAAAGGAAAAAAACTGTGACTTCCGTTTTATGACCGAATTACCGTGTTGATGTAGCTAAAAGTGGAATTGTGAACACGGAAATGCATGTACATTTAATTTAGTTAATAAAGACAATATTTACATTCGATCTTGAGACGATTCCGTTTCCTTTTCAGGTTTTAGATAAAAAAGAAAGGAAATGATTTTTAGTAAAGCCAAGGGTAAATGAATAGTTGGAAAATAATAAGATTTATTTATACATTACTTCAACAATAGGGAGGAAATAACGTGGTTAACAACGAAATTTTGGTCCCTATAAAATGTATATAAGACCCACTAAATATTGCAATACATCACACAAACTACTAGTGTTCGATATCACATGTGTCGTACCTCACACAGATTCAAATTAACTCTAAATAGTACTGGATGGTCCACGGGAGGGGCAGATTCGAATTAATTACAGCGTTCACACTGGGTTTTACACTATTATACGCTATGATAATTCGGAAAAACTAATCATTTTATTGGTTTTTATAAACAGGTGTACACGTTTGAATCTGAATGCAACAATCTGAGTTCTGCTGCGTTATCTCAGTTGAAAAAAAAGTTGATTTTGAAGCGTATTTAATGAAATGAAGCAACCAAGTAGAAGCTTAAGGGTGATAGAGAATAATTTCAAGCACAACGGTAAGAACCACCCTAATTTTAGTACTACCTAGTAATAACTACTCTACACCATTCTAATAGACTACTCCGGTGCCCGATTGGATTGAGGAACAGGATTTGATATTCTTGAAGAAGGAATTTTACTTCCAAAATCAGTAGGCCTATTTCAATAAATCAAATTGAAGCAGTCCCGTAAACCACCTTTCGCACCCAATAGCATCCAGTCTGTCGATGCACGCTACATTGACATTTTTTCATTATAATCCGTACTAGGTATTTTGTCTTTTTTCCGCATTACCACGGGTGGTAGTATTGAGATTCTTTTTTGGTGCGTGTTCTTCGTGAGTGGGGTTTTCTTCCCAATCAAAACAAAAAATGAACGGTTGTAAACCTTCGGTTGACTACGTCAGTACGAGGCGTTTTAACATAAGACAAAGTGGACTAAGGAGTCATTTCGTGCGCTTTTCACGTATAAGTTCCTTCATAAGGGACCGTCATTACGTAGAAAGATATCGTGGCAGGTTTCATCTACATAGTACGACTTGTGCGGAGCTGATATATGATCAACGTTGAAGAAAAGTGATTGTAGTTGCGGTTTTGAAGATATCAGTCTTGAATAGCTTGGCCAACTGTTCAACGCGCGGGGAAGTATGATATAGCGGCAGGAGTATGGAAGATACCGTTTCTTCTTCAGCCGCTTTCGGCTAAGTTTAGGAGAACGTGTAGTTCAGTAGCAAGCATCAGCTATACATTTTCCTGAAATGATCAAAAAAGAATGCTAATATTTCAATGACAATGACGGCGCGTTGAGGAGCATGCAAAAATCCTATGTTATTAGTATTTGTCTGGTAATCATAATCTTGTCGTCATAGACGGTTGCGGAAGTGAAGTAAGTAAAATGCCAGAATGTGCATTTCAAGCCAGAGATGCATCTCGAGCCCACTTTTACAGGCAGATGGACATGCAGCGTTGCTACCTGAGTCAGGAATGTTTTCTAGTGTAAATACAATTTTTTGCTGCATCAGTTTCACAATATCTTGCTACTTTTAGATAGATACGTCGGAAATTGTGGATTCAGGGTTACCCAAAGGCGGTCCACTGGTCAATGTAGCTTATAAACTGTAAACTATGTAGTCTTAAGATCTGCTTGGCACTGGTCAAGGAAAAATATGGGCACAACCAAAACCCAGGTCCACGTAAAGATTTTCAGATTATTCGGAGCCCTCTGAAGGTCTCTTCTGGTACAGAACGCGATTTTTTTTTTTTTTTTTTTTTTTTCAAGTTATTCGATCACGTGTTTTGCGGACTAAATTCCTTCTATTCTGACTCACTTTCGCATGGACAGTTCTGATGCTTTGGTGATGAGGATTCGGACGTCAATTGGAGGAAAGTTTTGGAGCAACTTGACATTCGATGGGAAGTCATTCTCCAAAATCTTTTCCCTCAGATGCCTGCGAATATTAGATAACGTATTGGAGTACGGTAAGTAAATTAATAATTGTTTCAGGCGTCAAGAAAGTCAGCTTACAACACTCACATAATCATGGCAGTGCAGACGTAAATAAGAAAGGAAAATCGACGGGAATCGGCAAAAAGTGAGTCCCAGATGCGCAGTAAATCCGGTAATGGGAATTCTTGTGACAGCAAAAGAGTCAGCCATCTGCAAATTTTGCATGAATTAGTTAAGTAGACGATTAGCTCTGTCAAACGGCGAAGTAGTTTAGGAACACGCCTCACCTGAAACTGTAATACTGAGGGCGGAGTTCCTGCTGCTGAAGGCAGGAGTACACGTCGTAATCGGCAGCTCGGAGTTCATTGCTGAGAGTGTTCATCAACTTGTTAATACCCGTGTCGGCTTCGTCGAGGGATTTTATGAAAAAATCTCGAATCTCGCCCATCAGGTTTGTGAAGGCAAAGAACGTGTCCGGCTCAGCAAACGCTGTTCGGGGAAAAAAAGTAGGTAAGTTTGATGGACAAGCACGACCTGCTCTTCTCTTAATTATATAATGCCACTATTGGATGCGAAAGGCATGATATGTAATAGTACCTCTCCATTCCGGGTCAGGATCACAGGCAAAAACGTGGTAAATGACTCCGATGATTTCGTTCATTCCTTGTACGTAGCCTTGGCCGGGGTTGAGTTTGGCGTATAGGAACAGGATTCGCTCAACAACCTCCCAGTGAGCTTCGGAACCTTCAGGAAGCGGCGCGTAGTCTTCGGGCGCTTTGCGCACAGACAACGCAATCTGGCGAGGGGAATAGGTTAATTAATTACTACCAAGTCAGGAAAATTCATATAAATCAGGTTCACTGTGTAGACACTAATAGATTCAACTTACTTGCTGGTATCCGAGAGAGCAAACATGCAATAAAATCGCTATTAAGTCCGAAATTAGAAGGATAGATGATTGCGACGGGTACAATAGCAATCCGTAAATTCCACGCACATACCCGAGTAATACCGAGACCTTTTCTCTCAACGTTGGCTGATTTGAGGAATGTGTGATGAACTCTTCGGTGAAGTCTTTTAGACCCTCCGGAGTTTACTATTTCTTCGCACGGAAACTGTGTCGGTTGTTGGAAGAACGATATGTCTGGGCACAACCTCCTGAAAACCACATCGTAATATTATTGCGATTTGAAATGGATCAGGCTGGAATTTAAGGATAGCATGTATTTTTCTCTCATGAAAATTTCATACTAAGTGGACAATCTTCGGGCTCCACTTTCTCAGAAGATGCTCAACAAATCACATCGATTAAAAGAAATGTATATTGTCGAGGATAATATTGCCTAAGAACTGGGCCAAAAGTTCTTGGACGCGATAAACTGACTCGCTATTGATATGAATTTAATAAAATATAAGGAAAACAGTTAATTTAATTCGAGAAAAAGGATGAGGAATCGTTGTTGTTTTGTGAACAATCGATCACAGCCTTAAAATAACAAGATAATTTAAAAATCATAGATTTTACTGGAAAACCTATAATAGGCGACGCAGAGCAGAATATTGCTTAGACGATGTCAGAATATTGACTAGGAAACTTCATTCGAAACTATTTATTCTATCAAATAAGAAGTTCCGTACCGAACATCCTTGTCTATCTGAAGGAGGACTTCATTGTCCTTAAAGAAAGTGCCCCAGTTGGACTCAGGATTGAGATTGAGAGGGTGATCGGCGAAAGTGACGTCAACTCTTTCTCCGTCGCTCCCATCTAGATCGCCAGGACTGACGATCATCTCCTCTGCAGAGAAATATATTGGCATAAGCGCGGAGCTCACAAAATTAAAAAAAAAACATATGTTTGAAAGGAATAATATATTTACTGGACTTACTAATGAATTGCTTGTAAAGTTCACGTTTTCTTGTCAGCAGTTCACTCCAAGATTTCTTGCTTGGTGGGAGATAGTTGAGCATCAACCGCCAACAAAGCGCTCTATTGGTAGCTTCATCA
This sequence comes from Cyrtorhinus lividipennis, assembly GCA_019603395.1. Taxonomy (NCBI): domain Eukaryota; kingdom Metazoa; phylum Arthropoda; class Insecta; order Hemiptera; family Miridae; genus Cyrtorhinus; species Cyrtorhinus lividipennis. The sequence continues at coordinate 8,265,478 of CM034003.1, read as the reverse complement.
GGAATTCCTGTTATAATTTGTCCGTACATTAAACTTCAAAAAACGTGGAATACTTAATCAATGCTTCATTTTTCATGTCCTAAACGACAGCTCTTGAAAACAACATGCGAATACGTGAAAATTCAACAGGCAAGACTAACGAGAAAAGATAAAATCAAAGTGAGTAAAACTTACCGTTAAAGCATACGTTTTTGAGTTTTTGCATGTCAACATCTTCTTTTGAAATGAGTTCTTCGAATTCTCTCAGTCTAGAAAAAACAAACAATCGTGATAGGCTTAGACAAGACAGCTAAAGACACGCTTCTCTCTTACTTACAACAATATATTTATAGATTGATGAGGTATAAATAAATTTGAATTGGAAATGAGACCAAAGTGGGCACAGGTTCATATTTCTGTCAGTTTAAATGGACATGTCATGCCTAGATGGGCGGTAAGGCCGTGATAGCTAGTTAGCCGAGTTATTATGTAATCAAGAAAAGGAATAAATTTACAGAGCAATTGCGATAAAATGACAGTGATACAGGCTAAGTGAATTTTTTCACGGCTAATGAAAGGGAAAAAACAAAGAACTTGATCTTGAAGTTTGACGAGAAAGATGAATTGTCACGTCAGGAGTAATGAATGACATGTTCGGCTTGTGTGTGCCGCAGTTTTATCAATATCAAGATCACTTCAAGATTTTAGATTAGAATTCTCAGGTTTCTCCAACACCGCTCAATGGTCAGAAGTATAGGGATGAATCGCTCCCAGTACTCAATCAATACTTAAATATCTGTACTTTACTCGTTTTAAATCAAGAATACTATCCTGGCCCTCATGCAGGAGACTTCTTAAAAAGCGAGTGATCATGATTTGAAAATTATATAATTATCTTTTTATAATTAGTTCTTATAACTTGTCCTAGAAAGTGAGATATAGAGAGAACTGTTCTACTTCGCTTACGCATTCGGTTTCAAATCCACTTTAGAATACAATAATAGGTTTTTATTGTTGATTCTTCACTCTCAACGGTTCTTCATTTTTTTTTTAAGGAAAAGTTGTAAAGCTGTACTCATTGGCGAGTCATACAATAACTAACCCGATACAACACAAAACAGCTTTTATAACATAAATTTAAGGACTAAGGACTCAAAAGTGTGTTTCGAAATTTTTGACGATCTAGGCGTGCGGTGTACTAATTTTTCACTAAATTTCGGACGCTAAATCGATTGGAGTGAGTCCCCATGCTCCTGGTCCGAGGAATAAACGGAATTTGTAGCGTTTTTACGATTTGAGAGAAGCGAATTCTTAATCAATTAATTAATTATGAGTTAATATTTTATTTTGGGCCAGAGCTTATTCGACCTACGAGAGAAACATAGCGATATGGCCAAATTCAACTCATTTCACCTCGTGAGCTAAAAGTCTATTGAATGAACATTTTAGACAATTCAGTTCCCTTTGACTTTATTTATCTCCTCAAAAATGGATGACTACATTTCTTTTTTGTGCTCCGTTGCGCATCCCGGCGAGTGTTTCATTTTCATGATAATCCAAGCTTGTTTTGATCGCAGAATTGCACGCAGATAATTAATGTATGCATGAGAGAACAAATTCCTTCGAGTCATTCAGCTGTTTTCTTCCTACACGCACAGTCGTCTAGAGGACATGGTAAACAGGTTTTCAGGAGGCGTATTATATACCGACTTTGTCATCAAAATGAGCTTATTGTTCTCAAGTCATTTCGGTTCGTTATTTCTTAAATCAATACTGTTTTCATGGCGAAGATCAACCTCACCGTTTTATAGTAAACAATTTTCAAATAATTTGTCTTTTCGTCAGAGGCCCCTTTCGGCACTTGTTGGTCCTCGAAACATTTCAGCCTGATCAGCCCAAATTTGGGGAGGGTATGTGTGACAATGTTTTTTTGAAACTGGATTTTCACGAACTAAGCAGGGGGTATCATTTTCCACATTTTGGACGCTGAATCCATTGAGATGAGTTCTGGACCGATTGGCGCAAATGGGGTCAAAATGGGCATTTACCTACCTATTTTGAAATTGGTTTTCGAGATTTTGGGTACTTGGGGTATCATTTTTCGCTAAATTTTTGAGGCAGAATCGATTGGAATTAGTCCTGAATTTTGACTGCTTCCCCAATACTTTTCCTTTAAGGATTAATAACACATTGATCCAAAATTTGCAGGGTTTTTTCTACTTAAGGTTTAGACTAATTTCAATGTTTGTTTCCCAGAAAAGTAACTTTTACTTAAAAAAGAGAGCTGAGAGAAGCTTTTTGTTTGGATGTGTACAGTTAAAATTTGATATACAAATTGTTCCCAAGTTCATTAATGAAAGGTGAAAGAGACATTTTTCAAATTAAAAAAAATTGGATTCATCACTAAGCTTTCAAATTTTAGTTGCAGGTTTTGGCACAATTAACTTCCAAGTTTTGGGCCGAGGGTCTGACAGCAACACGATCGTCAAGAGTGCAAAACTGATCATTTTTGAGCAGCTACCTCAAACTGTTTACATGATGAAGAAAGCTAGTTTCAACGGATGAGATGTTCATCCATGGGCCCAATTTCCGATTGAAGAGAGAGGGTACGCAATTTTTTAATTACTTCGTCATTTCAACATAAAACTAAAGAAATTAAAATGTATTGCGTCAATTATGATGAATTGACGTAATGTGTGAAAATTTCAGACATACGGCTGTACTTATATTTAGATTAGAAGATAAATCGTGGGTCAGAGCGGTGGAGGTTTAAACCACTTTATACGATCAAGTCAGGCAGGACCCGTGGCCTGATGTTAGCATAGCGAGACTAGTTTGAGAACTAACAAGGCTAATTGATTGATAAATTGGAAAAAAGAATGTCTCGACTTACCTCGCTTTATACGTGGCCATCGCGAAGAAAAATAGGATGAAAGTGAAGTGATGATGACCGAAGGCTAATATCGTTGCAAGGTACTTGACGGGGATGATTTACATAACGAAACCAGAGACGCATAAACTAGACGAGTTTTTTTTTATTGTAACGAAAGAAGAAACCAGTGAGGCTGGGACGACATAAAACAGAAGGCGTATCACGTCCCCGATGATTTGACCGACTGAGGTATATGACACATGGCGACCGAATGTCAACTCTCAATACAGTGGCGAATTCGAATTTGAAAACACATCTGACACACACACACAGACCGTGGCTCAGCAGGCAATAATTATCATATCAACACAACATGGAGAAGGGGGAACGTTCAAAGAGAAGATAAAATCAGATTAAACCCGCAATGCTTACTGCGTCTGTAGAAAATACTTTAGATGCTAATTATCGTATGAGCTGACGACCATTTTTCCAAATTTGTATTAAGCATTTTCCACTCAGTGAAAGTAGATTTTGATGATTTTGAGGATTGTATCACTACATTCTTCGGTTTTCATTCCTTACTTGTTCCTTACATGTTTACGGGTTGAAAGGCTGGGGTAGTTATTTGAGTTGTTTTGTTGTTGCAACTGTTTCTCACCTTGTACGCTACTTCTCCTTATTAATTTTCTTTAAATTCAGCGCAACTTATACTTGTAGCATGGACGTTGAACTCGTTCTTCGTGAATTCGTTCTTTTTTACCAAAATTGTTGTTTTTCATGAAAATACCGAATTGAACCTAAACTAACTATTGAACAATTTTTTCAAGCTGAATTGAATCGTGACACCCCTTAGGCTCCGGGAATACGTTTCGACATTTTTAGTTTTCCAATATATAGAATTCGTCCTATAATTTCGAGAAATTATTATTATCAGTATTACAAGTCATCTTCTCTTAATGTCATTTTCGTATGAAATCGACCCCTTGAAGACTGTCAAGTATAAGCGGTAATACCCTCTCTGGAACGCACTTCAACTTGTACTCCGTCCACTCTCTAGAATGGGCACAACGTTGGAGACCATAGCGTAGTAAAACAATTTTTTGGGTTTCCTAGTTCAACCGAAGGGATGTAGGTATCGCATTCAAGTTTTGATGAGAAATTGAAGTTAGAATTCAGGGCGCCGGTACCTACCCCTCCTTCAAGACAGGGCAGTTGTGATGGTTTTAGTATCGTATCACTTGAATCCTATTTCCGCGTAATTACGTACAAAAATCCTGAGTCAACTTATGGGATTTGAAGAAAAAGATGTAGGAACAACAAATTTTTTTCCACGTATTAATGTACGTTTTCACGAAGGCCTGTTGAAGCCGATGATTGGCACATAATCGGCGTAGGACATTGCACTGGAACTGTGTTGCAACTTTTTGTGTTATTCACAGTTAGGTCGCCCTCGGTGTTAGTAATTAGATGGTTGTGATCTCATTGAATCCCGTGTGAGTTGAATAGAAAGATTTTCAGATCTTTAGTCTCAAAACGACTATAAAATAATAGTGGCTGATTGGTTTCATAAGAATCTAGTGTTGTTTTGCTAGAGAATTCTCGGATTCTAACAACCCTCAAGACTAGCAAGTTTAACAAGTTCTAACTAAATGGTTAATTTTGAAGGCTTTTGTAATGTTCATTATTTGTTGGCGGGATACACTGAAGGGGGAGGGAGGGTTAGGGGGTGGCCTGCAGGGTACTTTCGAGTTTTGGCGCCTCCTGTGGGGTGAATCACGTCCCGCCCTCTTTGACACCGGGGCAAAAAGAAAAAATTGGTCAATCGATCTCGATCAAAATTGCGATCACGGCGAGAAGGGGAGTTCGGTCCTGGGATCGAGGTGGCCGTGGAAATGCGACGAGGCGCATGCCCTTCGCCTGACTTATCGATCGCCAACTTAGCCCACACACTCGCGCAAGCCCCCCCCCCTTCCCTTCCACAGCCAACACACCAAATCCGATCGGGTTTCTGTCCTAGTCCGCGCACCGTCTCTCGGCCCGAAAAAATCTTCGGAGGGAAATTTTCTCGCCACGACGACAAAACCGTCGCATTTCCTGCCCGTTGAGGAATATTCGTTGTCGGGCTCTTCGTCGAGGAAGAGCCTCGTTTTCTTTTGAATTTATTTTCCGCTCTTCCCTTTCCGCTCGAAGGGAACCACCTTCTTCGCCCGAGACCGTCGACAGGGTGAACAAGCGAGAACATGTAAGTCTTCATTGCCGCCCGAATTTTTGCTGTAACATTACCACAAACGACCTCCCCCTCCTTGCATCAATTGAAAATGATCAAACAACCTTAAAATCGTCCCTTTTCTACATCACCTCAAAATACGCCAGCTGTTCAATCTTCAACATCGATACTCTCAGAACCTTATCAGGTCTAATAGAAATCAATAGTATGCGGCCAGTAGCAAGTAGATGATCATTACGCCTTTTATTCGTGGCCCTTACAGTCAAATCTACAATGTATCCGTTCCTCAACGAGAAAATTCGTTTAAATCGTCGCCGATTCTCACATTTCCCTCTAAAGCCGCTCAGCCCCTATAGAGGCCTCTTTTCTCCGCCTTACACCAACTTGCCCTTATTAACAATAAATAGCGCCATCGATTTGTCACGACAATCGTCCTATAAGTTTTCCCATTGAAAAAGTTTCTTTGTGAACAACCGTGAATAAACTATTTTACCAATTTTAGGTAGATTTCTCTTTCAGAACAGATTTGTCCTGTTCGTAAAAACATTTTTCTCATTAATTATACTAAAGAACCATTTTCCATTGAATCCTTTAAAGTTCACTCAATATACGCTTGAATCAATGCGATTAAATCTCCTGTAACCAAAAAATAGGTGGACAAAATTTCTATTTCGCAAGTATGTATGACTAAAACGATACTTCCTCGTACTTACGACTCGGGTTTAAATTGATAAAAACAAAAAGATTTCTTTAAGTGTTTGTTTCTTCTCAAATGAAATATGACCTCGTAAAGGCCAAACCCACTTTCCACCCCACTTTTCCGGTTCACCTTTCGGCCGTCGTTTCGACCCGTTGAAGAACGTTTGTCCCGATTCCCTCGGGAGAATGAATGAAAGCATCAATGAGTCGAATGTAGAGGCGAATTTGTTTCTAGTTTTCAATATCTGTGGCCCCCAGAACCTCCCATTTGTATTCACTTTTACGGGTCAAATTAATTTCATTTTCTGATTTCATTTAATGCATACCTATTCTATATTAACTAAGATCTTTAGGTAGATGTATTACCTTTCAGTATGACGATTTTGTTATTCATTCATTATTTTCATTAAGTATATCCAACAAATCTGAACAACTTGAACCTATAATTTATACACAGCTCCTTACTTGAAGCACACATGTGTACTTACATGTACATCTTACACATCTCTGGAACAATCTATTATTGAGTGTTTACGCATAGGTGTGTCTGAAACTGTTGATACCATTCCTGGGTTCATATGATAAGAATGAATGACAAATGAATTCAATGTCAAGGATTTTTCGAAAAATGTATATATTTATTACGCGATTTAATTTTATTTGTTGTTTTAAAGTAATTATATCGATAATTCAATTATTTCCAAACTTTCTCCCACACGCATAGGGAGAACGCACCGGGGTGAGTATGTAAATGAAAAAGGTCTTTTCGATTCAACTTCTTCAACTTTTTCGACATCCTATTGGCCACTCATTTTGAGAAGTACGCTGTTTTGTATTAAGCTTCAAGTACCAAGTGATGGACATGGTTTAAAAAGTGGGGAAATTCGCTGCAGCATACTGATAACATGCGATAGTAGCTTTCTTATCACGTTTCCTAGCCATTTTTATACTGGTAAAAACACGATCGCAAATGTGCATGTTCTCGTAACACTTTTGTGAAAGCTTGGGGAGCCTTGCGCGGTGAAATTCATCCGAATTACGATATTAGCTGCAGGTTGCTTCTCCGACTTCTCAAGGTAATCGGTTTATTGTGCTGCTTATGAGTGTAACTTGCAGCTCTTTTGAACGTCGCGTTGGGCCAAGCAATTTGATTCACGCTGTAAGGCGTAACAACCATCTCTATATTGTTGTTGTTGTTGGAATTTTAAACTTTTGTTCCACGATCTAAGCTTGGTTTTGGCTAATAAGAGATGTAGTACATTAATCCGTTCATTCCCACTTTCATTGAAAGCTTTTCGCATATTCCCTTCATGCGTCGAAACGATTTATTGTATGCTCCACGTTACTACTGAACTAAAAATGATGAAAAATAGAGAAGACCATCTGAGTCAGCGTTGAAAACAGTGCCTTTCCATGTATTATACATATTTACAGTCTACAAATTATTATAAGTATTATTTTTGAATGAGTTTGGCTTGATTCTGAGGTTGCATGCACTAAAACGTAAAGTCGAATTGCGTTTCAGCGCCAATTGATGAGGTACTATCGGTTTTTTATTCTTTCGAATTACAAGGAGAATTCAACGGAATCGGTGAATTTCTTTGCTGAAACATTACGCATCTCTCAAAGCTCAATGATAGAGCGCTGTGCAATCACAATAACAACAAATAGTGTTGATTGCAGGTAGTGGTGTTATTGCGCGCTCGTAATTTCGTGATTTTGGAGCTCTTTGCAAAGAATAGGGAGATTGAAATTAGTTTTTTTAGGCCTCTAACTTAAAAAAGGTGGTTCGTTTCTTGGAAAATGAAATGACCATCATTGTCGGATGGATCATCGGCTTATTTATTGCGGAGTTACCTGCGGACACCATTTTCCTACTTGACTGTTCTATAAGTAGATTGGGTATGTACTCTACTACGTGGGGAAAGCTAGGACATGTAGCCTGGCCACAGTGTCGGGTATAGGCCACTGGTCCGGAAAACGTGAGCTCATTGGGGTCGTCTATGTAAATCGATTAAAGGCTGTTTCCCCTCAAATCCCACCCTCACCCCTTCACAAATCCTCCCTTCTGAGTTCATTAGCATGAAGGTCTGTTTTCCATAGACGGGACCCTTAAGACAGAACTGAAGCTTCATCCCTTTTGTTCGCTAAAGAGACCCCCCCCCTTTCCCCTCGACTCGTACCTTTCATTGTTACTTGCCTCAGCCGTCCTGTGTGATTAGCGAGCAGGCGCCCCGTGAACTTTTTTCTTTTCCATAATAATCATCAAGTTGTTTCATATCGGGAGGACCAGGCTCTATTTTGTGCCCACAGGGACAAAAGGAGATCATAGTATACATATCCTAGAGGGAATAACGCTATAATTCTTCTACAATGGTTGATTATTCCTTTGAGTATGACTATGGGGAAAACTATGAGTGTGGAGTGTCCCGGACTTATTCCAATCGATTCAACGACAAACATTTAGTGGAAAAATATAATACCCCACACTCCTAGGAACCCAAAAGTCCAGAAGAAAGAACTTTCGAAATTGGTAGGAAGGTCCAATTAGACCCATAGGTACCTCCAGTGGGCACCAATCGGTTGGGGACCCATCTCAAAATTTAGAGGAAACTGATATTCCATGTGCCCAGTTCCCAAAAAGTCCAAAAATTTGAGTTTAAGAAAACACATTTTCACCTCCTTCAGTCCGATTGGGCTGAAAAGTTTCAAGGACCAACTAGCGCCAGAAAGAGGTCCCTGACCAGATTTTCAGAAAATTTTCTATTCGCAAAAACGGTGTGGGCAGTTGACGGAGGACGGACATTTAGGTTTGGTTGATTATTCCTTGAACAATGAACCTGTGTATTCATGCCAGAGGTTAGCAAGGGTTAGCTCTGTTAGAGAGAAACTTCTCTGATTGTTTTCAAAATCTGACAGTATACGTTTCATGATGTCCTAAATCAAAGAATAATAATTCTTCATGAGGATGGGAGCCACTCTATTCGTCGTTGAAAACCAAAACCTCCATTTTACTATCGACAAAAACCACCTGAAGAGCCCATCACTGCTCGAAATACGTCTATTCTTCACGATAATTCGAAAGAAAAATATCGTACTCGGGAACAACCATTCCTCGCAGAACAAGTTTTTAGTATCAGAGTTCGAAAGAACTAAGAATGACTTCGAAGTAGGTCAATGTTTTATCAGGAGTCTCGACCAGCAGGTTCCAAGACCGAATAATTTATGAAGGATCGGCTCCGCTTGGGTGGTTCATATTATAGTTGCTGAAGGGAATGCTATGCAGTTTGCTCTTTTAGTGATGGAATATTACAGCATTGCACCATCCTTCCGAGGTTTCATCGCTCCATAAGGATTGACGGAATGAATTCAGACCCCTTGGTAATTTCCATTCTTGATCAAATCATTAACTTATAATATATACTCCAGAATCATCAATTGTGTGTAGTTATTTTATTATTTATTTATTATATATTTACTTGACAAATTAAATACCAGCAAGCGTACGACGTTCATTTCATCCATAATGGATAAAATTGAAAATCAAATTATTTAATTTCGGTACCTGGAGGTATTCGATCCCTGACCCACCTTCGCAAACGCCTGTGTGAGGTCGAGTCCCGCCCACAAACCACCTACAGTCCCACCCAGTGTGCCGGAGGGGAGAAAACAAAATTTTGCTTACGCGTGGGAAGTCGTACTGCTCAGGGTTTTTGGATTTCTCGGGACATGAGCTTTTGCAAGTTCGCCAGAGGTGGGTGGCAGCTGCACACGTGCGGCCCTTTATGCGGGAAGGGTTTTAGCAATAAATTCACATCAAGTCCATTATCTTTCTAGAACTTCAGGAGACGTTGAAATATAGGCGGCGATGGGAATTCTTTAAAATTCTTTCTTTTCTAGTTCATTGGTGGCACGTTTTGGCCGGGCTTTGGCACCGATAACGCCTCCTTCAGCGTAGATTTATCCAATAAACAATGTGTAATTTTTTACCAGAAAATCAACTATGCACAACCATAAGCCGCTGAAAGTCCATTGGTTCTACTAAGTTTTTAGCCGTAGTTGATGGAGAAAACTCGGTTGGACACCTATAAATCATGAGTCACCCCATATAATGTTAAAACTCACAATATTTCGTTTCCCTGAAGAATTTTGCGAACCACTGTTCAATTTCGTGATGATGAAAAAAAGGTAGTTGAATTAATAAAGGTATACCACTATACCTTTATCAATTAATTCACACCTATTACAGACTGAGTTAAATTTTTTGCCTAATTGGTTAAACCTAGTCTTGATAAGTCGTAGTTCCCCTAAAATAATTGAAACTGTTTCCATATAATTGAACTTTTTGTGAGAAAAATAAATGTGAAATGGCACGTATACGGATTTATAAACTTTTATGAACTAGGAACTACAGAATAGTGGAAAACAAAATGATTGTGAATAATCATGTAGGTCAATCAATAACGAACGTAGTTACAAATGACACATCGGCCGTAGTGGGCGACCGAGGGAAATGATGTGGTCAAACATTGTCGGGTCATTGAGGAGGAATAGCCGCATACCTGTGAAGTGCGTACGCTGCAATCACTAGGGAGGGATTCACCTGTAATACCTTCTCGTTGCCAAGTTATTTATTCATTTCTTTTATATCTTTCCCCAAATGTAGATTTTATGCATTTTGATTCAATCTATGCGTAATGTACGGTATTTCGTCAACAAGACTACAACGCTACTCTCATTGTTACTCTTTGAATGAGTGAAGTTCACAATTTAATGACATGGGTTGCTGCGATGTCCGCCATTGTGGTTTCACACAAGACGGGGGTTCTGTTCGAAGTTAGATACCAACATGTTACTCACTTTATTCTTAACTGCCTGTGCTCCGATTTCGTTGCATCCAGCCTCATTGGTGTCGAGGAGGGCGGATGGGAAAAGCCAGAGGGTTTTCCTGGAAAATTCCGATAGTAGGCGTTTCCACTAAGGGGGTGAGCGCGTGCGCGGGGGTTGTGATCCGTCGGCGAAACGGGTCGCAAATGGATGGAACTGCTACGACTTCAAGGAAAACACGATAACCGGCACCTCTAACACCTAAAAGTATTTAGCTCGCGGACCCTCAATGACCGCTTGAGCCTCTATTCGTTTTTTAACACATCTTACGATACATACTAGGATGGTTCCGATTCATCACACATACTTCTGCATTCCGGTAGCAAGAATAAGAAGCGTAAACATCGAACCAAAATCAATTAGGTTCGAATGCCTTTCATTTGCCTAGACCCTCAAGTTAACGGGGGATTCATATGTTATGAGCCTTAGCCATGAGCACTGGCGATTTATGTTATATTATAATTTTGTATCATAAAAAGCCAAACATTGTGCTATTTTTAATCATAGTTTATATATACGTGTAAATTATTTAGAGAGGGTAGGTATTTCATTTTATAGGGCACTTTTGAATTATGATGAACTACACGACCTGCCATGAATGGCTTTCCTCGTTTTTGGGCACTCTAGTCCTTAGTCTGATCCTGATTTCCTGATTCCGGTGTGTATATCACACGTGCCGTTTTCGAGCCCCGTGTCTCGTCGATGTTTTCTTCGCGGACTAGAATAGCTCTTCAGTCTGAAACTTGATAATTGTTCCTTGAACTGGCTCCTTTCGAACCTGTCTTTATCAATAGATCGTGGGAGCGGGACAGTGTTTCAGCAACAATAGCGTTCGCCATGGTTCCATGTGTTGAGGGTGGAACACAACTTTCCTTTTAGCTGACTACTGAGCTTCTAGAAGATACGTTTATTAGTACTACTATTACTGTAGTACTGTTAGGATGTATCTGTGTAGCTGTTGGAGGGATCACAGTTGAAGTTTGTTGGTTATTATAATTTTGTGCTGCCTTGCTTCTCAGGGGTTTTCGTGTAGGGTCATCGTTGGGAATGTAGAGTCGTGATTGTGTTACTACCACGAATGCTACTTGAATGCTCTTGAGTCAGAGCTGAAGCTCACTCGAATCGTGCTCAGTACTCGCGCGTGGGAACGATAAACCTTTTTACTTACAAAAGTTCACTCGAAACCGCCCGAGGAAACGCTCCCTTTCTTTTCACTTGCGCTAGCTCTGGCGGACAAAAGCGCGACGACCCACTTCGTGTACTTCGTAAAGCGCCCGACCAGCCACGTCGACAGCCCACCTGCCACCTCCAATGCCCTCGACTCAACTCCATGAACGCGAGTTCAGTCCACTCGTTACCGTGCCGCAGGAAACACGCGAATTGTGGCTCGACATTGATAATTTGTCTGTTTTTCGTTCATTCATCGGCCGACTGCAGCGGTAGGAGGTAGACGTCATTAATTACGTGCAGCGAATCAGCCGAGCCTATCACTGACGAATACATACATGTGAGTGAAGGGGATATACACAATGATGATTAAAAACTACTTATTAAAAATACCAAAATATTGAGCATTATGATCACTTAATAATACTAATCAATGCCCTCCTCTGTATATCGGTTCATGGGAGCTCCCGTAAGGAATTTATCAAATTTCGTGTCACATAATTTCACATAATCGTGTCAATCTCAACTATGAACAACTCATTGATGACAACGCCGATGTATATCTATCATACTGTTTGGATAAAATCTTTTAGGTCCGACGTAAGACTTCAAAGGACTCTTTCGTTAGAGACAAAATATTATTCTTTAAAAGTGCATCAAGTATTGCACGTGTTTTCGTTATTACTGCCATTCTGCCAAAACATAATGAGGCTACCAATCTAGATAGTGAAAAATTGGTTATACCTAGTGGGGATGCGCCAATCCTTCTAGAATGGCTCCATAGAATGGCTGGGGTTCACGAGAAACCGGCAATCTCACCTGCAAATGGAAAGCGAAAAAAAGGTAGAAATGTTAATCTTGAACGGAGACCAGCAGCTACTCATTTAACGCATTCATCTACCAGAAACTTAGACGCTTTACTAGTCAAAAGTGTGTTTAAAGGAAGCTTTTTTAGTTTGCGTAGAAATGCGCTTATATGTCATTAATCAGTATTCTCTTTTTCTTTTTTTTTTTTTCAAGGTATATCAACATAATGGTCTTTTTCTAATTTTAGCTTTTCCAATTTCTTACGATTTTTGTATGCAGCACACGTAGGTACAAGTATTGACAGTAATTTAAACCGTAACAATCATTATGAGAGATACTGCCTTTGTTCCCACAACGCTTCTGGCGGTTGGTTAACAACACTAGATCATGCTTTCCCCGAGCAAATCTATTCATTGAACGCTATACACTGCACTTTTTACGCGTCTTCCATGGGATGACATCCTTAGCAACCGCGAGAGGCAAAACATCAGCATGATTTCCAAATTTGAACAGACGATGTCCGATGTTTCAGGGCCGCTCCAGGAGCACCAGAGACGTTGGCGCCTCAAACGGGCCCGGATGGCGAGATCATCGGAGGGCCCAGGACGCCTCAGCAGATCGCTGCACAGAAAAGGCTTCAACAAACCCAAGCTCAAGTAGATGAAGTGAGTATGGACATTGCTTGCTATCTTACTGCAGTTGAACGTTCAGAAGCGGTGTGTCGTTAGGGCACCTCCCAGTTACCTTTTTAGACGTCAATTCGAATAGAGCGACCAAATCCAGATTGTTCACTTATCATCGAATGTAGAGCACTCAAGTTTTCCCCTAGTGCCGCTTTCAAACGGTTACTTTCGGAGTCTTGAAATTACTTCGCCCAATTCTAATAAATGAGTCAAATCAACAGTTTCAAGTTGGCAGACGACCAATTTTCCCCTCGAGCGCCTTTCTGACCGTTTTCCAATTTCCTTTACCTACTTTTCTTTCCACCCTTTTGCCAGGCAATTCACTACTTTTCAATTTCATCCAAGTTTCCCGCAGATTGCCTCGTTTGAGAGAAAAATTAATGAAAAGGCGCTCGTTATAATTCGATAACTCGTCCTGATTGCTTTATGATTAACCATCGTCGTATCTAAACATCACTGAAGCCGAAGTAAATTATGAAATATAATTTTGTTATTTTTCTCGAAAATACTCGCTTTTCTGCTTGTTTCACCTGCTGTACTTTTATCACTGAATAAATAACTAGGTTCCGACGACAGTGACCTGAAAATTACCGACTGTCTATCTTACGTAAGAATAAAGAGGTTTCCATTTTCTATCGAACCACGAATGTTGATGTTTGGGTAGCTTGGTATGTATGCGCAGTTGAATGTTGCATTTTTTTGGCATTGCCTTCTAGGGCATGCAATTCAAGTTCTGAACGGGTCCTCTTTAGAAATGAATACGTGATTTTGGTGGTAAATATCGTACCCAATAAAGTTCAAATATGCTTTGAGTGAGTTAAAATAAACATTAATTTTTATTTATACGCCAAGTACACCCAGATATAAGGAATAGGGCAGAGAACACTCTAAAGAGAGCAATGTGTAAGAAAAGTTTACTCGAACCGGTTGAATAGAAGTAATCGAGAGATTGTTCCTTTTTTACCATTAGAAGTTCCAGATGAATAGTCATCGTGATAATAGACTGGTGGGAAAAGAACAATGCCCGCCTTCTTTTTTCCTGTTATTTTTGTATTGATTGGTTGCCGGTGAGATAACTCTCCGATTTATGGCCAATAAATGTAGATAGGTTGCCCTGAAAATTCAGGAGGAGTCTGGCGCGACCCTGAATTTTGATGACGATTTATTAATCACAATATATTAGTGGTAATAAATCTCAACATAAGATTATTCCTGAATTTGCAACTTACCGCTTCTGAAATCGTTCTGTTCAAGAGTGGTGAACACTCTTTGAAAAGTTCAAATGATTAAAAACTCGTGTAGTTCTATAATTAATAGTATTCGAAAAATTATCATATTCTAGTGCCTTTTTTTAAGGGCTCGATTTTTCCTCATTTTGAAATTTACACTTTAACACGAAAAAATGAAAGCGAAATTTAGTAGGTACTGGATAATAAATAATAATTAACGAATAAGGTCGGCAACTTTTCTGTCCTAACACATTTAAACATTTTGATTACAGGTCGTTGATATAATGAAAACAAACGTCGAGAAGGTATTGGAGAGGGATCAGAAGCTTTCAGAACTTGACGATAGAGCAGGTATGAAACTTGATTTTTCAAAAATATTTAGCACTGTATTTCTTGAATGGGGTGGAGATACAAATGGGGGTTTGATGAGGAATCATTCACGTACAATGTATAGTTTTAGTTAATAGTAAAGACTACGAATAGCATTGAAGAGGCTTCTTGGTAACTAAGTATGTTTTGGACCACAACCAGAGAAAGTCTTTTGACGGTCCCACCTCACTTCCCTACGGTTCTGGTAATAAATGGAAATTTACCTATCTTGTTTCTGTGCCAAATGAATGAGTTTGGGGACTGAACGCGCCAAAACGCAGGGATATTCCTACGCCGGAAGTTTTCGGAGGAGTTTCAATGAAATACTGAAATACTGCTATTAAAATAAATTAGAACAAAAGTGTGGTATGCCGAATTGGGTCACTAGATCCCTAGTGGAGGCTGTTCCGCCTTGGGAGGCCTTTTAATGACGACATTATTTCTTAGTAGGGATAACGGGCCTTGACATTTTACACAAACGACATTCTCCACAAATTTGGATTTCATCCTGTTTCCACAGATGCACTGCAGCAAGGAGCATCCCAATTTGAGCAGCAAGCTGGAAAACTAAAGAGAAAATTCTGGCTTCAAAACCTTAAAGTGAGTAACTCGAATATAATCGGGCATGTCATACACAGATAATAGGGTTCAGCTAGATATTAAGCTTTCTCTGCTATCGGTACATGGAGCCCGCTAAATTCGTATTTAAAACTGATAAACCATAAGAAGAGTGATTTCTGCAGTCAACAATTACAAAAAATTCAATTTTTTCTCATTTTCGCAGATGATGATTATTATGGGGTTGATCGGGCTGGCCATCGTCGGTGTTATAGTGGGTAAGTTCAACTAAAGAACCGAGAGCAGAATCAAAAAGCAAACAAAGGAAAGAATCACCTCATTTCTTGTCTACCCTTTTCTTCTGTTGATTGTTGACAAACTTCTACACGATTGTTGCATCGCGGCCCGGACGGCATGGCTCTTCATGTTTCCTTTTTTAAAAATTTATGAATTGGTCTTCTCATCTGTTCATTTTTCTCGACGGATTTCGAGAGTTCCTATTCATTTGACAAGAATTTCCTCCTCTTTTTTTTCATTTCCCCTGATCGTTTTTGTCCTCTGAACGTTTTGTTGGACGTGTCTGTTTGATGTCAGTCGCTGTGGACCTCCCGCCTACTTCTAAATTCACATTTCCTTCTTCAAAAAATAAAGAAAAATCAAATAAATGATAGTATCTATTCTCTTCATAAATGGTCATTATCAAACTCTTCAAACGGAAAAATTGACTCGAATGAATGGTGGAAATCTGCAAAATGTTCGACAGACCTGAAAATATAGAGTTTCTCAATATTATTACGTGCCTAGGCCAGTGATAGAGAGATGATGGTGCACTATGACTATAAATTTAACTGAGGTTTTAGATCGAAATCTCAAGAGCACGAGAAGTTCGTTTAAATTCGTAGATAGAATTAATATTTTAACGAGGGGATGGACAACCGGATAGTTACCACTATGGAACAGTTGGATAAATTGTTTTCCGTCTTCCACTCATAATTATTGTAGAGCCCTCTACCAAGGACCGGCTCTACAATCAATTCTTAACCCACACAGCAAGTTTCAAAGTTTCTCTCGAACGAATTTCGTTGTAAAAATATATTCATTCTCACACCAACTAATTGTCATGGGCACTTTTATTGCCAGTCCAAACCTCCCTCGTCCTTACAGTTTGAGTTCTCTGTACAGTGATTGTGTTACCTAGGTACTTACGTGGGCATATATAAAATGTATATACGCTATAGTATTATGAAGTTGCAAAGTAAATAATGTAACGATGTGTACTAGATTTTATGTATATAGAGGGCTAAAAAAGTTTTACGAAAATTGATTTTATCCCCGGAGAAAATGGTATAAAGTATTGGTTTATGACTGTGATTGTTGGAGAGTCGGTGTAAAGTTTAAAGGTTTTGACTCATTCCTGTTGAATTTAAGAGAGTATTGAAGTGGTCGTAAGTAGTGGGATGCTGTTGGTTGGAGGAAATGTTTGAGGGTACGTGAATTCAGATTGGGACCACAATCTACCCCCTCACCTTCCATCTCCCTGCTGCGTTTTAGGGTGAACATTGCATCTCCAATCCCTTTTGAACCACCCTCACTCTCTCCAATTCCATACGGACCACCCTCCCCTATTTCCAACCCTGTGTGAACCACTTTCCTGCTCTCCAAGGCCTCTTGGACCACCTCCTACCTCTCCAATGCCACAAGTACAATATTATCTCTCTCTCCAATGCCTCTTAGACATCCTCCCATCTCTCCAATTCCCCTTGTACCACCCTCCAATACCTTGAGTCTCCTGTGGCGGGGGTTATTTATTAGGGTTCCAAACTACTTGGCTTGCATACATTCAACCATGGCCTAACTCTGAACATTTTCCTCTCAACCAAAGCAACACTCTATTTTTTGTTCATTATTCTTGTTTGGAAGTAAATTCATCAACGGCCACAGCTATACAGCTGTCAAAATTGAAAATAGGTAAAGGCAATATCATTAAACAAACAAAAACATTCCAAAATTACCTGCACAGAGACCAACAACAAAATCCACCAGAGTACCTGTTTCTAGTTTTTTCTTTCGCTTAGGCTTCGGCGAAATATTACTGTTTTAAATGATGAATTACATTCCAAAGTGTTTTTCTTCCTCGTAGACCACTCTCGACTGTGACATATCAAACGAGAAAAAAAAAACAAACAAACAAAATAGCCGAACGGATTATTATACCGGTATTTTCCAAACTCCTAACAGTGCCACCAGTTAACACGGGCAATGTTCGTCCTTACAAACGTTCTGCGGCATCGATTTTGATTTCGAGAAAATACCACAGTTTCGCTTACAATCCCTCACGATGAACAATGACAATCCTAAAAATTGACACATTTTCCTCAAAAAATCCCAATTTTTCGTTTTGATTTGAACGAGAAACAAAGGCAAAACTTGAGAGTCGAGGTTTTAGGAAAAGGACGAATTTGATCTCAATAAAGACAAATATTCCATTTACGAGATTCTAAAAGTGAACGGCTCGCGCCTATACTAGGAATGTTATGCATTTAACTCATAATCCACGTTTACCCGTGTGGGCATTTCGCGGGAGTATAAATTGCTTATCGTCCGTAAAATCCTCTCGACATACATTATGATGCGTTGATGGGAGATATAATTCCCGCGAGGTTCGCAAATGTGAGCTAGTCCGCTTTTTTAAAAAATGAGTTATTCCGTGTACATCTGATTGCCTCTGTTTCTCGGCTTATCACTCCCATACCACATCACGACCTAACAAGCATGCGTTCAATTCACATTTTTCACTTATGCATTCCACAACACTTTATTTCATCAATCAGTAAAGCATATTCAAGAAGATCGGCATGTGAAAATCTAACGAAGCATTTGTTTTCAACTTTTTTAACGAATAAATCGCTTTATATTTACGAATTTTGATCAGCTTTTTGTGCATTACAAAACACTTTTTTTAACGCCAACTTGTCTTACCTGCCAAAGACAACTTACTAGCCACTTTAGTAAGATATTCAGAACACTCATACTCGACCGCATGCAAATTTTCGACATACATAACATTGAATATACAATAGAATTTCAAAAAACGTAGCATAGTTTTGTTATGCGATGTGTTTCATCGTTTCATTGGTCGACAGTAAATACATCGACAACGATGGAGCTATGAAATGGAAATAGTGCAAAGTATTACTTTTAATACTAGCCATGATTGAATAATGTAGATATAAAAACAGGAATTAATGACGAAAACTCACTTTTTCCAGAGTATAGAAAGGTAATATCAGATGTGGTAGTCATTGCTAATTTAAATAAAATGCTTTTTAGACGATTTCGAATTATTTACGATTTGGAATGATAAAAGCTTGTACTTATCACTTGGAAATTTTATTGAACGAAAAAAAACTATTTGCATAAAGCTGTATTCTGTAATTAAAATAAGCATCCTAATATTTATCATTGTGGTTGTAATATTTTATCATGATGTTCAGAAGAAGAAGAACGTGATTATTTTTTGTTCTTTTCAAAAGAAAGGCCTACGGGGTAAAGTTGTTCACCGATGGACTGCTTGCGTTGAACTCGCAGTTACGGTCTGTTGTAATTTGACAAAATAACCCAATTTGTGGATGGAATGTTTTACTGAAATGAAAACAAGATAAATTAATAAAAGTTGTTTCAAAAGTATTACAAAACAATTGGCTTTCGAGTCGAAATCATCCCTTTTTGTCTTAATATTTAAATTATTGCAGCTTTCAGCGTGTTCGGCTCAGTCAAAATTGGAAAAAAAAGCTATCTTCAAAATCTATATAAAACTGCTGTTACATGCTGAAAGCTGAAAATGTAATAATTCCCCCTGCTTATAAGCACTTTCATCTGACGCATATGTATGTATTGCATGGGCCCGACTTCTCTTTCAAATTTCTTTCCTATCTTCCGTAAATTTTGAGTTTAACCTAGAACTATGTCTTCTTCTTCACATTCCTATACTGATTGTGGCTATTGGTTGCCTCTTTTTCTTTGAATACTTCTTTTATCCTTCGCCTCTGGCGAGTTTCCGTACATTGCTTGTAGAAATACTCTTCTTTAATGCATCCCCATCTTACTATTTTCTCTAAATAATCCGCTTCTCGTCACGACTTCTTGACTCTGTATTTTGGTTTTTTAGTGCCTATTCTAATCCGGCTGGTGCAAATAATGGGGCACCTATATGGGTTTGTAGGGTGCATGGATTCTCGTCTTTGTGGACATGTTAAGGGGAAGACCAAGAGTTTTTGGTTGGAGTGAAGAACGAGGCCTGTCGCAAGTTGGATTACTGGTTTTGTAGGCTTATTAGGGAGTTCATGAGCAAGATTGGGAAACACTAATTTCTTGGAGTGGAGGTCTGAAGATTGTCAATCCCATATTTGTTGCCTCTGTACTGGCAATTGATAACAACCTTCGTGAAGCCAACAATCAAAATCACGTCAGTTTTCATTTTATAACTCAAGCCTTCAGCAATATCTGATCTATGGAAAATACGGTCTTTCTTGCATAACACCAAGAGCCAAAAACTAGGGCTCCGTTGGCGCATGCGCCTTCCATACCTGAAAGCAATGATTCCAATTTTTGTATTCCAGGGGAAATCTATTGAAATCAAATACGCTCGTAGATAGGCTCGGTGCTTCAAAAATCGATTCTGATTGTTGATCTGAACATACATTTGTCTGCCTCTTTACTAGCCAAGCGTCTAGTTAGGGAACAAATCATGGGCTTTCTTACTTCATCAGGTCATTAGGGGTTAAAAGTTCGGTTATGAACATTCTGAAATGAATCGGTTGAGTTCTTGGGAGGTGGCGTTGTTGAATTGGTCGGTTTAATTCCCTCAAATATATTTCCGTTACTTCTACCGTATTTGTGTTCTTTTTCACGCCATTACAAAGGATAAGAACAATTACACCGATAAGGGTTGCCCTCGCCTTGGGTTCTGTTACAGCGAGAAAGTTGACCGAATCGAATGAACTTATGGCCTCTGACCTTTCAAGTTATCACCACTGGGTGTGGTGGAGGCCCTTTTGAACCCTTCATAATGTAACTTATACGTATCTCAACTGTGAATAAACTGTGTCTCCTCGGTGACCCATGTCAACCGCAGAATTGCCTTCTCTGACGAATAACATCAGTGGAGAGAAACATGATGCGTGCCCAGAGGCGCTATAAATTGAACTTGGCTATTTTCATTATCCCGTCATTTATTGTACAATCGTATTGAATGGCTATAAAGATGATAAAGAAGCTTCTAATAACAGTTTTGAGCATCAGTTTGATAATTTCATTCTCCAAAATTTCGACAGTACCTATCCAATTGAAGAATGCCTATCTTACTCGACTTCACTAACGCATGTCAGTGCCAACGTTTTCAGTTTCGGGAAAAGGTTGGGGTGGGAGGTTTCCAATTCTAGCTTCGATTCTAGGAAAAAAAGCGAAAGCTTGAAGAGAAAAAAAGTATGAAGCCCAGATGCATGAGTGGGCCCAGTCAAGGCGGACTGCAGGCAAATAAGAGCTGAAAGAAGACTTCAAAGTGGGGTAAGCATGCTTTATCCAGCCATAAATCTTGAAATGATCAAGGCGTAGCTAGGCTTTCACTCGATTATCAATACGATAATACGTTAAGCTGAAATTTATTCGCTTTGAGAATGACAATCACGTCGCTGTTAGAGGTGCGCCCTCTCACGGCTGATGGTGGCTTTCTTTTGTAGAGAAATGTTGGCCTGTCCTCTAGGGCAGAGTAGGAACTGCAAAGCTTGTGATTTTGCAACTAATCAAGCATCAGGAAATCTTGTCAGTCCTTCGCCGACTACCTATAACGGTCCACTTAAAACTTTTACTTTGGAACTACCTAGCAACGCCTGAGTAGTATGATTTCATTCGTTTCTGCATAAATTATGAATATGTAGAACAAAGACAGTGGAGGAGGTATCTCATAATGTTCTAAATGAACCTCCTTGTCTTGTCAGAGATTGAATAGCTTGAGCGATCAAATTGAACTTTTCCTCTCGACAATTACCGTTCGCCTAGAGCGTCAATTCTAAAGAAACTGCCGTCCGCTTGTTTCAGCTAAATTCATGCCAGAAGAGAAACAACAGCCGTATCCGATGTACGCGATGCCGCCCAACCAGATGCCAATGGGACAACCTGGAATGGCACCAGGTCAGGGAATGGCACCGGCTGCCGCCCCAGCGGTGGCAGCGACGTCAAAACCTAAGTAAACCTCCTAAAACTATGTAAACTATCGAGAAGAAAATAATAAGAGGCTCGAAAAACTTTCTTTCGTACACAACAAAACAAATCACAGTTTAACGCCATGAATTTGGACCTTGCACGTTTTGTAAGCTCGAATTCCAATAAACTGATTTCAACCCTTATTTTCGTTTAAAATTCCCAGTCCAACTTTCCTTCTCGTTAATCGAAATGTTAGAAGAGAATAAGTGCTTGGTCCATATTCACCGTAGGCTCCATTAGAATAACGTTTCACAGTTCCAATTCGCAATTATCGCTCCTCCTGATCAAAAAGTATTTATTGTGATAGGATTTCCAAAAAAGCCTAATTCCAACCACGTTCCGGATCACTTTATTCCACTTTGTCGAAATTTTCAAAAAATAGCTATCGGTGTTTGAGGATTGTAATTAATGTGACTACCTACTTCGAGTAGAATCCAGCGTTTTCTATCAACTTGTAACGTTTCATTTTTCGATTTACGCTCCTCAGTGAACTGTGAAACTATGGTTGACAGCTTACGCACGTGGATCACGAGTCAATTCTGTTTCCGAACTTGTATAGTTCCATTGAATTTTTTCTGTGATCCGCTTTATGAGTTGACTACGCTTTTACGGTAGCATTTTTCGACTAAGTTCTTCGTCTCTTGAACAAAAAATTAATAATAATAATAATACTAATAATAATTCTCCTGGCACAGCAGCTTGCTGTTCATCTCAAAATTGACTTTAATTTTCTATTGCTGAATCTTTAGTTTTCAACTCACTAAGTTCAAATCTCCTTCACAGATTCTCAATTGAAACGTGATATAGGAAATCCGTTCTCTAAGTTCGGTAGACCTGAATAATACCTAAGATATCTTAGAAACCAAGTAATAAAAGAAATTTCCATGCGTACATATTTATACTGTAAGAAAATTCCGTTACGCGTTCCAGAATTATTTATTTCGGTTTGTATTTTTATTTCTTGAAAAAAAAAAACTTAATGAGCAGCACTTGATTAGTGGGAGGGTTGTAAAAAAATTGGATAACAAGATTAATAATTACAAAAGCATTGATGTTCTTCAATTAGAACTTTAGTATATACAACTGTACACTTGTACGCCTAAATCCATTTTGTAAAAAAAAAAAATGATTTTTTTTTCATCGCTTTGTTATAAAAACAAAAAGAAAATCGAGTGTACCAACTGTTCAAAGCTTACAAATATATTTAAAAAATTAGATTATAAAATAACTGAAATACTATACTACGCAGAAAATGTAATGTTAGACATGTATCAAAAATACACACAATATAGAAACTAGCAGATTATCATATTACTGGAAAAAAAATTGTTGGTTATGTTATGTTAGTTTATTGTAAAAAAAGGAATATGTAATAAACATTGAGAGTATAATTATATGACCTGTTTCATCTACATCGTGTTCTTTCCTAGAGTAAGAGGGTAGTTCATGAGTGGTTTAGCTTGAAAATTTTTCAATATTTAAGACGTGTGACGGAGTCCGAACATAGTTTCAAGCTAAAACCTAGAGAAGAAAGAACACAATTAGGAACAAATTGAAAAGGTACGTACATATTTGGAACAAAAAATGCAGTAGAAATTAGGTGAAATCGAAGTGATACCCATTAGTTCCATCTCTTCTTTTTAAACAAGGTCAATAATATTTCGTTAATTTCAGTTTGAAGCTTACAGCTGATGTTCTCTAACACGAGCCGGAGTTACAATCAATTCAATTCAAGAACCAATTCTATTAAGAATCAAAATTGGATTACGAAAGAGGAATCATTTCCAAATACAATAACGTTGAATGGACATAACAATGACAGCAGTAAGTTTCACTACCTACGTTAAATCGTTCAACTAAAATTTAATAGTACCCCTTAAACCCAACAGTTTTTTCCCGCTGTTATGATCCGGTGAAGGGGAATAGACAGATAGGTGCGTATCGTAGCCGTGGCAGATAAAGCATGCAATACTCGAGTGCGTTGAGGGGGGGACGGTTGGTCAACGTGCGGCGCTATGACTTCCCTTAATAGCATCTCTTTGCTCCAACTAGACTAAACCGTCACCTAGACCTTTATACCGTCAATAGTGAAGACGAAGAAGAAGGTGTCAGAGCGACCACTGCGCACGTCATACCGCGCAAGTCTCCTTCGTATCGTTCGTCCATTCAAAGTGGGTATCATGAACCGAACATCGATTTTTCAAGAACCATCGATCTATAAAAACCAAGGAACAAATCGATGTTTGATACATTAATATTGTTTAATATAATGAAGGAATAGTCATCAACTCATAAAACCATCTTCACACCCTCAAAATGTAGCCAAATTTCCTTTTAACACTTCTACTGCTACCGCGGTAATTACCGCTCTTTTGTGTCCTTTACCATTACTAGCGCGGTAAAAACCGCTCTCGGCCCTTTGCAAAAGCCTTGTCTTTCAATCCCTAGGTATTTAGTTGTAGTAGTTGTCTCGACCCTTTCTACCTGCGGTAGTAGTTCGGAAATACCGTTAGGAAGAAGGGAGGAATGTCCGCCGAGGAGATAATGACCTTTGAAGTGAAGATTTCAGTTTAGTCCATGGAATAAGTAATACTTATTCCATGAGTTTAGTCCAGGACGCTTACCGACGACGTTTCTCACAAGTTTTGAGTCAAAAGTAAGTTATGCATTTTATTTTACCGTTTCTTTTGACTGCTTTATTGTGTCGTATTATATTTTTGAATGCATTTACTTATAAAACGTCATTCGGGTTCAAAACAAGCATGTGATTTTCTACCAAACTAATTTTTTTCACCCTCCTTCGACAGTTATTTTATCTATTTATTTCTCGGTATCTACTGTGCGATCAATCTACTTATCTACGATCTTATTCCAGAATAACCATGGTCCTCAATCGTGGAGGTCTGAAAAGATCTCATGACAAGGTTGAAGAACCTCAACCCTCAACAAGTTTTTCGGCTGCTGTTTTTGAGGAAGAAGCAGAACACCATAACAGAACACCCCAAACGGACCAAGAAGGAACAGCCACACCAGATGAGGAGGAAGCTGAAATCCCAATTATTGGTAGGTACCTAGTGGTAATCTCTGCACCATTTTGTACGAATTTCTTTTTGCGCATTTTCTTGGACCACAAATTAAAAAAAAATTCGTTGAATGTCTCTGTATGTACAGATGTATGTATGTATATACCATTCAGGACGATAACTTTTGCACCAAAAATTCAAGCATTCCAACCGAAAGGAGGAGTTCACTGGACTGTGTGTGTGACAAATTTTTTCGACGCTGCCCAGCCTACAATTCCGATTTTCATGATTCTAATTTTGTTCGATCCCAATTTTTTTCTAGTTGTGGAACAAACCTCGGAAATTTTGCCTTATTTGATAGGATGGTAATGGAGGGGGTAATTGTTTTTCATTATACACTATTCATAAACGGATAGTTTATAAGTTTGGTCATATACAAACCGGACTTAGGAACGTCCCAATAATGCAAGCATTACTTCCTAACATGTTTTTCTGTGATTATGTAATTATAATTAGCCGTTTTTTTTGGTTGGTTATTCCTTGAATAATCAACCTATGTTTTCATGATAATGGTCAACCTCTCCGATTCGGCTCAAAATTTTTTTCTGGACGTTTCATGATGTCCTGATCAAAAAAGGTCAATGTCCGTCCGCCGTCCGCCGTCCGCCGTCCGCCGTCCATTTCCACGCCGTTTTTGGTAGTAGAAAATGTTCTAAAAATCTGAAATTTGGGTCAGGGGTCTGTTCCCAGCCGAGATGAGTCCTCGAAACTTTTCAGCCCGATCGGACCAAATTTGGAGGGGGTAGGGGTCAAAATGTGTTTTTTGAAAAATGGATTTTCGAGATTTTGGGTGATTTAGGCGAGTGGGGTGTCATTTTCCACTAAATTTTGGACGCTGAATCCAATAAAATGGGTCTCAGAACAATTGGCCCCCACTGGAAGAAGTAATGGGTCAAATTGGGTATTTATTACCCATGTGGGTGACTTCAGCCGAATAGACAAACAAAACACATCGTCATATCCTGTTGTTTATAACCAGCTGTTAAACTTAGCAACCAATTTTGAGCAGTTGCCTACAATTCTTTTTACTGTCCGAGCTTTTTATCCGTACCATTCAATTCAATTTAATACAATTATTATAGCCTTCTAAATTACCTACGTTTTCTCAATATTATATTAGTAAATTAGTGTCGTAGTGCCCCATAGATACACCCATCTTGAATATGTGTTTTCGGGATTTCTGCTACCTAGATTTTATTATTCCGTTTTGACCCCATTATTCAATTAGGTTTTTTTTTTTATAGTCCACATTTGCGAGATATAGCCCGATCCAAGTATTGCAGATTTTTTTTTTTTTTTTTTTAGGTAGCCAGCGAGTGACAGCCCGACCAAGCAGAGCGCGAATTGCTAGGAGTCGTGCAAGAAAAGTCTCCCACACAAGAAGACGAGTAATTCAAAGCCAAAATTACGACTATGATTGGCAAACAGACAGGCCCTTACAGCTTCCGACTTTTGATTATGTAGACCAAGGTAACGAAGGAGTCAAAACACCACCAACTAACAGACAACCGGTTGACTATTTCAAAATGCTTTTTACGGACGAAATAGTGGTGCAAATTGTCAGGGAAACCAATAATTATGCCCAACAAAAAATTCTAACCACCACAAAAGTCAAGTCGCGGATGCGTAAGTGGAAACCACTGACGACCGAAGAATTTTGGGTTTGGTTGGCTCTTATTTTTCACATGGGTCATATACAATTGCCCACAATATTGGACTATTGGTCAACTGACGTTGTTTTTAATTTACAATTCTTTCGCACGTGCATGGGGAGAGATCGTTTTTTGGCGATTCTGTCCTGCTTACATTTTGCTGAAAACTCCCCCCAGGGAGTCAAACCATCTAACGCCCTATACAAACTCCAACCTCTGTTAGACCACTTCCACTCAATTATGGAACAGACTGTGGTCCCAACGAGACGCCTGTCCATTGATGAATCGATGGTCCTTTGGAGAGGGCGACTGATTTTCCATGTGTACCCAAATGGAAAGCGCCACAAGTATGGACTGAAGCTGTATATGTTGCGTGAACCTTCTGGTCTAGTTCATAGGATGATGATATATACGGGTGCATCCGATAAAGAAGTTGGTGGGCAGGGTCACGTGGATTTGGTTGTCCAGAAATTGATGAGAGGACTCACAGAACGGAATCACTCGCTTTTTATGGACAATTACTATAATAGCGTGCACCTAGTCCACCAGCTTCTTGATCTCAAGACCTATGTAACTGGCACACTCCGTGTAAATCGTAAAGATAACGCTCCCGCTGTTGTTATGAAGAGGCTGACCAACAATGAGGTAACTTCCTTGTTTACGAAGGATGGAGTGTGTGTGATGAAGTGGAAAGACCGGCGAGAAGTCCTTATGATAAGCAGTGAGTATGGTCCAGACATGATCAAATCCCCTCATCCCCGCCACCGGGAGAAAGTCATCAGAAAACCGGAAATGGTTTCAAAGTACAATGACTCTATTGGTGGAGTTGATCATCTGGATCAACTCACTGCTTACTACCCCATTGAAAGAAAATCTATGAAATGGTACAAAAAGCTTGGCATTCATATTTTCCACCTCCTCCTTGTAAATTCATATGTCCTTTTCCGTAAAGACAATCCCGATTCTAAGATCTCTAGCATTCAGTTCCGTCTTTCTGTCATCAAATCCCTCACTTCACAATTTACTTTCCCAGCTCCTCGCCAACCACGCCAGTCTCTGACACCCGTTTCCACCATGCAAACTTCCCCTATCTCGCCAGATCTTCCTTCTACATCACTACAAACTACTCCCAGAAGTAATACAAGTACTACTCCAGTTCGTTCTCTCCAAAGTCTGAACAGTCACAAAATATGTAAGCAAAATTATAACGAACGCGGCCGCCGAATTTCAAAGCGGTGTATGTCATGTTTATCGAAGAAGATACGTAAAGAAACGATTTATTTTTGCCCCCATTGTCCTGATCAGCCCTCTTTTTGCATCCCCTGTTTCAATAGTCTTCACAAGTAATTCTTGTTATTTATATACCTATTTTATTCGTACCATTGTTTGTAATATTTACTACCTACTAAGTTTACAAAAAATGTCTATCTTATTTTCTATTATGTACATTTTCTTTTCTATATTTTTCATCTGTATTTTTTATATAATCTAAATATATCATCATTTATCACAATGAAAATTTACGGCAATATTTCCAACCTATACCTATCCAATTTTTATGGCTCGTTTGAATTGAAATCACATCGAGAAAATGTCACTTATTTTCCTTCTTCCTCGTTTTTTTTTACCTATAGCTGAATGTATCGTTCAATAGAACATATGTCGATTGCCAAAGTTGGTGAAAATAAAAGTGCGTCAATAAAATATAGCATCTCGGGTGGATATTTCCACCTACTAGTGGTGAAAAACAGTAGGCGCGGTAATTACCGCGTAGTAGTGGTGAAGGACAGCAGGCGCGGTAATTACCGCCAGGTAGTAGTTGACTTGAAAAATTATGTCTTCTGTACCAACTACTATGTGAAAAACTGCGGTAAAAACCGCACGACGCCATGTTACAGTAATCGTGGGGCTACAATCGATTCTATTGAGCCGCAGCGAAAGTGTTAACAGGCATTTTGGAAAGAAGGAAAGAACATATTGTAATTTTTCACGAAAAAGTGCGGCAGAAACGCGAGAAAATACGACGAATGTGATGTTGATGATGATAAGAACACTGATTATAAATCTACACATATCTAGTACGTACATTTCAATTCACACACATCGATGTTTCTTGAATTTGAATTCTTGAATATTATATTTTGATATGTGCAAGGATGATTAACAACCGAGTAAGCATTTATTAAGAACAACGATATTTATCTATAAAAGTAGGTAGGCACAAATTACTTATACGTCATAGACCAAAAAAAAAATGAGAAGAAGTATCGATGTCTGGTAAAACCATTGATGTTAAGATCGATGAGTTAACATCGAGTTGAGGAGGAAAAACCACGATGTTTCTGAAACATCGATACGATTCCCCTTTGTCTAGGGACGTTCCGATACCACTATCGATACGATATTTGGTGTCGAAACAGTATCGAAACAACGGTATTGATATCGATACAGTATCGAAAGGAAAGTACCGAAATGGCAAGTATGGGTAGTATCGAATGAGTACCCACATTGTATTATATACAGTATTGAGTATTGCGTGGTGGATTCGGAAGCACAAAATTCCAGGCAAAATCAGACGTTTGTAATCATACAAAAGGTTTATTACAAAAATTGTTACTTAAAGAATTATAAATTGAAATACTAACATGTAAGGACCATGCACAATGAAATACTAACACAAATGTAAAACAAGCTGCCAGCTAACAAAGTTTTTTCCTATTCTATTCTACTACTTAATGGAACCACTCTTTGTCACCAATGCCGCCCAGGAAGAAATACAAAAAGTAACTTAATAACTTAAATCAGTGTTGCCAGATGACTTTGGCTTTGGCTGGTTTTCCCCACTGAGACCCTAAAAATCCCCACTCAAGGAACGAAAATTCCCACTTCTTTTTTCCTCTTACTTTTTTTTATTTTTTAAAAGCTTCAATGTTCTTCTCATCAGTGTCTTTATCGACCTGACTGGTTTGATATCGATACTGCAGATTTTCTTTCGATACTAGTATAATATCGGATGATTCGATACCAGTAGTATCGAAACAAATGTATCGATACCTACCCATATCGGTAGTATTGGAACGTCCCTACTTTCGTCCATTTTGTGTAAAGTGTTGTGGTACGTAAAGTGCGAGTAAAATGGTGAGTGATTTTATCTTTAATCATCCTAAAATGTATGAATTTTCTTGCTTATTTTCTTTCTTTAACTTGTTTCTCATCATCCTCGGGGAACTTTCAAATCAATAGAGTAACTGAAATGCCAAATGCACCGAGTTGCGGGTTCACCATTTGAGGTTATCACCCAAACAACTTCCATAAAATAATATCGCTTAAATTTGCCAATTTTATGGGCTATCTCCTTCTTTCGTGAATAGTAATGAATAATCACGAATAATGCACAAACGTATTTCGATCTTAGTGACCACTAAATTCTTGATTCGTTTTATACTTGCGGCAAATGTGTTGTCATTCGTCGCATTTCACTCCATGTTGACTACACGATCTGTAGAAGTATTGATGCTTTATTAATCGGTCGAATCGAGTCGTTCATGATTGCCAGATTAATGTGAGAGACCGGCGAGGTGGTAAAAATTTCCCTGTTGGTAAATGATACATCTAATCGGCGAGAGGAGCTGAACTGGTCATTCGGACAGCAAAGCTATTGGTAATGAATTGCTTTCAAATTGGGTTCTCTCGAGGATCACATTCAGTGTTTTGTCCCATTAACAATACTACTAGCCAACTAGGCGTTCACGCCATACATAACGATCTTGTTCTAACGCTAATTCTGTTTTCAGGCCAAGCACACTAAAAAGGTTGGGATCACCGGGAAATATGGTACCAGATACGGTGCCTCCCTCCGTAAGATGGTGAAGAAGATGGAAATCACCCAGCACGGCAAATACCCTTGTTCCTTCTGCGGAAAGGTATTTAAATACTTACAGACACTGACATTCATCTAGAACTAGAGGCATGACCATGCGGACTGTTTGTAGCTCCTAGGCGTCATGTTTTGGTAGCATTACGAGTCCGCAAACATTGAGACGTTTGTCGATTCAAGTTCAGGTCCAAGTGGTTGAAAGTGCCAATCGCTTGGGTATAAATTTGAACACATTTGTACCCTGGGATAACGATTGATAATTTTCTTTGTCGGCCTCCTAATCATCCTACATGTAAGTTACCTTAACTGTAAGTTATTCCTGTTCAACATGAAATGTAGGTCATTACCCAGACATGCAGAAATTGCGACGTTCAGATGCGTTTTCAACGAAATTTCACCCTTTATGTTTTATGCATATTCTGCATCCGTATTTTCCCAGTGTCTCTCGAACTACGTCGCGGACAAGGGCTATTATAATTTTATCTTGAAATCCGAAATTACGCTTTTGATATTAGAATTTACCTCAATCAACCTCACCTGTTCCTTTTATAATGGGAAAACCGTAAATGATGTACCAATTTTGAGGGGGAAGGCGTTCGAAGCTACCCACTCTCGCCGCGTAAAGTGGGAGAAAGATAATGAACTTGGTTAGGATTCTGAAAATTGCTATTTTGTACATTGTAAAATGTTCATAAATAGTTTCTTTCAATTGAAAAATTAATAAATGCAGATATTCCTAAAGAGTGCACTGCTATGGCTATCATATCCCTCGGTACTTCACTACTACTACTTGTCCGATTTCCTCCTTCAGCACATCAAGGGATCATGACTCGTCTGTGAACACATTCTATGATGGCCATGTACCCCCTTTCAAAGAAAACTCTGTACTTAGGTCGAGAATAGTCGGTAATGTGCTGACCATATTCATTCGTGAGCCTCACCATCGACGCTTGAAGAGTACAGGGGAAGAATGACACATGTCCATAAAACTTGATTTCGAGAAAAACCATTTTTAAGGTTTCAAAACGCATAGAGAGACAAGGGTATCATCCAAATTCAAAAAATAAAAATTTGTGCATGCTGCATAACTATTTAATAATCGATAATACAAGTTGCTAGCTACGGTAAATAGGCAACAGATGGCACTCATATCTCATTTTTGGTGAACATTGGACAAGAACCATTCTTCCCCTGTACTCTTCACTTGGTTTCAACGAGTATATCTCACTCTGCTCGTGCTTAGAAAATTCCCAGGCAAGGTACTTTCGAACTTTTAAGGCATTTGCTGCCTCTCCCGACCTCAGCACATCCGATTTTTCTTTGTTCGAATGTCTACATCGACAAGTCAAGATCCCCCAGTAAATTGAAGGAGTTCGGGCGTGCGGTGAGAGAAGCTCCGAAGGAGATGACTTCACAAACACAGTCAACAACTTGATACTATTTCTGATTTTCAGACTGCCATGAAGAGGACGTGCGTGGGCATCTGGTCCTGCAAAAGGTGCAAGAGAACCATCGCTGGAGGAGCATGGGTCGTTGCCACCACCGCCGCCACTTCAGTCAGATCCGCTGTCCGACGACTCCGTGAAATTTAAATCATGTTTTAATTTACGCGTTAATTTTTTGTAAATAAAATTGCAAAATATCCAAGATTCGACGATTTTGTGTAATTTCCTCATTTTATCTCGTGAACGATGATTACAGAATGCTGAAAGGGGGAGAATAAATGGCGAATTTATAAAACAACCTTTGAAAAACGAACGATTTTATTTCGAAGAAAAGGGAACACTAAGAGAACATTAAAATAACATGAACCCTGCGACGACTTAAACGATTGAAGAAACAAGTTAAACTCCTCGTAAGTGTAACGTTCATGACTAGACTATCCACAATAGCCTCAACGTAAGATAATTCATATTAACTGTAGGGTGGAGCATATGAACGTGAATGAAAACAGCGCATAGACCATGGCAAGAAAAATTAAGTCAAGATAAGTCCTGTTACATGTATCTTTCCTAGGGGAAAAAAAAATTAACACTGGACCCTTTGGGGTGAAAGGCAGATCACTCGAGTTCGTCAGCGGCGAGTTTTAGTTGTTTTTCGAAAAGTTTCTTCGCGTCGCAGAATCCGTGACGAGTCTTACCAAATGAATTTGGTCCAGACGATGTTGGAGTGTCCCTGAAAAATAAGTCGATTATCTTTAATGTATAATAAAATAGAAGATAGAACTGATTGGCACCCACCGGAAGAAGTCGGTCAAAATGGGTATGTATGTACCCATTTTGTAATGTGTTTTCAAGATTTCTGGTACCTAGGCATGTGGGGTATCATTTTCCACTAAATTTTGGACCCTGAATCGATTGGAATAGGCCCGGGACCCGCTACACCCACTGTTTCTCCAATTTTCTCCATGTTGAAGAAATGAGTCTCCATGCGCCTGGTCCGAGGAATAACCACCCGTGTGTATGAATTTGCAGCGTTTTCGTCTTCATACTTCTGAGAACACGCACATTTCGGTGAATCAATATTCCCATTTCGTTTGCTCCATCATCCTGCCGATGCATATGTGAGGGCTCTGCCAAAACCTTGCGGTATTGTGTAAATATCGCCCGGATAATGACTGAGAAACCCCCAATGAAGTATCTCACATCAGTTTCAGGTTAAATAAGAAGGCTTTGTCGTCAGGATTGTGTCAAGTATACTACAATGTCACCCATCTTCCGCGTGAGTAGCCTAGTTTCCCACGTACCTAGACGAGAACTGTAGTTAACGCTGCAGGTAATAATAGGTTGACAAGAGAGGATGGTAACACACGTATTAACAAAACGCCGTGTATGCAAGACAGGTCGTTTGTGAGCAGTATACAATTCTAGGTTTGGTATCAAACAAAACCCCCTTTTAAAAAAAATTGTGGACACGCGTTGACGTAACCCCCTTAAAACTGGAATTCCTCAAATTTGCATGAAAGCGAGATCTAGTACCGAAAATGCCGTACATTCTGGTTGTTTATTCCTTGTTATTACACCTATGTTTTCATTCAGAAAGTCAATCTGTACGATTCGGCCCAAACATTTTTTTCTGGGCGTTTCAAAGTGTCTAAATCAGAATAAGCGAATTTCTGTCCGCCGTCCACGCCGATTTTGGTAGTAGAAAGTTTTCTAAAATTCTGAAATTTCGCTCAGGGACCCGTTTTTGGCTCTAGTTGGTCCTCGAAACTTTCAGCCCAATCAAACCGGTGGGTGGGGTCAAGATGTGTTTTTCGAAAAATGAGTTTTCCAGATTTTCGGCGATCAATGCGTGTGGGATATATCATTTTCCAATTAACTTTGGGCGCTGAATCGATTGGAATGAGTCTCCATGCTCCTGGTCCGAGAAATAACCATCCCTTGAATGAATTTGGAGCGTTTTTAGTCTTCTAAAATCAAGTCAACGATCTGTGACAAGCTGACGAGACAATCAACTACTGACCCAGTCATACCTCAGTCCGATCCAGTATCGATCTGTGTACCTGCGACAATCATTCAACCTACCCAGCAGTTACCTACAATTACACCTTTTACTTCGACAGCAAAATACCAAAAAAGAAGGAAAAAGTGAAAAATATTAATGATAATTTGACCCAAATAGCATCAGCAGATGCCTATGGTGGCACCGAAACGTCGACCGCAATTATAATAATGAAGAAAATTTGTCCTGCTAAAAACCCTACATCTTTCACAGTTTTTGTAATAACTCCTCTCGTATTGACGAAGACTTTCAGTACAAATGAGTAAGGCTTAAAATCATCGGAGAATAAATTGCAGCTCAATTTGTGGCAAAAGTAAGTGGTTACAAACGTACCTTCCAAAGTTCCTCATTTTAATTCGAGCCTCTTTTGGCATTTCTTCTTCCGATTCAGTGTCAGAGTTGAAAGCCTCTCTGAGTTTACTTTTTACCTGTTTGGGCGCTTTTTCCTAAACAAGAACACGAATATTAATGAGGTTGGTTGGTTCTGTAAGGCCATGAAACTGCATTAGAGGGAGCATCTATCTAACCTGACATACTACGTTCTTAGTGCACCAAAAATATAATTTGATGCAGTGGGCGTGGTTTCAAGCCAACTACAGTTGACCAAAAACATGTGTAGATAGATGCTCCACTAATAAATATTATTACAGAGGAAATCAATACATTTAAAAGTAAAAGTAGAGGGTAACGAACCTCTTTGGCATTTTGGAGAGGAGTTTTCTTATTGATACTGAAAGCAAGTTTGGCCTTTTTCGACGTAAGTTGAATGGGTCCAACTCCTTTCTTGTTCTTGTCGTCCTTCTCCAGCTCCACAGCTCCTGATCAAGGTGAAACACTGGCGAATTTTAACAAACAAGATTTTTCTGTTTAAAGTGATAACACTAAAATTAAAACGTGTGTTATAGTTTTATTTTGGTAGATTTCAAAATTAACTAATCTGGCATTTTTAGGTGCAATCTCTAAACTTGGAGTACACGAATGCAACTGCTTGATTTCAAGTGCGTTGAGATGCAGCAAAGAATGGGAATCAGTAATCAAACCATGATGAGCACTCGTTATAACCAGGACTACGTCGAGGTTGCACGAGGACACCATGGCGCAACTGAATTCGCTACAATTCAAAAATAGTTCGGTCGAGTATCTGCACTCTGTAGGCAGTAAGGCAGTGTACCTGCACCTAGGTAATTATATCGAAGCATACAAACATATTTTGAAAGCAAAGGTAATCTGACGGCGACATACTAATCTTCTAGACAGAGGGAACGTTCTTATGGGCATGTTTATACGGCAGCAGCCGACTTTTATTGCTTATACGTATTTACGCTTATATGTATCTACTCACACTAGGAGCAACGTTAGGACGAAATACTATAACATAATCGGTGTCCATGCCCAATCGTAAGATTACTAAAGGTGCCCACTTGTTACTAAACTCTTCCTTCTGATCACAATTGTGACGCACCATGGGCGTCAGTTTTTCTGATTCTACAGCGTCCATGACGTACAGAGTGAGTCCATTTAGAAATACACAAAAATAGTACTACATTAATTTCATGTAAAGGTGTTTGAATATTTATGAAAATAGTTTCAAATATACAGGAAACAAGACACTTAATACATCTTTTTTAATATACAAATCGGTGGAATAATTTGAAGCCGGGCTTCAGGCACAATGCGTGTTCATCAGGACAGAATTTATTCAAATAATTTGAGTTTAGCCACTTCTCGTTTACCCACGTCAACCTTCTTCACTTCATCTGAAACGAGCATGTCACAACTCAAAGGCTTTTTGGGTGATGGCTTGGGAAGAAGGGCCTCGCAGATTGCCATTGTGAAGTCGTACCCATTGCCTAGTGATTCCTCCAAAACTAGTAACTAGTTGTCTACTAGTCAAACTGTCATGCCCTTGGCTGAAAACTTTCATTGAAATAAGTAGAATATTTGACTCATCCTGTGCGTCAAAAGACGATGTTGGCCAGAGCGCTCACGTGTGCGTCTTGGGACTACTGAACCAAAAAACTGAAAACTTCTCTAGGGACGCCCATGAACGCAGTGTCAGAGTGCCTACAAGAGTATCACAGTATATTAAATATCATCAGTATCTGGAATCTTGTATACCGACCTCCCGCCGATCTCATTTCATCCAAATTTCTTTTGTTGGACATCTCCAAATAGTTACTGTGCAGGTGGCACCGCGAACGAAATCTGGAAAATTCTGGACCTTTTCCAGTGGTGGGTTTGAGCTACCGAAACTTTCCTAATGTACACTACGAAAGCCACTTCGCGGCACTTCCACTGATGGACTGGAATCTGTTGAAAGAGTCAAATATTTTGTTCCCGGAGAATTTATACTAGGCATAATCAAGAGCCCATGGGAAATCGGGGATAAAAAAAACACTGAAAATCCGGTGCTGGTGGGGACGGTTCGTCAGTCGACAAGGACACAAGCAAGAGGTAGACTTGCCTCTCATTGCCAATGCGTAGAGCGCTCTACCGGTCCCTCAAAGAAGCTCCATTCCAGTTTGCCTACTGAATCACCTACGAAAAAAATCTGCAAATTCTTACACACGGGTTGGTTATTCCTCGAATGGGGAAACATTGGGTGTGGCGGGTCCCAGACCCATTCCAATCGATTCAGGGTCCAAAATTTAGTGGAATATGATACCCCACACGCCTAGGCACCAGAAATCCTGACACATACAAAATGGGTGGATACATACCCATTTTGACCCATAACTTCTTCCGGTGGTTGCCAATCGTTCTGGGACACACATCATTGAATTCAGCGTCCAAAATTTAGTGGAAAATGACACCCTTCTCGCCTAGATCGCCCAAAATCTCGAAAATTCATTTTTCAAAAAACACATTTTGACCCCTATCCCCCCCAAATTTGGTCCGATCGGGCTGAAAAGTTTCAAGGACCCGTCTCGGCCGGGAACAGACCCCTGACCCAAATTTCAGATTTTTAGAACATTTTCTACTACCGAAAACGGCGCGGGCAATGGACGGCGGACGTCGGACCCGGTTTTTCGGGATTTCTGCTACCTAGGCGTGTGGGGTATAGTTTTCCACTAAATTTTGGACGCTGAATTCAATGTGTGTCCCAGAACGATTGGCACCCACTGGAAGAAGTTATGGGTCAAAATGGGAATGTATCCACCCATTTTTTAATGTGTCAGGATTTCTGGTGCCTAGACGTGTGGGGTATCAGCTTTGCTTATAATTATCCTGTTAATTTTCGTTGTCTTTGTAGCAGCAAACTAAGTCATTTTATCCATCTGAAGAAATCAAGTCGAATTGCCTCTTCGTTGAAATGATCCTGTAGCATTTGGAAACTGGCAGCTACTTGAAGCATGATGTAGGAAGTACCACGGAGCTTTTGTGATGCACCTGAGTACCGTATTCTGGAATCTCTGTATCGTGTCTCGATTGGTTTGTTCTTCCTTTCGAAAGTATATATAACTATAGCGTCTTTGATAGATATTGTAAGTTCATCTCCGTCAAATCTAACATAAAACATTACCTTTTCTGGTCTTTGAAGAAAAAAATTCCCCCTGGATGTTTATCATAAAACCCTGCTATATCTGCAGTAAAACAACATTATAACCTATATTTACTTCTATATTTTCAATGTTCTGTTTGGTTTGTTCCCGATTTTTACGGCCGTTTCACTTGATGAGGCTGTTTAATACCATCAGATTCATTTTGGTGGTTTGAGGTTCTTGTTTATCCTGGGGAATGTTTGAAATATTACAGCACGCACTTTTCAAATAATTTTAATACAGAAACGTTCTCGAACATAAGAATATCTCTTCAGGAAGATAACTTCGCATGTGTTCCCTCAAAATCCTCTTATCAACCCCTTCGTATTTCTTATCACCTAAAAACTCATACTTTTCAACCTGCGACAGCCGTGATGGTGAAAAACTGAACTATCGACTGCCGCTCTTTTTTCAAAATCATAGATTCTTACTCCTACATTTCTCTCCTCAAAATTAAAGCAAGAAAAACTGGAATATGATCATTCAAGTAAAAGGACCTAGAACGCAACAAGGAATAGGTACAATGGTAAAATGCAACAAAAACGTCAAAATGAGAATAATCAGCAACTAATAAAAATATAAACTTGGTTCGAAATCTCTTGGAAAAACTTATAAACATAAACTTGGTCCAAAAATCTTTTAGGAAAATGAACGGTACGACAAGATCTGGTAATTTTGGTCTCTTCACCCTCCACGGGCAGTGGTGGCTGAGCCGGAGTCATCAATGAGTCGGAGGTGGCTTGAGATAAATGTTGAGGAATTTGTAGATCGTGCTAAGAGTGTACTGCAGTTCCAGGCAATGCGGCCAGTCGGGTGCTGGTACTTCATCAGCTAAAGCCAAGGTTTTTTTTTTTTTTTTTTTTTTTTTTTTATTGCATTTTATTGGAAGACAAAAATATAAAATACATACAATTTTCAGGTTATTATTTATATATATTTATTTATATTTATATTTATATTTATTAGGGGAGGAGAGTCGTTATGACCGATATTAAATGAAATAGATTAATAATAATGAATAATAAAATAATCATCTCTTGTTATATAAAAATACTTCGTTTTTTAAAATATATTCATAATTCATTTTGCAATATTCCTGGTATATGCTGATTTTTCATCCCATCAATTGATATGCTTGTTGCCCTTCCTTTTGTCGATGGAAAAATACCTAGTTCATGGCAAGCTAAAACGTTGAAGGGTCCATCATACGCAGGCTCCAACTATTTCTCGACCTGATCAATATGTACAAAAATGTGGGAACAGGTAGATAAGTATCTGGGAGAAAACACTTCATCAAAGTACATCTTCGATGACGAAGTTGTAATGTAGAAATATTAAGCCAATTATTTGACCCAGTGCTCACATACCTTTTGAAATAGTTCATCTGTGAGGTCGGCAAACTTGAGAACCTCCTGCCAATGCGACGTACTTCGAATTTCCTTCAAATGTAGCACGACGTGGGTCATCGCTCGAGCTTTCAACGCTGGTGCATTACACAAATGGGCAGCCAACATAGTTCGAGCAGCTGTCTCGGTGCTTAAAGTTTTTGTAAGCCACTGTGAGCAATAATTTTTCATTTTTTTCAGCTGGTACTTCTCGGAACACTCCAGGAGTTCATACGCCAAAGTTTTCAAGTGATCGACAACATCGAGGTAGATGAAACGAATCATTTCCCTGACTACTTTTTCGTCCATATCCTCAATGACGACCTTCTTGCAGGCCTTTTCGTTCATGTCGGCCTCAAACATTGCGGCAAAAACGTC
This sequence comes from Cyrtorhinus lividipennis, assembly GCA_019603395.1. Taxonomy (NCBI): domain Eukaryota; kingdom Metazoa; phylum Arthropoda; class Insecta; order Hemiptera; family Miridae; genus Cyrtorhinus; species Cyrtorhinus lividipennis. The sequence continues at coordinate 8,226,319 of CM034003.1, read as the reverse complement.
GCTGCGAGCCGCCAACACTGCCGCGTGAACAAGAAATTGCTTTCTACCCACGTGAATGGTAACATCGACGAATTTCTTATTTTGGTACAGATTCCACATTCCGGTCAGGGGGTTTCCATCCGTGAGCACAACATCGTTCAAGTCGACGCATTTCAAAACGTCTTTGTTCTCCGTAATGCAGCAATGTAATCTCAGGATGTGTCCGGCTATAAGAAGACCATTTTCCTTGTAAAAAATGGCGTCGCGCCTTACGAAATTGTGATGGGTGAACACTTTTGTGTCATTTTGAGTAAAAGTATGTGACAAATTTTTCGTTTCTGCCGTCCTAGATTTAGCGTCGGAGGAATTTATGCAAACGAATTTAATCCAGACATCAATGTTAGTGATGTCAGGAGTTTCCAAGTTCAAGACTACACTAAGGTACGAGTAATCGTTATCTTTATTGTTGGAAGAGACGTCACCAAACGGTAGCAGCATAAGGGACCACTCAACAATACGTCCGTCCAACATGCCAAAGAACATGGGCGACTGGATGACCTCATTCTTGTCGGGGAACTTCTCAATTTGCCACGTGTAGTGAACTTCCATTACTCCGTCCTCCTGCCAAAATTAAAATAGTTATTAGACCCACTTGTTGACGTTGATTATCATCGATATTGGTCCTAAGGCTACAAAAAACGCTGCAAATTCAAGAATGGTAAATTGTTCCTTGGAGCAAGAGCATGGGGATAACAGATAGTGTGGAGTGCCCCGAACTCAAATCGATTCAGCGTACAACATACCTTACACGCCCAGGTACCCAAAAATCACAAAGCCCACGTTCAAAATTAGGGATGATCGATATGAGTACTAGTATTGGTATCGATACCAAGCAAGTATCGGATAAAAAGGATCGATACCAACAAATATCGGTATCGAATCAAAACTCGGTGCTCCGCGTCTCGCCAGGGGCTTGCCCCCGGTTACCACTGTTTACATACTTCAGACGAAATTATTGAAACACAGAATGTGTTTTACTGATGCTTTTCGCGCAATTTCACTGCTTTCCTCGCACTAAATCAGAACCTTATATAATCACCGCGTCACACGCTTAAGTAAATCACCTTATCAATGAACACAAAACTAACAACAAAGTGACCACGGAACAAAATTACACATTTAACACTGTTTTATTACTGGTATGATAGCAAGGCATTCTTCTTCTTCACAAGACTACCCCTAGCCAAAGCAGGGAAGAGGGATCTCTCTCCAAAGCTTCTGACCCTTCGAGTCTATATCGATATCGATCGGTATCGGTCATCCCTATTCAAAATACGCAGGTCCTGTAACTACTCTAAGTGAATCACGTTTTTCCTTATGATGGTTGATGTTCAACTGAAGTTTTATTTTCTTTGCAATCGTCGAGCTATAGTTAGAGCATGAATATGAGATAAGTTGGTCGCAGTCGTAGTTGACTCTTCATCTTCGCAGGCAAAAAACTTAACTATCGACTGCCGCTCTTTTTTCAGCTTCACAGGGTTCACATGGACGCGGTTCGTCCGTTGGGCGGCAAATGCGTTCGGCACAACACACAACTTTAGTAACATTAAATGTTACTAAATTTTATAACTTCTAGTACTAGTAACTTTATACTAGAGGTTGACTTTTCCATACCTCAAGTGGTATTGTAACCCAGTACACGCACGTTTCCCCTAATGATGGTCGATGTTCAACTGAAACTGAAGTACGGATGAGTATGAACCCGGCTTTATTTTCTTTGCAATCGTCGAGCATGAATATGAGATAAGAAGTTGGTCGCAGTTAGAAAAACATCGAATCTTTTGACATCGATGTTTTTTCCTTTCTACCAAAATACCTGCATTACCCTCATAATTTACGTTCCAATTTCTAGTTAACCAAATTGAATTCAACCGTTTCAATTTGTAACCTACATCTTTACCATTATCACTTCATGTAAGTCGCGTATAGTCAGCCATGGTTGACTCTAGATAAGACATGCATAGTGATGAAGAAACCACCACCAAAAGCCCTCACTTCTCACTTTATGGCAGCTTTTGAATCTTTTTGTACTGTATCGGTTTTGCTTTTGAGTTCTGATTGTTTTTCATGTTTCTTTTTTTTTAAATTTTTATTTCTACTTCTTTTGCGATGTCTCCCAAAAGAATTGGTGTAAACTCGTAATAATTTTTGTTAAAAACTTCGATGTTTTAAAACATTGATGTTTTCATACGATGTTTCTTAGACATCGATGTTTGAAGTTAAAAAAAAACATCGAAAAGTAAACATCGATGTTTTTCAATCCGATACCCATCCCTATAATTATACATGACTCACAATTGACTCTTGATCTTCACAGGCAAAGAACTGAACTATCGACTGCCGCTCTTTTTTCAAAATCATGGATTAGATAGCTGGGTTCACATGGACGCGGTTTCTCCGTTGGTCCGATGGGCGGCAAATGCGTTCGGCCATCTGATTGGCTCCAGGGTCTGCCGCAGATGAACTTTTGAAGTGGTCTGTATCCATAAAATTCCAATTTTGATAGTTACTGCACGTGCAATGGGTCTCGGCGCAGCTTGCCCCGCCGTTTTTGTTAAAGCTGGGTTCACATGGACGCAGTTTTTCCGTTAGCGGCAACTGCGGTAGAATGGTGGGGGATATAAGTTTTGAGTTTAGGTGTTCAGTTCACATGGATGCCGTGTGGCAAGCGCGTTCGTGGAGCTGATTGGTGGCAAATTGGAGATAACAAAAATGAGATAACATGAGACGACAAAAACGACGGGGAGAGCTGCGCCGAGACCCACTGCGCATGCATTACTACGGCAAATATCAAAATGATTTGATGTATACAGACCGCTTCAAAAGTTCACCTGCGGCAGCTGTGATAGACCCGTGGAGCCAATCAGATGGCCAAACGTGTTTGCCGCCCAACGGACCAAAGGAAAAACCGCGTCCATGTGAACCCAGCTTAACTCATGTGCGCCATTGTTGTTATTTCCGATTTTCATCGCTTCTAGATAAAAACCATAATATACTTTGCAATTGCGCCTTGCAACACAAATGATTTAATTTAGATTGAAGAGGTTCGCTGGAGGAGGGAGCTGTGAAACCCAAAATCCTCCCCGGACTCTATGCAATAACAAGAATCAAGTAATAAAAATAAATAAATAAAAATAAGTCAACAAAATGACTCAAAACTATGTCTTGTCAAATCATCTTCAGATTTAGGCGGGATCTCGCCGCCAATCAGCTCCACGAACGCGCTTGCCACATCCATGTGGACACCAAAACTCAAAACTTATTTGACACAACTACAGTTGCCGCCCAACGGACAAACCGCGTCCATGTGAACCCAGCTTTAAAATTTGGAAAAAATTGCCATTCTACCATGGACCATGGTTCCTCGGATACCTTAAGCTTCGGTAAAGAAAGCCCAGTTACCAAGGAGGGAAGTGCGTGAACAAGAAGAATGATGAGTGGTATCATTTTTCTCATTTATTAGTCTCGACTTCAATCTAACATCCAATATAAAAGAGAAATTTGAATTTAAATCTTGCTAAAGAAGAATACCACGAGGTGTAACTGATGTTCTTGACTCAGATTTATAGTAAAATCCTCGAATTTGGGATAATTCTCCGAAAACCCGAACTTTGTTTGAGGCCAATCCCGTGGGCGCACCATCTGGCTGGCAAATCGAGGACGGATGACGGAAGTCCCTTATTTGGGCATAGGTTTCGTCCTGTTCCTTTGGAAATTCATTCAACTCCTTGGCGTTTACCATTTGTGTTGGTTTGAGCGAAAACCAACGTTTACACTGTGAGAACTTCAATTTGTGAACGCGATGATCTTCTCGATCGTATGTGAACAATAGGTATTAAAGGCTAACAAATCAACTTGGTTTCATCTTCGTATTTTGCATGAAGTGATTTCTTGCTGTCACGCCTTTTTTTTCTTCTTTTTATCTGACGTCTTGATCTCTGAACGTTTCAGTGCATGCCAATTCTTCCCAAACTTGAGGATATCTGCTGTAAACAGGGAAGAATCCCGACATTCTAGGTATGGTTTCGTGAATTTGTGTATAACAGCCTATCTAGAGTAAGGGCTGGTCTGCCCTAGTTGCGATTGCTCGCCATTCTTTTGCTGCTTTCAATATAACATTGTAAATGATGCTCGTCTCGTATTTTGATGATCGCTTGTACAAGCATTATTTATTCTTTCTGAATGCTCTGGTCTGGTCTGGATTTGGTCTCTACAAAACTGTACATATATGTAGATACTTATGGATGACCAGCTGTTCTGCTTGGAGTTCATTAGGCCACTGATTTTACTGGCTTTATCCAATTTTGATGGTGTGAAACGTGATCAACGATATATCTATAAATATTATGAAGTCTGTTGGATGGTACTGTTGGTAACAAATACATTTATTATTGATGGTATTAGGAATGTTATCTGTAGCACTGTAGCGAACTATTAGGCTGTAACTACAGTGTAACTTACTTTCTTCACGTTACTGGGTAGAAACAAACAACCGAACTCCTCAATAGTCCCCATAATAATCTGGTGCACTGTTCAGTATAACCCTAGTGACGTCATGAAAAGTCGAAGCTGAGTTTGAAATAACCAGACTTGGGCAATTCATAAAGAAATAAGGTCAAATAATTCACACTCTACTTTGTTTATGATTCGGAATGATTTTTATTCACCCAACTTTCCCCTTTGATTGCAGTAAGTTCACGGCCAAAAAAGTTGAAATTTCAAAAAATGAAAAATAATTTTTGTTAATTCGCAAAGAAATCGGTAATTTTTGAAAAAATCACATTACACTTGTGAATTGAAAAAAAAAAAAAAAAAAAAATTAATGCCACTTCTTGTAGGTCTAGTAATTATTTTGTGATCCACAGAGGAAAATCAATGAACATAATAATTTTGTAAGTTTCCGGTGACCCATATGAGTTTCCCAAATCAATAGGTTTCCCTTTTGTAATGTCTTACATCATTTTCATTATTTTAATTAACAGGAAAAGTTGCAAATAATTCACATTTACTTTAAGGTGATGATTGGTTTTTGTGTATACGAATTAATTCACCACCTCAATTTTCAAATGAAAATGTTCCCAGTTTGGTTCACACAAAACAATTCTACTTCATCAAAACACATTCAAAAATACTTTGTTTGATGACATATTTGATCATAGTGGTTATTTGGTTAGTCGATTTTTTACCTCTGCGTGAACTGCATATTTCTGCTTAAAATGGAATTTCTCTACGTTTTCACCTACTAAAGGGCTATTTCGTTTGTAATATAGCTGTACATTATTTGTAAATCCAGCTGAGTATCGGTGTTGTACAAAGGCTTTGTTTTCTTTTCAGATCCGTTGCTTCATCGATTTAAACGCCACAAATGCCTGGGTAAGAACTTGGAAATTTCATGATCCCTTTTACATTACCTGGCTGGGGAAAAGGTTTGGATTATGGTACTAATAAGGAATGGTATGCCTGTATAGAACTTTTACAAATCAATTTGAGCCACTGCACAAATCAATGAGAGAATTTTCCAATGTAAATTATCTTTAATTAAAACGCTGTAAATTTTCCGGTGGGCGCCGATCGGTGTGGGGCTCATATCTATGGATACAACGTCCCAAATTTAGCGGAAAATAATACGCCAAGCGCCTAGTTTTCAAAAAGTCCCGAAAACCGAGATTCAAATAACTCATTTTTAATTTAAAAAAAAATGGTTACCAATACCCTCCTCAAATTTGGTCTGATCAGGCTGAAAAGTTTCAATTTATGTGGCAATTATTTTTACAAGCGCATTATTTTTACCTTTATAATAAGGACTTGATTTATTCATTTATTGTTAATGACAGACCTTCAAAATAAGAAAGACACTTTCTCATGGGCATAAAAGTGCATACTTTTTTGTTCACATAAACTATTTGTGGTCCAATATGTGGAGTGTTGTTCCCCTTTTATGTAGGTAGTGGGGTTCTTCCGTTCGTAATAAATGTCTATAAATTTATAATAAAAGTATCTTACGTTAGGAAGTTCTTAAGTTGATTTAGGAAAACCTCAATTTGAATTGAAAAGCTATAAATTATACAAGTCATGGCATCCTCCAAGGGGTCGATTCTACTACTCATTTGCAACTAAATGTGCCTCGAGTACTATCCTTTTTGAAGGCTTCGTTTTCTAGTTATTCACGATTTATGATATTTTTCTTCTCGTGTTTTTGAGGCGGCAATCACTCATTTACAAGATAATCTCAATAGAAAACCACAATTTTGGTTAAAATGTCCCATTTTTTCCGACTAGAAACGCCATTTTCACTGTTTTGATTACACCACAAAAATAAATTTGAGTATTTTATTGGAAGGCTGGTATTTTGGGGAAGTTTTTCCACAAATGAACGCGGTAATTTTTCTGGGAAAATGTTACTATTTCCAGGCTGAATGTTGACAAGGATTCTCATTATCAGTAATTTTCTAACTTGAGGCTTAATTAGTGAATATCAGCATTCAATTGCTCGAGATGTTGAGGAGCTTATCAGGAGAAAAATTAGACGATCATCAGATTTGAAACCATCTCGTAAATTAAGGGAATTATGACCGTATTAGTTACCTCAAATCGAAAACATAAAATGAATGTGTTGAATCGTGAATAACACGGAAATGAAGCCTTTACAAAGAAAAGTCCTGGGGGTAGTTTTTGTTGCTATTGAGTTGTAGACTCGACCCCTTGAAAGATGTCCAACTTAATAGAAGTTGACATTTTGTTTATGATGTGTATTTTTGATAATTTTCATGGAAAACACGGGTTTGTTATTCCTCGGAACCGGATACTCATTTCTTCTTCAACATGGTGAAACATGGGTGTGGGCTGGTCCCCCGGATCCGCATTCCAATCGATTTCATGTCCAAAATTAGTGAAATATACCGCCACACGCCTAAGTACCAGAAAATCTTGAACACATACACATAATGGGTAGATACATACCCATTTTGGGACCCACACTAACTCTTCCGTGGGTGCCAATCGTTCTGGGACCCATTTCATTGGATTCAGTGTCCAAAATTTAGTGGAAAATGATACCCCACTAGAAAATAGGTAGTAGAAAATTTTCTAGTACCAATAATGGTGCGTACGGCGGACGGACATTTTGGTTTTTTTGATCTAGACACCTTGAAACGTCCAGAAAAAAATTTTTGGGCCGAATCGGAGAGGTTGACTTTTTGCATGAAAACATATGTTGATTATTCAGGGAATAACCAACCAAAAGTCAATAGTAGACTCGGAATATTCGGGATAGTGTGGGTGATATGGTATTTAGGCGATTAATTCATTTATGAACTCACTTCCACGTTTGATTCCAATTTCTCGTCTTCGTGAAGTGAAAAATGAGTTTTTCGGGCGTTCGGAAAAGGCCTCTTCGCGTTATGGTTTTACTCGCGAGGAAGCTGTTGGTGGTTGTCGAAGCTGACCTATTTTATAAATATATTTTTTACTATATCTATCTACGTGGTCGCGTTCAGGCTCATCCTGATTGAGGGTACTGAAGTTCGCTATAAGCGATAACGGATTACGGTTTTATCGAATCGCCGTGTTTGTTCAAGGCAGATGGAACCGATGGCGGGGGAGTCACGAATTTGTCAACACGTCGTGCATTTCCCATCTGCCGTCCTTGAAACAAATGAGTTCACTGTCTTACCCGCCAGATTCCTTCGTTGCTCTACCGTCCCGCACCGTGTTTGCACGTTATTTTATCTATTTTTTACACGTTCGGTTCGTCGAGTTGTTTGCTTTTGCCTAGGTTCTACGGTGTTTTACGTGGTTGATGGTTCCACTTTGTCGTTAAACTCATCACCCGAGTAAAATCATATTCGTGTTCAAATCGGTTCACGCCCACGAGCCCCTCCACCTCCGACCAAGTATGCCCGACAGGAACCCGGACGCCTCTCCTTCGCCAGTGGATTTGTTACCGTTGGACCACTCGCAGTTATTTTTGAGGAGGATGAAGGAAGAGGCAGCCGAGAAAACCGCAGACTACGATGAGATCGATTGTTGTTTTCCGGAGCCCATCGAGGAGGAGTGGGAATATGTCAAAGCCCCCAACGAAGCGCCCAAACCCAAAATCACGTGGGTAGCTTCTGTACCTTGATTGTATTTATTGACCATCTCGGCGATGTGAGAAACAATGAGAGAAAATAGAAATTTAGTGATTTTGCCCTTGAAAGAACACAGTTGTACAGTTTATTCATTTATCATTATTCTCAGTTCGCGGTCATAAACAAATAATGTTCCTAACCTGGGACAACTGATTTGTGAATTTAGTGCAAAACTGAATTCTTCCCCTAAATAATGAATTCGACTTTTTTGCCAATTTATAATCAGGGGCACCGATTTATGAAACCACTTTTCTCGTCGGTATTCTTACCTTATGGATTTTTGGAAGATAAGAAAGCCTAGACGGATGAGTGTGCATTTCCACCAAAGTCGGTTTACTGTACACTTTTTGGTTGGTTATTACTTGAATAATCAACCTATGTTTTCATGCAAAAGGTCAACCTCTCCGGTTCGGCTCAAAATGTTTTTCTGGGCGTTTCAAATTGTCTAGATCAAAAAACCAAAATGTCCGTCCGCCGTTCTCAGTAGAAGAAAATTTTCTAAAAATCTGAAATTTCGGTCAGGGGTCTGTTCCCGGCCTCAAAACTTTCCAGCCCGATCGGACCAAATTTGGGTGGGGCAGGGGTCAAAATGTATAGGTATTTCGAAAATGGATTTTCAAGATTTTGGGCGATCTAGGCGAGTGGGGTGTAATTTTCCACTAAATTTTGGACGCTGAAACCAAAGAAATGGGTCCCAGAACGATTGGCACCCACCGGAAGAAGTTATGGGTCAAAATGGGTATGTATCTACCCATTTTGTATGTGTTTTCAAGATTTCTGGTACCTAGGCGTGTGGAGTATCATTTTCCTCTAAATTTTGGGCGTTGAATCCAATGAAATGGGTCCCGGTACGATTGGCGCCCTCTGGATGAGGGTATGGGTCAAAATGGGTACCTATTACCCATTTCGAATGTGTATTTTCGAGATTTGTGGTACCTAGACGTGTGAGGTATCATCGCGAATCATTCTCATCCGGTATTGACAACATAGGAGTCCCATAATATGCTTAATTTTGATGTTTCAGAGTGAATAACAACATGTCGCTGAGTAATATGTCCTGCTCCCGGTGCGGGGAGGGGTTCGAGCCTCACGAAAAGATCGTCAATTCCACAGGAGACTTGTGGCACACTCAATGCTTCGTGTAAGTTATTAGTTCGCAGTTAAGTCAAACGTTGATGTTCTTGGTGATGCTGATCATAGTCAACCTCCTTTTGTCAACAGGTGTGCTCAGTGTTTCCGCCCATTTCCTGATGGAACTTTCTACGAGTTTGAAGGACGCAAATACTGCGAACACGATTTCCACGTGCTCTTCGCTCCTTGCTGTGGGAAATGCGGTGAGCTGTTTGACTCCTTTAATTCTTGACCTTTTCTATACTGGAAAATAATACAATCACAATGACACAATCGTGCCTCTTTTAGGAGATTTTGTCATCGGACGAGTCATCAAAGCAATGAACGCCAACTGGCACCCGAGCTGCTTCAGGTGCGAAGGTTGCAACAAAGAGCTCGCTGAGTTGGGATTTGTTCGCCATAACGGACAAGCGCTCTGCCACGATTGTCGCTCTTACGCCAGGGCCAGTGGCGACAAGAAGTACACGTGCTACAAGTGCCAGTACGTACCTCCAGCTTGTGCTCATCTGAGGGTTTTCTTTGTGTGGTTATAACGTCTCCCTAGTCGGTTTTATATTAGGTAATAGAAAACCGCATCTTTGCTATCATGACTATGTTGTAAAATGTGAAGGACCAGCGGGGTGAATTTTGAATGAAGAGAAATGCAATGCGCATGTTAGGACTCACTCGCAAAGTGGTACTTTAATTTAGTTTTATTTGTGAGTGACAATTAATCGCGGATTTCAAGTGCATTCACTTCAATGGCTGGATTTGAACTCCTTCCTTCTCTTTGGAAACCATACCCTGTCAACTTGAAATAGCAGGTCGAACCAAGCATCAGCAACATGATCATCATGCAGACTGTATTTATCAACGCGCTCATAAACTATTGGAATCAACAATCACTTAAAGTATTTACGTTGTAGCAGGAACCGTCCTTTTCCGGTACTCTTCCTCCTCACTATATAATTTACTTTCTTCCTGATGAGGGTCCATTGTGATCAGTAAACGAAAACTTGAATAACTGATTGTATTGGGACTAAGGTTAATACAACTAAATTAATATGTCTTAAAAATAGCAGAATAGGGGAGGCACAAGACTTCGAAGTTTCCTGGTTGGTGACTCGACTGCTAGAGAAAAGCTTACAAGGTTAAAAGGGATGACCGCACCCTTGCTATTCCCTCCTCTCCCTTTTAATCCAGGGTGCATCGCTGATGATCTTACTGATAGCCTTGCACGAGTCGCCCGGCGCTTACATAATAAGTGTTCGAGATGTATGCGAAAAGCTTCCAAGTCATAATTTAGAGATTATTGCCAAAAGCAGTGAAAAGAAAGGCAGGACACCACAGGGGCATGGCAGGAGAGGGTTTAGGCTTCCTATCTGGTCGTAGGCCTCGTTGTGAGTTGATATCAGACGCTGCGAGGGACGATTGAACACCTTAGACCAGCAATACGAAATTGAGGAGTCGATAAAAGTTTTAGGGAGCGAGAAACGAGTCGAGACTTAGCCACGTATTAATAATAATTTGTGATTTTCTAGTGGCCTCATCGACGACAAGCCGCTTCGTTTCCGCGGTGAAGTCTATCATCCCTACCACTTCAACTGCACCGCCTGCGGCGTCGAACTCAACTCCGACGCCAGAGAAGTCAAAAGTCGTCCAGGATACACGGCCAATGAAATGGTAATCATCAGTAAGCAACATCACTCTTTGCAACGGTGAAAGGTTAATCAGTGAGAGTAATTTACCCAACGATTGTTCCATATTTCAGAATGAGTTATACTGCTTGAGATGCCACGACAAAATGGGTGTGCCGATATGTGGAGCTTGTCGTCGTCCTATTGAAGAGCGCGTGGTCACAGCTATGGGGAAGCATTGGCATGTTGAGGTACGTATTTCCCTGACTCCATGTACCTAAAGGCTTGCATTGTCAGCGTCATAATATCGGAATAGTTGGACGTGGTAGAGAGAATTTGGAATTCCAAGAGTTAAAGCTGGCTTGCTTATTCTGGTCCCTGTTGGATCCAGCTACGAGACAGAGAAAGCTGGAGGCTGTAGTCTCTTTGGTAGGATAGTGCGATGAAGTACCTTTACCGGTGTGGGAGCACCAGGAGGACTATACGATTGGACATTGCCACTCAATGGATGATTGTGGTGTGCATTCTCCACGGCTCCGCTCATCTGCTAACGGTGAACGACCCCTACGCGGTAAAAGTGATGCCTCTTGAAGCGTGTCTCATGTTCTGTCGCCACCTCTAGGTCCCTGCTGCAAAGCCTCAGCAGCTCGTAGTAGCTCCGGCGGTTAGGTTGATAGCCGTTACTAGCTGAGGTTCAGTGAAAGATCGACGGCCCATTATGACAAGCGCTTAAGGTCTCTCTCGCCCTTACACCAGTTACGCCCTTATGATCCGCCACCTATTGGGTTTTTAAAGGCAGCACAGTGACAGGTAGCAGCCCCATACTAGCCTAGAGCTCATGTTAGCTGCTGAAAATGACTTGATTGCCGCCTGATAGTCTTAGAACATCTGCCATCTTAAATATTAACGACAAGCTATTTTTACAATTCGATAAGGTTCGATAACATTAAATCATGACCCGCCTTCCTACTAGCTTTTAACATGGTGTATGTGTTTTTGTTACTATCCTCATCCAAAATGTCTAATGATGTTCTGGCTCCTAATTTGGGATTTTTTTTCCAGCATTTCGTGTGTGCCAAGTGTGAGAAACCCTTCTATGGACACCGTCATTACGAAAAGAAAGGGTTGGCTTATTGTGAGACCCATTATCACCAGCTTTTTGGAAATTTGTGTTTCGTGTGCAATCAGGTCATCGCTGGAGATGGTACGATTTATCGTTTAATTAGTCACTTCGGCATTTTTTGGTTAATTTGTTATTCATCAAGTAAAAACTTATTTTTCATTTCAGTTTTTACTGCCATGAACAAAGCTTGGTGCGTTCATCATTTCGCTTGTTCCATCTGCGACCAAAAAATGAACCAGAAAACCAAATTTTACGAACTCGACTTGAAACCAGTGTGCAAGAAATGTCACGACAAACTTCCGCAGGAGTTGAAGAGGAGATTGCGCAAAGCGGCTGAGTTGGCTCCCAAAAATGGAGTTGTTGCCTAGCACAGCCCCACTGTCTGCAATTTGATTGCGGGCAAATGTCAACTGTTAATGAAAGGCGAATAAATCTCTAAAACAAAATTACTAACTCAAGTGAATAAATGATCAAATACAAAAGGTACGTGAGTACTGTTTTGAGTAACTTGAACTTATTTTCTACTAGGTATTTGAAAATTGTAGAATATCTAATAATCATCTTGATTGATTGTGAGGGCATGATTTTCTGCTTTTGGGAATGTTTCAAATAAATCTTTGATAGAAGCTATTTTAATCGGTGTTTACACGATTTGAAAATAGGGTTGTGCTGAGAGTCCACTCCATTCTAATAACAACGGTTGAAGATGACAAATTTCATTGTCAAACAAAGTCAAAACCATTTCTACTCTGTAAGCAGGTTACGTCAGGTTGGAACTTATGATTGAATCGTCCTCCGACAACGAGTAGTACGACTTGAATATATTAGGAAGCTTTACTAACTATAGTTGGCTTGACAATGATGTCTTCACGTCGAAAGCGCTCTCCCACGGTACCAAACAAGCTAGGTAACACGGAATCTCTTCCTAATATATTCATACTACCTATTGGACCTGTACATTCAAGACCGGTTCAACTTGAAGTAGCCAAAAGGTGATTACTGTCCTCTCTTTCAAGCCGCTTTAAAAGCAATATGGGTGGTAACATTTGATATTCCTTATGCTACTGACTAAGTACTTAATTGAAATTTTTCTGAATCCGCTAGTGTCTCATTGTACTTATTCACAAAATCTTGACTGTCAAAATGCTTGACATTTGTTGAGCCTTGCGATATTGCCATTACTACTCAAAGTGAAGCTCACTTTAAAATGCATGTATTTGGGTATTCATTGTTGAATAGGTGAATTATATTATTCATATGAGTAAAAGCCGGTAATACGTTTTTCTAGATGCTCTCCTACTAAATCGTAGTATCGCCTTAATGAAACTTAAGTGTGCTTATCCAATTATTTGTAGATTCGGCCGTACACTGATGTAACAACGCTAGAATTATCGTTCGTCCAAAATTACTTGACGCAATCCGGCTTACCGGTAGTTGTTATTCGGCCGTACCAAGGAAAGAAGATGCTTCTAATTACTGAATAAACTTCCAAGCCTCCGAATTTTCTAGCTCCTGGTGATCAATATTTTCTTTGATGACTATTTTGCTAATAATCTTCCATAAACGTGTTATTACGTCCGAACGCCGTTGCCTTGAAAAATTTCCACCAAATTAATTTGATCCGACAAGTGCCTATTATTTCATGTTTCACGGATCTGTTAACTAGAGCGCAATTCGCTGACCTGAAACGAGAGGAGTAATGGTCGAAACTCTTGTTATTATGAAAAAAAAAAAAAAATGTGCATAATATTATTAACGGGATGCCTTCAACTTGTGCAATTTATATCTATAATCTTATGCTGCCAGAAAACCGAATTTTGAATAACTTGACGATGCCTATACTATTTTAGATTTATAATAACGTACGTAATGATTGTAATTTAACGTTAATTGAATAAATAACGAGCTAACTCAATGTTTGTTTGGTTATTTAGAATTGCGTCATCACCTTCAATCCTCTGAGCTTCATTGATAAATGAAGAGATTACTTCGCAAGATCAAAGAATCGTTCCGTCGGTAATTTTCGTGCTATACCTAATTAAACCTGCTGGCCAGAAATGAAAAATTTGTCTAGATCAACGTCTTTTTTCAAGTCACTTTCCTTAAAAATTGTGTAAGTGAACATTTTTGATCGACCAAGTTTTTGGTCCTCTGACCTCAAGTACAGTTAAAAGGGCAGAAAATTTAGCCAAGATATTTTCTGTCGATAAGTTTATTTCAGCTCACGTGGATTTTCCAAGGACCAGCACGGTATAGAGTGGTGAGAGTGGCCCTTTCTGTACTTCTACTACAATTATCAAACTGAGTACATAATGCGTATAAAAATGAATTCATTCGATTGCTAAATAACGACGAAATGATGTCGTTTTGGTTTAATCTGTCGTACTATCGATTATTCCACAAAGATGAGTGGACTATTGAATTAACTGGGCTTCTAATTTCATAAATTGGCATTTCAAAGAACGATTGCTAGCATTTTTTTTTTTTTTTTTGGAACAACAATTTCTGGTGAACAACGAAATTTGACAATACGATGCTGGGTGTATCATTTCTTGTTGCCCCCCTTTTAAAAATTTATTATTTGGCTTTTATAGGTAGTAAAACCAAGCCATGGTGACCGGACCGTTATCAAAACTCATATTTTATTTTAAAGTAACATTTTGATTATATTATGACTTTTAAAGAGTAACGCTGCGAATTCTTTCACAATGGTATATTATTTCTTAGAGCTAGAGTAAGGTTAAATTGGATGATTGGGGGAAATGATACCCCTCACGTCCCAAAAAAGTTCGAAAACCTGTTTATAAAATACCTATTTTGACCCATTATTACCTCCGCGGTGGCACTGGTTGGTCCGGAAACCATTTCAATGAATTCAGTGACTAACATTTAATGGAAAATGATACCCCATGTGTCAAGTTTCCAAAAAATCGAGTTTCAAAAACAGTTTTACCCAGAATTTGGGCCGATAGGGCTGAACAGTTGCGAGGACCAACTAAAGCCAAAAAGAGGTTCCTGATCGAAATTTCAAATTTTTAGAAAATTTTCTACTACCTAAAACGGCATGAGCGGCGGATGGCGAACGGTCAAATTTTGAATTGGAGAGGTTGACCACTGGCATGAATACATACGTCGATTATTCAAGGAATAATCAACCAAACGAAACCATTCAGATTTAATGAAACGAACATATTTTCCGAGAGAAAATCAGTTGGTCAATGCCCTGACTCCCAGAGAATTCCGACATGGGAGAGAAACTTTTTCTTCCATGATTCCGATCTCCACCGATAGATGCAGCCTTATCAGCGTTATCAGTTTGTTATGATGCCTGATTGTGGTGCGCTGAGGTATCAATAGGTAAATAATTTATTTCACTCTGTGTCGCTGTATCAGTGTATCTTAAATACAGTGTCTCTGTACTCGCCATCAATCCTCATCATATTAAATCTGCGGATTAAGTTGTAGAAAAGTTTATTCTGACGATGGATGTTATCAACTCTGGTCCCTCTGGCGAAAGACGATCATTCTTCGAATCTAACGTTTGTCGTTTATGCTCTTTAGCTAGGGATAAGGTCAGTAAATAGTTGTTCAAAATCCTTGTTTCCTACTGCTTAGGTGATTATTACTTAATCATCTACCGCATTATCATGTACCCAAACCTACATTCTGTACGAGATGGGTTTTTTCTTTCTCTCCAGGTTTTGCCCATTTTTGACACGTCAGGAAGCAAGTTCGATTCGAAGATAAAGGAGTGTCTACGAAGTATCGAGGTAGTTTTTGAACCTGACGAAAATGAACTAGTTAGGTACTTCGTGTAAAAACTTATATAGGGACGTAGGATAGAGATGCTGATGGGATCGGCCTTAAGTAAAAATATTTGTACTTACTGTTGTGTTCTTTCCAGATTACTCAAGGCGATGGCAAGCCACAACAAATATGTCTGGAGTGCATCAAGAAATTGAATGTTTACTATGAGTTTCTACATCACTGCATCAGATCGGACGCTTACTTCGATTCCTACATCAAAGCGATCAAATCAAAGGAGGTGAGTATCTAACCAGAATAGGGGTTAGGGGTTTTGTTTATTGGGTAACCAGTAGTTGGTTTGGACGTTAGTACCGTCAGGCAATGTAACCATTAGAGATAGGTTTAATATAATTATCTGGTTTTGACGTGGGGACGTCATTGTCGAGCCATCTAATGAGGGCGAGAAGGAGATTTTAAGGGTTCATATGTGTATGGGCTAAGAGAAAGGTGACATAAAGGGTGGGAGGGCGTCTTGGAGAAAGGATGGAAACCTGGAATGGATCACTTCCAGATAACAACCTAACTTGCGATAGCTGTCTTTTCATCGGTATTCACAAGTCCAAATTCAAGTAGAAAGGTGTCTCATTCACTTTTGGGCTGTAAAGTCTGTAAGCTTGGCTAAACGAACACATATTCCAACAAGAGGATCCGACCTTCTTGTCTCACCAAGCCCCACTCTCCTCTAATCCTCCCCTCATCAGTTTGCTTGACAGTAACATCCCCACGTCAAAACGACCACTGCACCAGATATGTCAGGTAAGACTGACCCTCTCTCAAATAGAGTTTTTGTTTTAATTGATCACAGGAGTCTCAGTCGAAAGAAACGTTGTCTGATTCAACTAACGGGCTTATCGTGTTGAGTAAACTGAACGAATCGCTGCAAGATCTCGTCGTCGTCGTTGAATTGAAATACAAAGACGGTGATACCTCCGAGGAAAGGGAGTCGCAAAACCCCTCTGCGAGTTCGTATCCGAATGAATGGGAGGAGTTGAGAACATCGGACAATACGACAGAGTCACTAGGCACTGACAGCAAAGCAACGGACTCTCAGCAAATCGAGGGCGTCACTTGTCCTGACCAACAAGGCCAGCCGTCAACGTGGTAAGTGGGTCAACATTGTATAGCTCTTAACGTAAAGGTATTATACACATGATGACGAATGGAGGCGGTTATTATTTATTCGAGGTCGGGCAATGTATCGTAATTTCCATTGCTGTCAAAAATAATGCCGACCATGTTTCTCCATACAAGTGAAACCTCGAAGGCACAACTTCCTTAAGGGATTATCATGGATAAATGAGTCAATTGTCAGCGTTTTACGTTAAGCTTCTATTGGCCAGTGTATGACCAGGTACTCAAACGCCAGAATAACTGTGCTGATTCTTTGGTACGTAGATCACTCAGGCGCAGAATTGTTGTCTTCGAGGTCACTGGAGTGACTGGCATGATAAGGTTACTCTGTGGTACGATGGCACTTGGAGAGCAGAGTCGGGAGGTTTCTTAAACTTTCGTGATAGCCGATACTTATAGTTAGGAAAAAGTTGTGTTGTATTGTGTGACTTATCTCTCAACTAGTGAACAACTCAACTTCAACTAAATCTTAAAAACGCTGCAAATTCTTCCACAATCGTTTAATATTCCTTAGAGCAAGAGTATGGAGTATTCCGGACTTATGCCAATCGATTCAGCGTCAAAAAGTTAGTGGAAAATGATACCCCACGCGCCTAGCTCCCCAAAAATCTCAAAAACCCATTTTCAAAATACCCACCATGCTGACCCATACCCACCTCCGGCGGACACCTTTCGGTGCGGAATTCATCTCAATGGATTTAGCGCCCAAAACGTCATGGAAAACAATACCCTACATGTCTGCTTCCCTAAAATGCCAAAATTCGAGTTTCAAAAACACATTTTCACCTATACGTTCCCCTAATTCAAAGGTCCAACTAGAGACGGAAGGCTGACCAAAAAGAACGAAGATTTAAGACAATTTTTTAGGACAATTGTGTACTAACAAAAACGGCCTGGACGGCGTACACCGCACGAGCGTTTCGGTTTTTGATTTTTATACAATAAAACGCACGTTGTACAATTTCGGTGCAAATCATTCTAGGGAAATCCGTTTCCCTTGCTTCAGCTCCGACCTACTATTCCTACTATTAGTTCACTGCAACTCTTCTACCTCAAATTCAAAAAGCCAAACTTCGTGCGCACTGCGTTATGAACTGAATTTTTGATCAGTTTCAGGTTCAATCCAGCTACTAAAGAATTCGAATGTGCTATGTGCGGAAAAACTTTCAAGCAGCGGACTCGACTCAACACTCATTTGGCCTACCACACTGACAAGAGACCGCACTCTTGCGTTCATTGCGGCAAAACATTCGCCATGAAGTACGTTTGCGTTTGCCTCCACAACCAAATAATTTATAAAATACTCGTTTTGACGGATAGCTCCCATTGATAATTTAAGTTATTCGAAAAACTAATTACAATTTGGAGAGGATTTTGGCTTAATGTCTCTTGAATAATCAACCTATGTAATCATGCCAGAGGTCACCCCCACAGAGGTCATGCCTCGCCGATTTCCACAGATTTCGGGATTTTTTGGAGCTAGGTATGTGGGGTATAATTTTCCACTTAATGTCGGGCCCCGGACCAATTGACGCCCACAGGAGGTTGGTCAAGGGGTTAAAATGGGTCCCTATCTATTAGAATGAGTCTTGGGCACTCCACATTCTTAGTTTTCCCCATTCTCTTGCTACATGGAATAATAAACCACTGGGAGAATTCGCTGCGTTTTGATTTATTAAAATGAGACTGCCCTCCTGAAGGCTCTTCTATTGCTAATAACTTTGCTCGCCTTTCTCATCTCGTTTCCAGGTGGGATTTGAACGTCCATTCGAGAATTCACCAAAGGGAAATTGTGTGCTCAAGATGCGGCAAAGCTTTTTCAACTAAATCCAAACTCGAAAGGCATTTCCGAGTTCATACAGGAGAGAAACCCTTCTACTGCTCCGGCTGTGGCCGAACTTTTAGCGACAAACGGAACCTCGACAACCACATGCGAACGCACACTGGTGACAAACCTTTTGCTTGCGCTGTTTGCAGTAAAACGTTCTCTGTCCGGTCGCACATGGTAGAGCACATGAATGCCCATAAAACTGTCGCTTCATTTCGGTGAGATGAACTCATTATGGAAGAAATTGTTGCCGATTGTTCTACGATCTCTCATATTTCGGTTGTTCCAGTTGTGGTCGTTGTAACAAGTCTTTTCGATGGCGGGCCAACTACAATAAGCACTTGAAGTCCCACAGTCATCTCAATGTTTGACATCACCGACGTCAGAACGTGGATCAGCCACTTGGGTGCACTGTGGCCTTCAACTCTGAGCCAATGAAGACAAACCAGTAAGTTCAGCATCATCTTTCCATTGTCTCGATGGTTCTTTCGAACTGATTGAATTAAACGACAGAGGGATAATCAAAAATTCGTGCGACAAATTAACTTCACATATGAGGTTCTCCAATATTTTTGAAATGAAAACTTCCATACTGTTTATTAAATCCGTTTATTCGCTAACTCAAGCTAAATTACGATTTTGAACGGCTAAAAAATTGTACTCCATCGAAATGAATGTGCCTTTGAAATGAATGTGTTCTTCAACCAGTTGTCTCAATGAATATTGTATGTTGCATTCATATGAACATACTTTTTCCTGGCTGATGCCTTTGTGATGTTCTATATAGTTGATCTACTCACCCTTTTTTGACCACTACTAGTGCTAACCTTTTGCTTTTTGGAACAGTGTGAAGAAGGAATAGGTGGTCGCTATGATCTGGAGGGAAAAAAATCGTTTAGTAATACAAGTTAACAAAAGGTTGTCCGACGATTTTGTAAAAACTTCAAAAAACTCCACTCACGGATTTAAAAGTTTCTGTATTCAATGGAAACGTTTGGACGACTCTGACAACGAACGGCTCTTTGGATCCAATGAGAAGCGTCTTGAGGATAGTGCGTTGATATTTTGACAGCATAAAGTAGTTTTTACCCGCTAAGCCGTCGAGGATTTCGGATGTCTGGAGTATGAGAAGGAATTTATTATATTAGGTGGTTCCTTCTCTTCCCTTCGGGGTTTTGTGTGAAACAAAAATCTTCGTGTCCTTTTTAGAATTCGCCCAAATGACTCTAGTCATTTTAGGCCTCTTTTGTGCCTTCTTATCCACCCTAATCGCCATTATTTGCTACACTCAACTTATTTGTTAGTTTGTTCACTTGTTGTTATGCGCATGAATAACGTAAAATAAAAAGAAAATATTCAATTTAAAATTAAGAGCGATTTTTTGAAGTTCCGTTTTCAGTCGATTTTCGGTCTCGGGGAAAATTTGTGAGAAAATGCAAATTCTCATAATGAACAAACTGTTCGAAAACAAATATTTACCTGCGTCTTGAGCAAGTCTCCAATTCGGCAGATGACAAAAAGCGTGGCGATTAAACCTAGCAAATGTACAGTCACGAAGTATAATTCCCCCAAAGGAAGATTTCCCTTGACAAGTACCGCGGCTCCAGTCGCTAACACCGAGCCAGCGTGAATAAAATGAAACAATAGCGGTATCGAGTACAGTGCCTCCAACTCGTTGAGAAGTCTGAAAAAATGGAAATTCCTTGAAATATGCGATCGATAGAGTTGTAGCAGCGAACTGGATCGCGATCAAAACTTATGGTGCGTTTGAGAAGGAAGCTTACCTCATCGTTGCCTGATGTTGGCTGATCCAATACGTGAGCCTCTCAGTCAACTGATCCTCGATTTCTTCTCTATATGCCGCCCGTCCGCTGTAGTCTGTGTAAAAAACGTGTCCTGCTGCATTGACGTGTATAACGTGAAATATGTGCTTGAAGGTTTTCTTCAGGTGAACCAGTAGCGCCAAAATACGAAATGTGAAGCAGAAAAACACCGCGTCAAACATGACGTTTTGCAGTGTCGCGTAGAAACCAGCTGTGGTTTGTATACATAGAGTCAAAACCCAGTATTTTAGGTCATTGATATCGTACGGGAACCAAAGATCAAAAGCGACATCCCGTCGCGATGGATTCAAGATCGGTGACATCCCCCAAGGAAAGACCGGAGCGGATACGATAAAATATAGAAGAGGTTGAAGCTTCCTCGCTCGTGCAGCCCACAGCTTGATCTCCTCCTGTAGTCCTTCTTCATAGAACTTGTCTTTAGAAGCTTCCTCGTTCATCCTCAACATCCTTATGAATCGCGGGCGGCAGTACTCCATGTAGAAGAAATTTATGTTACTATGAGTCCCCGTAATCAGTGGTACGAGTAAAAACATCTCCTTCGTAAATTCTAAATCCGTTGCAGTAGCGTACGTTGTCAAAATCTCTACCGTCAAGTAGACCGATACTGCAGCACCAAAGTAACCGTGAAACGTGAACAAGTAGTTTTGTATGGAACGTTTAAATAACGGCCCTCTCGGTCCCCGGAGCCCGCAAGCGACACTCATTAGATTGTGGTATCCGGCTTTCAGCAGAGCCTGACTGTCTGGGTCGTCTTCCATTTTGTGACCAAAGTAGATGCTCTTGAAGAGCTGCGTGAACTAATCAACGGCACTAACGAAATTTGGCGGTTAAAGTCTACAACGGACGAATCAGTTTGACTCGCCCATTGTATCTTTAACAACAAACTACGGTACCTAAAGTACAGCACAGGTACAATACTTGAAGGAAAGCTCAAGCGACGTTGTCACCGCAGCATTTCATAGGTAGGAAAGAACGATTTTCAAGTGGAAAAAGGAGCCTACAATTTGAAGCCTGATTCCAAGTCAGGATCTCCAGGTACACAAAAAACGACTGATAGGTTGGTTGAAGGGTAAGTAGGCCTTGGGACCAAAGATGTGTTTGAGATTGGTCTCTACTGAGGATTTGGTTCATCGAGAATTTGTGGTCCTTTCTAGGGAAATCAGAATTATTTTTGACCCGTACGAAACCCTAAATTCTAACACTGTAGAAATGTATTTTGTATTTTATTTTATTTTTATTTTGTATACGTATTTTCTCTGTCTCTGTCAGTGTTTGGGTGGAAAGACTGGAGGCTTAGTAGAGATCCCCTAAAAGCCGTAGAGAGACATAGTAAGCTTTGCAAGGGGATGCTGAAAGCAAGGGGAGAATCGCAAGCATTGCGTCCCAAGATTTTCGACTTTCGAAAATCGATCGAAACTGGATTACCAAAAGATATGAGTGAAGATATCTCTTATAAGGCAGGAAGCTTTAAACCGATTTTGGAATAGAATCGACCCATTGAGAAGGTATTCGTGTTCCTAAAGTTCATTGAATGAAGGCCTGAGAAAATGAATTCACCTGCGAACGTAGAATGAAAATTTGACAAAATTTCTCTTCTAGTGGCTTACAGTAGTTTCGATAGAGCTCACCCGCCAACTGAGTTTTAAAATACCGTAGCCTGTACAGAGGAAAATGTAGTGGTATTAGTTAGCCAATATTATATATTTTATGTGACCTCGAATCACCTGCTTGATTCTGGCTTTGTTCGAAACGACTTCAACGTCCCTGTAATCGGGAGCCCAAAACTTAGTTCTGCCTTGTAATCCGTGGAAGGTGATGAATTCTTTATTCGGCGCCCAATTTCTCAAAAAACAGGGATACTGGTTGCATGAAGTACGTAATTTTCGTCAGAGCAAATTAGTGAGAAACGATACCGGTTTGGTTTTCCGTTTTGTTATCACGTTTATTGTCTATTTTGTTGTGCAGCTTGATCATTGGCCCTCTTTTCTCCGGCTTAATTAGGGTTTCATGTTTGAGGGTTATCCGCATTCGGAATTCTGGCGCGATCCCATCGATTTCTACATTTTTGGTACATGAATATATTTAAAACGTTATCGTCTTGGAGTAAAATTTGGGCTAAACGGTTCAAGAATTTGTGTAATCGTGTTTGTATTGGGGAAAATTGGTGTAATGAGTGAAGTTCGGTTGAAAATACGAATGTAAACCGAGCCAACCCTTCTTCCTTCGATTTCGTGTCGAAAGATTGAAGAGTATGCTGTTGATGTGACGGTTAGACGAGAAGTCGTTTGGCGTGCGGGAGCTGCCGTTTCCCCAGGCGAGCAGACGCTGTTAGGTCGATATTCGGCCGCCAACGTCATCACTCGTAGGACTCCGGGAGTCGGCCGGCATGAACAACCGTGAACGTGTCTTGATCATTTGCTCGACTTATGCTATAATGTTCTATCGCTCGGTGAGTTATTTTTCCCAGTTAATTTTTAGTCAATGTTGTTTTTTATATCCAGATTTCTTGCCTTTGAAGAAGAGCGAGGATCTAATTATGTCGTTACGCCTTCTGCCTAGTATCTCCCTCCATAACAACAAACTGTCCGTAATTGTCTTCCCTTACATCAACTGAATCTTGTCTGTGTTTGTGTATACACAAATAGAGAAATAACTATCTTAAAATGGACCTTTTTCATTATCGTTCAGCCTGGCCCCCCGGCCTCGTCTCCTGCCGTTATCGTTCAGCCACTACAAATGATACTCTTTCCTTCGTCGATGATATCAGAGGTCATAATTGTGATGTTTTTTTTTCCTTTGTTGATATCATAGGCCATTTCTACTTTGCCTATCGATATTGGAGGTCAGTTGTGTTTCAGCTCATGTTTCACTGATTCCGTAGCCGTCCCAGTTAAAAATGAATTTCTTGTCTTTGTATGGCGCCGTGAAAACGAAAAAAGGTGCCGTTCGGTTTCTCCAAGATAAAAAGATTTTGACTCAAAACGCTACCTGCTCAGATCTCAGAGCTCAGCCCGATTGCCGCACGATGGACTAGCGTATTCATAAAATGAGTATTTTGAATTCGGAGTTTTGGGTCCTAGGGCGCGTGGTGTAATGCTTTCGTCTAAATTTTGAAGCTGAATTGCCTTGTGAGCTTGCGCTTCATGTTGATTTGGCGTGTGAATTGCCATTATGACCAAATGGACAAAATGCAATCAAGGCTGTGGAGCTCAAGCGTAGTCAACAACAGTGACATCACCGAATTCACGCAAATTAACTCATGCGTTGTACATCTTGCAAGGGTTCAAATAAATTTGCAAAATAATAAATATACCGTTCAAATAAGAAATTTGGCGTGCCTTTTTCAGATTTGAGCCTAAGAACGTCATTATTTATGTATTTAGATTTGACGAAAAAATTACAGAGTATACAATTTGAAAAGTTGCCAAAAGTGCTTTTTTCTACACCGAAGAAACCCTTTTCTACTTATCGCATTAACACATTTTTTTTTAATACAGACTGAACCAATTTCAGGTAGATAGATTACATATTACATGTTCTGTCCAGCTCAATCAAAGATTCTTGGGACAAAATACACAAAAGCATAACAAAGACGGGGTTTTTTTTAACAGTGAAATTTGTAAGATGTCTCTCTCAACAATACGCCATGTGCCTGCAACTCACTGTAAAATTAGTTTAAAAAGGTGCGATTTTTCTCCTAATTTCAGTACTTAATTACGATGCCAAATTTATTGTTAATTTGTAGTTTGTCAACCCTGAAAGTTTGAGGAAGGAATTTTTATCGAATTTTGTTTCTTCACAGTCAGTGGTTTTTCAAAACTTAGCAACGGCATTGTTACAATTTGGATGCGGAAGTAAAATAAAATAGGAAGTGTAGCGTTCTAGCAGGTCTGTTCATTTGCGAAACCAGTTCGTGACTCAGTCTCAACTACTATCCTTAAATGTATAAAAATAACTCGTCCTCCGCAAATTAATTCATTCATTCGGCCCGTTCCGACACGCTATACAAAATTTATATCTCGACTATGAAGGGAATTGGGGTTTACAATATTCTAATTCGGATTCGTAAAACGAGAAAGTTTGAACGAAAAATATTAGTTGTCTATTCAAATTACAATTATCTTCAAGTGTTTGTCAAACAAAATTTTTAATCGCTATGAATTAGCTTTACTCAGTGGCCGTCAAGCCTTAAGTGAGTAACAGTTTGCGTTGAAGTACAAAAATGAAATTTGAACATTTATGTGGAGGACGATGCACCTAATTATGTGCAGTACATACACGAACGCTTTAAATTCCTCTTTAAACCCCTCCAATGAAAGGATTTTTCCGATTTTTTCCGTAATACATACATATAAGGTATATCCATTTTTTGTACATCTGCATTTACCTCCCTTTCCAAATTGGAAACCCCTTCCCTACTCTTCCCTAACCAACCTATCCAGATTTGGTCAATGAGCTCCCCTCATATCCATTACTATTTAGCTATGCTTTTAATGACTAATTTTTCTTTTAATAAATTCTCTTTACTCGTTGGTACCGACAGTGCCCTGTTTGCCTGGGCTATCTGGCCATCTTTCAAAATTCACGTCAGCCCCTGAGACAAGCGTGATGGAACAGACAGAGAATCGATTTGTCGCGACAATCCGTGAAATACTTAGGATAAATAGGGCATGGTAGTGAAAAATGAGAGCAACATATTTTATGAATAGCGTACGAAGTGTCTTGACGTGAGTCGTAAGGTGTGATTTGCATCTATCAGGTCAGGGGGTGTTGGACTCGTAAATTCTTCAGCAGCGATATGTCGTGATTAGTTGTGAGGCATTCATTTCTATCAAGTTTTGGGCGATGGATCGATTGGAATGAGTACTGGACTCTCCACACTCACTGATCCCCCCCCCCCCCCCCTTCTCTTGCTCTACGGAGTGTTAAGTCATTGTGGAAGAATTTATGCAGGCAATGTACTGCAGTCGACAAACAACTTTGACTTTTTCTTTCTTGCCATGTTTGGGTTCTTAGGGCGAAGTTGTGGACCACCTTTTCTCACAGCCACAGTAAATAAATCGTTTGGGCAGGATTGTGAGATTTGAGGTCGTTCTCAAATGATTCCGTTTTGCTCGTAGCTCTCTGAAAGCCTAAAGATGGAACATTGTGGGAAGAAAAAAGTCCCGTGAAAAACTTGGTTTTTCTGTCGTCACGAGCTTATCCGTGAAGGTTGATCAGGTGGCTCTCCAGAGGCTCGAGCATGTTCAAGCAGGATTACTCCATCTACATTTCCAACCTAGGTACTTTTGAAACATTCTGAATTCTGGCTTCTCCCGCTAAGACAATATAATTTGTTTCGAGAATGGCTACTTGTAGGTGTGTGCTGAAATTCACTGGTGGATCTACAGGGGTTGTTTTCTTCTTCTCGACCTTGGCATTCAGCGCAACAGATTCGCATGGAGCTCACACTGTACTACTTTGACGTTCTGACTTTAAGGTTAGAACTTTTCGTGACGTGACGCCCTAGCTTCGCATGTAAGGCGCCGTTTTGCCCTTCAGAATAGTAACATGTCGTATTCCATCGTTGTCCCAGCTTGTGCTCTTTCCATATCGCCTACTCCCAACGAGCGGATTCCGTGACGGTCCTCGGTATGACTCGGTTACGACCTATGCCAAGACGTGGTAGAATGTCAGCTCAATTTGCTCGGTTCTAGCCTCGTACCATAGGTACTGGAGTGGACGTGACTGTTTGATCAGCGCTATCAAACATCCAATAAAAACGTGCTCAGTTACGAGGAGAAAGGTGCTAAAGACCGCCAATAAGTCTTTTCAAACAATTCTCTAATCCCCCCCCCCCCCTCCGATTTTTTCTTTTTGGATATTCGGAAAGGATGAACATACTAATCGTGATCCTGAGTCACTGGGTACACGATGATGGTTATGGTGATAAATCCCCTTGGTCAGGCCCTGTTCCCAAAGAGTACCTACTTGTTACAGCAAAAAGTAACTCGCACACTTTCGCATGAATTTGCACTTGTACATTCAACGTTTCGCCGCGTTTAGCTTTAGAGCTATACGATCCAAGTGTTTCGCCTAAAAACACTTCGCCTCTACTGTAAATTTATTAGTGATGGACTCGGCTTGACGTCAAAGTTATTTCAAACTCAGTTTGATAGTTCAAAGATCGGCTAGTTGGTTCGTGTTTGGTGATGATTAGCCTTCGAGGAACCAACTTTAAATGGAATCGACGCTAAGTTCAGTCAGGCGAACTCCAATTTAACTTACAAGGTTTCCTTTCGTTTCATTTTAGGTACGCTCACTGGGAGCTACTAAGGGAATTCTTATTGCGGATTTAAACAGGTGGCTGGTCGATTAAGTCTGGCGACGTGATAAGATTTGAATGGGAACGTGAGCTTGCATAATGCAGCTTGACTTTGTTCACTTGAAAGTTTCTGTACGTTTGTAACAAACACATAAAATATAATGTATTGTAAATAGTCGGGTAGGGTTAACGTCGTACGCATGTTAACGGTTGTTTGTAATACTTGAATCCCCTTTATTCGTCACGCTATCGAACTATCGTGTCTACTAGCCGCGACATCGCCTTCGCTGAAGGACGACAATTTTTTTTCCACGTCGCAGGTCCCCTGTGCGTGCGTCGCAACGATTTTACCTGAGATTTGTTTAATGTTGTATTCAAGTAGTAAAGGATGTACACCCAATATCACATAAACGTTAAAATGAGGTAATGGCTGCAGTCACAAACTGGATGGATGATCGCAGACTGGCCCTTGCAGTGTAGACAACAGATGTGGTGGTTTTCACTCCTAGGAAGATCCTGACTGTTTTGCCGATGGAACTGACCGAGGTGTGATCCACACCAGACCAGCTACCAGGTCCGAGATGTGATCCTAGATACGAAAATCACCTTCCGGGAGCACATAGGTGCAGCCGCAGATGAGGCATCACGCATGTCAGCAGCTGCAGGCTAATGGCATACATCAAACGCCCAAGAACTTGCAAGTGAAAGCTGCCATACATGGAGACTAACTGCAACGCCGAGGAGCGCTAAGGATTGTTCGTGGGTACAGAACGGTATCAGAGCCAGCTGCCCTCGTACTGTGCCATCCCTAACCATCCCATCAGGTGGGCTGATCAGTAAATTATACTTCGTTATATCTGAAAATGGTCACTACTGGCAGTTGTTAAAAGGCGACGAAGGTGGCAAGGGGGCGGAAAAAAGCCAAACCCCCTGCACGCTACAAGTGGCAATGGGTGCCTATCCCGGCATGGCATTGAAATTAATGTACTCTGCCAGCTCTTATAGTCACCTTAGATATTTCAAGGTCGGTTTCACGGCATACATTGTTTGTTTTCCCGATACCTTGGCTGATCGATACCTGCGAACTCTGTTCGTGACATTGACTGATAAATTGCTCTTGAGAGATTGATAGTTCACACTACATTCAACCTGTTTCGTATCACGAAACTCTACCAGGCGAACATTGTTCATGTCTTTTGTCAAACGTACACATACTGAGAGGAGTTTCCTAAAATATACCTCCATGACGCGTTCTATATTGCTGTATTCATCTTAACGCAGGCAGTTCTTCGCCAAGTCTCTGAGGTTGAACACGTTTCACCTCTTTCATAGGTTCTGTTTTAGGATTTAGACAATTAATTCAGATATTAGTACGTATTTGTGTCCAATACAGATATGTATTCGCTCATTACGAATATAGCGTTCATTATAGGCGTTAATCGGCGCGTTTTTACGATACCGGTCTGATATTTTTATATTTTAGCCAAAGGAATGGAGTGTATTGCAAATTTTGTTCCTTGGAGGTGAGTTTTTCACGATCTCCAATTTAAGAATGCCAAAAATGATTTTTCCCCTACGACTTCGAACTTTTTTTTCGATTTGCCTGATTTCATTGCTTCAAGAAAGATTTATTTGTGTGTTGAACTTTTTCGGTCACGGAGGTAACTGATTCGGCTGAGATTGCCATAGATAAAATCGTAACATTAAAATGTTATAGATCCTGATAGACCAAATTAACCGATTGATCATTACGTTGAGTAATAAATTGCGAACCATGGTAAAATGTCGCCAAATATTTGAGATTTGAGGTGAACCGACTTATTTTTGAAAACCGCTTTGCGGTCATTGGTGTTCTGATTCGTGATGAACAATATATAATTTAAAATACAGTACCTATTGTTTTACAAGAAAATGAATGGTTGGATCATTTAAATTTCATTAGGATCAATAATACCATATGAATTTAACTTGTTTCTCATCAAACTGAATTGACTCAGTTGATCAGTAATTCATTCACTTCCCTAAATTACTCTCGAATTTCTTACAAATTTTCCTTTCTCATCGTTCAAGTCGTTTATCTGTTGTTGCAGGAAAGTAAAGAAAGCCAATTTTATGGATAAGTACGAATATTTGGGCGTTCTCGGTCAAGGCTCCTACGGAAAAGTGATGAAGTGCAGGCATAAAGACTCCGGCCAGTTGGTCGCTATAAAGAAATTCATCGAGACGGAAGAGGACTTGATCGCGAGGAAAATGGCTCTCAGAGAAATTCGAATGCTCAAAGTGAGAAATTGAAGAATTTTGTGAGAATTTCGAGGGCGAATGAACATTTTTTCAGATCATGTGAAACCTTTTCTACAAAATTTTTCTGAGAATTTGCGTTATATTTATTTGATAATCCTATGCATAGGATTAATCATAAATTTAATTCGTCAACCTCTGTTTGGCCAACCTACTTCGTTCATTTTCTTTCAGTAGGTTTCATTTGTTCTAGATAAATTTCATCTGATAATTTGAGTAGGTTTTTATGTGGCATGGAAATAGTATCATTTGACTCGGAAATACTTAAATTACGGTCTTTATCTTCATAACCTAATTATTTCCTGAAATGTTAGATGGATAGATTAATGTTATTCACTCATTTATTTATTATATTATATATTTATATTCATTATGTTTTTTCTCACAGAGGCTTCAACATGACAATTTGGTGAGCATGTTAGAGGTGTTCAGAAGAAAGAAAAGATTCCATCTCGTGTTCGAATACTTAGCTCAAACTCTTCTGAACAAAATAGAGAAATCCGGAGGGATCTGCGAAGATCTTACCAGAAAGTACACGTACCAAGTCCTTCGAGCGCTCGATTTTTGTCACTCTAACAATGTACGTATACTCATTTTCGTCGAGCTAAATTGGTATCGCTGCCAACTTGTAGATATTCTTATAATATAAATTTCAGATCGTACATAGAGATCTCAAACCGGAAAATATACTCGTTTCGGACAACGACGTCGTCAAAGTGTGCGATTTTGGATTCGCCAGATTTGTGACGATGTCGCAAGAGCCATTCACGGATTACGTCGCGACAAGATGGTATAGAGCCCCTGAACTTCTCGTAGGGGATCCTCAGTACGGTCGGTAAGAATTGAATTTGAGAATAGAAAAAGTGTTCAACGATTTGACCATTTTAAAACGCTACAATACGCTGGGAATACATAGTTCCCTGATGGTTGCGACATCTCAACTCTAATCCTGAATAATGAGCCAAACGTTATTCTAGGGCCGTCGATATTTGGGCTTTGGGAGCCATCATGATCGAAATGTTGACTGCCGAACCAATGTTCGCTGGTGATTCAGACATCGACCAACTTCACAAAATATCCAAAGTTCTCGGTGAGTTACGATCACATTGACCCGAATCAACTCAACTATAAGAAACGCCCATTTTGGTATTTCAATCTAATTTCACGAATATTAAACGAAATTTAAACCTTCTCAGGTCCTCTAACGGATCGACAAATCGCCTGTTTGTCGAAAGGGCTGACGGGTACTGATTTAGAGGCTTTCAAAATCAGAGATTCACATCCTGGAGGTCAAGTCATGCTCCAGGACACGTATTCATTTGTGGAAGGCAAAACGTTAGACTTCGTGTCTTCTTGTCTTAGGTAAACTTACCTTCATATCAAGTACTTTTTATTAAACTCATCATTATTAATAATTAAATTATTATTAAAATTGAAGGGAATATTTTCAAAGTAATTAAATTTGAGAAAAGAGAGAGAGAGAGAGAAATTAATAACTGATGAACGGAAATTTGATTTCAAAGGATGAACCCTCAAGAAAGACCGAAATCAGACCAAGCCTTGACGGTGGCCTATTTCATGTGGGATAATTTTCCCCATAAATTCATTCCCGAACTAACCAAGAAGTTGGCCGCGGAGGCAGAAAGACGGCCAAAACTTCAAAAAGTTCCGTGCCCTTCGACCTCCAAAGACGGTATGTGTTGAGTGCCAGCCAAACCACGCCAGACGGTTTTCAGCTTGCCAGTCCTACATGACCGTTATTTTACTTTTCCCCTCCTCCTTTTTTTCAGATGGACTAAATTCCAGACTAAGTGGCCCCAAAATGGAGTCACAAGTGAGTGCGTTGCTATAACGTGTACCACAATGACACAGAATACTTATCTTTATTTAATCTACATTGTTTTTTTCCTGTTCAGGTTGGACCAGAAGAGTTGCTGCACGTGGCCACCCTAGGTGGGAGATCATCAGGCAGCCTTTGTCACCTCATACATCAAAAAATGGACACAGAAGAAGACAACGGCCTTCCGCTTCCACCATCCTTGTACGCCCGAAAACGGTATTCCCAAAGTTTGATTAGAAGATAATAGAAATACCGTTCGTATCGGGCCGTTTTTGGGGTTGACGGAGGAAAGCAAGACTAAAGAAGCGGTTTGTTGTGTTAGCAGGGACGACAGGGATGTCGAGGAAAAGCCCAGTTTGCTCAGGAGCAGCAAGCTAATGGCAAGGTGAGACTGATTACTGCAAATGATATCTGTACATTCACTCATAAGGATAAAAATGCAAAAAGGAAAAAAAAAGACAATTTGAATACAAACGGAATTATTGATATGAAACAAATAAAGCAAAAATCAAGCTTTTATAACTAACTACAGAATAACAATTCTGCAGTAAACTTCTTCAAAACTCAAATAAGATTATTATGTTTTTACGAAAGAAATTTGAAAACGCTGCAAATTATTCCACAATGGTTAGTCCTTGGAGCAAGAGTATGGGAAAAACAGTGAGTGTGGAGTGTTTAGGACTCATACTAATCGATTGTGTCCATCATTTAGTAGAAAATAGTAGAAACCTAGTGCCTAGGTACCCAACCATTTCAAAAATCCACTTTTGAAATAGTTAGGTAGGTAACCATTTGGCCCATACCCACATCCAGTGGGCACCAATCGATCAGGGACTCAATCTCAATGGATTCAGCGCCCAAAATGTAATGGAAAATGATACCCCAATTCCCAAAAAGTCCCGAAAATCGAGTTTCAAAAAATGCATTTTCAACCTGAGGTCCCTTATATAGTTTTGTACTATCAAAAACGGCAAAGAATAATCAACCAAAAATGTTAAAAAAGTGATTTTTATAGGATGTTGGAGTGTTCAAATGTTTTAAATAAATGTCAGTAAAAATTGGACACAAAATATGAACGTGAATTTGAATGTAGCCCTTCTAAAATGAGGTTTGGCTTCATTTGCATTCATATTTCCTTATTTATGAATTATATTTACATTCATATTTGTGAATATGCATAGGTAAAATGCGGTAACTTGGATTAATTATTCAATTTTACTAGTCGAAGCACCCACCTTAACTGTCTTATTTGGCTCAGTGGATGAGTGCTTTTGACGTCATTTTTAGGCTTACCATTTGTTATTGTACTTGAATGAAGTCGAAAGCGCTTGCCAGCTGCACCAAATATCTTAGGTAAGACTGATTCGTCTTTGTCTGAGAGATGCTTTCGTTAATGTATTTTTGCATGGCCTAACGGACCACCCCGTTCATTTAATACCGATTTGACTATTTACTTTTAATACTTAATGGCACTGCGTTACTACAAAATAAATCTTCCTGTTTGATTCAGATATAGGAAGGAAATTATGCCTCAAACCCTCAGGATAGTCCCTGTAAATGGACGACTCGTTATCGACGACTCGGAAAAGTACTGTCGAGAATACACTCACCCGAAAAAACCCACTTCGAAAGACTTCTGCCTGCCAGAACTTCCCGGAAGTGAGATTTTCAAATACGTTGTATACTTTTATGTGATAAGTACTCGCGTAGACTTTTC
This sequence comes from Cyrtorhinus lividipennis, assembly GCA_019603395.1. NCBI lineage: Eukaryota > Metazoa > Arthropoda > Insecta > Hemiptera > Miridae > Cyrtorhinus > Cyrtorhinus lividipennis. The sequence continues at coordinate 8,193,512 of CM034003.1, read as the reverse complement.
TTTCAACTCAGAACTCGAACAGATATTGTCAACTCAAAGTTACTTATTTGCTCTTTAGCGGACGCAAAAAAAAGAAAACAGGAACCGTTTTTGACGATTGTAAGTATCAATTTTTACCATAATATTAGGTATTTCACGGATTTTAGCTGGGTATGGCCATCCTATGAGCATAATAACAATAATAATATCAGCTCGGCTGGATGGTGACGAAGAAAACGGCATTATCCTTGTGACCGGACACTTGAACAGTTTCAGACCACGTTGACGAAAAAACCGATCAAATTGGGGAAATGGGGGTTCCAGAGATAACGCAAGTAATTTAGGTATTGAAAGCTTCAAACGTTTGCATGTCGTCTTAGCTACTGATAGTTGTAGCTGTTAGAGCGCTTGACGATCATGTTCATTCATCTTCATCTCATAATGACCAAAAAGATCAGTTAGAAGTTGAAAATGCAACTGGCAATCGATCAAGTTAAAAATAAATATAATAATAAATAAAAATTATTAAATAATATCAACATGAAAGTAAATTATAAATGCGTAAAGGGAGAACTGAATTCATCGATACTTCTTCATCTCAGCAAAAAGCTCCCAGCATGTTATTTTCTGCGTTTTTGCCAAGTTTATCATTATTAAATATTTCACTTTAATTCATATTGGGTAGTTGATCACGTTCTCATTAAATTCGTTGCAATAAAAATCAGGTTGGAGACTTTAAATTCTTGTTGACTGAGTTACGGATAGCAGTAGGCTGTAAACGCGGTACTGATTGCAAATTCCATATTTCCCCTGTTCTGCTTACAATCTCATTTTTTCTGGTATTTCGATTTGCTCCCCAAAACAGAAAAAAAAATTATCAGTTAAGGGTGGTATGGTGGGAATTTTGATAGAATTAGACTACCGTCGATTGATTACTTTAGACTATTCGACGGATCTCGTTTCCCGGTTCTTTTCTATATAGACTGTTAGCCTCTTGGTAGCGTGCAGATTAGGCTCTACCATCAGGAGTCTTCAGATTGCGTATTTAGAACATCCCCCTAACATCTCAATTACTTTTAAATGCAGTAATTTTATTGAGCCATTCATCACACGACGTCCACAAAATATCATTCATGGATCGGGGAACGATAGATTTCTCAAAAACGTTATATTGTCATCATATATTCATCAGGGCTAGTCCCAAAGTCATATCTAGTGCTTTTCTTCTGGATTTCCTCACTCCGCCCCCAGCCACCAATTATTTCCTTAATTGCGAGTCCGGTTAAATGTACACCACATGAACCGAAAGCTCGGTCAAGTTTTTCGATGGACCGATACCAGTAACGTCTGCCGACAGGGCCAATACTGCCGCCCAAAATAGGAAAGCCATAGAAAAAAGAAATGAAGAAATCCTCGTTTTGATAAAACAGGCGTAACAGTTTTCCTACCATAAAAACGGGTTTATACGTTTATTTGATTCAAAATTTGGTTCTGCTTTTAAAAAATATGGTCCCCATAGGTTTTATTGACAAACTCTTTTCAGTTTCCCCCCTAGATTACAAAATAGAGCTCAAAATTACGTATCAAATAATATCTTAATCTCTAAAATGATGAAATTCATGAAAATCGAGTTCTACGGTTTTCTCCTTTGGACGGCAGAATACCTCGAAATATCACTAATATTACCACAATAAATGAAGAGCACTTGATGATACAGTTTTCATTCATGTTCTCCTTCAGGGTAGCATTCTGCTTGTATTCGAGACTTCATGCCGTAATCGAGCATCCGCTTCCCAACATTTAGTTCCTCCCAAGATTAGAACACGTCTAAAGCTTCGATGAGAGCGCTTAATTTATTGATTTCTTCTTTCATTTGCAGGAAACCTGTGTGTGCACGCCTCTGATCACCCGAACAACTTCAGTCTGCCCCGTGTGCAACCCCTTACCACAATTATAAGATTTATATGAGCGAATACTACCCCAAAAATATATTAATAACAAAAACCAAGTTTTTTCAGTAGTGTTAACTTCGTATCAATATTTTCCTTAATCGAAGATAGAAAACGGACACTTTCACCAAGAACGACACTACTCTCAGCATTACAACTTTATTCTTCCAACATCGTCATAAATATCGCATCGAGCAACACTAAACTATCGACATTTGTATCTACAATTTATAAAGGATAACATTATTCGATCGCTGACCATTGTCAATCAATTTTATCAAACAAGTTAAGCCTTATATCGTAAGATTCTAATAATAGGTAGGTGCCTATAATAAAAAAAGCTCAAAGCCTCAACTCTACCGAGAAAGTACAATTTTATGGGCTTCCAGATAGAGGAAGCCCAGGGGGCTTTCATCGTTAAATTTGTCAAAAATCGTCATAAACTGACAAAGAAAACCCTGCAGTTACTATAACAACTTATCTATGCAAAATTAAAACTAGTGGCAAATTTAGAAAATTTTAAATCTTTCAAAAGAATTACTCAAAACGTACTTACTAGGCAGTACACTGAAAAACACCAAAAATATTCTTAAAAACTAATGACTTTTTGCTTTTCTAATACTTTTTCTTAAAAACATTCTGGCATCCTCTGATTTAATCATCAACCAGGTAAATATATTGAAATGGCCAAATTAAAATGTTCTTGAATGGTTTTCTTATCAATCGAAAACTGTTAGAAAACCGTGGGACTTCCATGTTGCAATTAGATTTCATTTGTTCGAACGTTATTTTAGTCCATCTGATGGAAGGTGAAAATGGAAGATACCCAAAGTTTCTTGATGACACATAAAAGTATAGAGCTTCAATTCGATTGTCGTTTCTCTCAATAATTAGCTTGGCATGCAATATAATAAAGGACCTATCACAAAAGAAAAACCGAAATTGTTAACAATCACGCAAGTAAATGAGCTACAATATGGCGGTCGTTTGCATAAAAACTTATTCATTATTAGGAAAACTCTATAAAAAGATACGAAAACTTAATGTAAACGTGTGGTGGGATCACCTGGCGCGGATGGTCAGACTCTGGAAGACCGGCGGTAGGGGTTTAACCCTGTGGCAGGGGCGGCCAAGGAGCTCACCACCGACGGCGGTGATGGGGCGGGCGCCGTGGTAGTTGATAAGGTCACCTGTAGGGAAGATGGTGAATAGTGAATATGGATCGAGAAAGGATAACTCGAAAGGTACTGATATTGACTATATTCCTGTCTGGTAAATGAACACAACAGTATCTCAAGTTTCTCTCTTCATAGCTAAACTTGAAAATGAAAATGGTGATGCGCTCAATCATGGTCTCAAATTTTGTGCAAGGGTTGCTAGCCGCTCAATATTTCTGAAATTTTGTTACACCATTTTATCCTGTTTGGTGTTCATTTTCATGATGTTCATAATCTATTCAGTCACAAATAGGTGATTTTGCTTGTTAAAACTCGATTTCAGCCCACAATTTTGTCGAATTTTGAATGGTTGGATTCGGATTTAATGAATCTGATCAATGAACTTGAACGTAATAATATAAAAATATCGCTACTGCTCACCAAGGGTGTTGTGAGAGATCTGATTGGTCCCGAGGAACTGGTAATGGCCGTTGGAGGCGTCGATGAGGTAGTGTTTACACCTGTCGACGTCTTTGTAAGAAATGGCGTAACCCCAAATTCTCTCAGAAACACGGACAAGGAAACTGCCCGCGGGTTGAGACTGCAGCATACTTTCGGCTTCTTGTCTGGTGATCAGACCTAAAAATACGTACTAGGATGAGAATCATTTTGAAGTTTGTACCCAATATGGCTTTCGAAGTCACAAACAGCGAGAGCAATGTAAAAATAGTATTGAGCAAGAGCAAAATCATAGCTTTATTTCATTGTTGTACAGAAACTTCACTAACCGTGGAACCAAGGTGCGACTGAGTTGGAGTTGACGTCGAGGCCAGCCTTCCTGTTCACTTGGCTGTTCCTGAACCATTCTACGATCGCCTCCTTGTTAGGAGGTTTGTTCATCCCGAGGTCTTTTTTGGGTGGGAGTCTGCAAGACCACAATCATAGTGTATATGAGAGAAAGAATCAAACGGATACTTTGTACTTTCAATAGGATCAACCTCAACCGCAGAGCTTTTCTCATCAATTTTCTAACTGTTAACTCGCAAATTGAATAAAATAAAAAAAATTATATAAATAAAATCATAAAAAAGGGGCTTCTAAATAAAAAGGCAAACTGTAGAAGGGAAATAGGGATAGAAGACAAAGAAGGCAAGACATAGGAACGCCTTACTGGTCGTTACCTTCAGTACGATGACAACTCTCCTGTGTGGTAAAACCGACTTGTAAAACTTGTAGACTTGTAAAAACCGAATATGTAATTTCGTAGAAGAAACTAATTTTTATTTCCCTGACTAGACTTCTTACACAACTAGGGCGTAGTGCGTAGAGACAAAACATTCTCAGGGAGGGAAATCCCTGATAACGAAACGGAAATAACTTTTTAGCCGGTAAATAAGTAACATTATTTTGAAATGGGACAAATATTGTTCAATTTTCCGTTACCCAGTTTAGAGAAGGAATGGCATATTCTACAGGCAGACACGGAAAAATTGTCAAAAAAGGAACAGGCACAGAATAACTAATACGAACAGGTAGCAGAACTCTTGAAGCAGTTGAGCTGGGAGCATGAACACATCTTCTCTTGATTCTATCAAAGAGATCTTATCGGTATGTTACTCTATCAAAGGACAGTCCTATCTGCTTTGCGTAGTAATGGTCAGGCTTGTCGAAGCAAAATTGTCTCTTAGGAACGCTTCCATAACTTGAGAAAATTGGAATCTCAACAACCTTTTCAACCAATAGTCGCACGTTACATCCGGCCAGGGCTTTTCTCGTGTCTTTACATCGGCTTAAGATACCAACGTAATTGTTGTTTGATCTCATAGAGAACCAACAATGACGACCACATTGCAAGGTATGTCCAAGAAACTGTACCTTGACCAGGTTATGAGAACGAAGCCTTGAATTCAAACAACTAATGAAACGACGATGAGTTGCCACATCGAGGAATTCCGCGTTCAAGCGATCCACCAACGCATAATATGCAGGGGAACGAGTACAATAGAAAAGGATCTCAAGGCCGATCTAACGGAGCTCTAAAAACATTAAGGACTTGAGGGCAAACGCCAAGTTTGGGACGAACGCTCGGGGAGAAATGTCATCGCAAGGACATTGAGAGGACAGTCAATAACGGCCACAGTGGGTCGTTGATCCTCACGTAAGATTCGATATCAACGAGGCTCTCGCTTATCGTAACAGGTTGATACATTTTGAAATTTAACATCATACAATTTATACTTACGGCGGGTAGTTGACTTGCGGGACTGTGAGAAGGTCAGGCTCCTGCATGGACCTTCTGTGCTCTTCCCGAGCTCTGCGAGCGATTTCCCTCATTTGGGTTTCAGCTTCTTTAGCTTTCCTTTCTGCAAAATAAAAGTCCGAACATCAGTTCATCATCATCCAGCTAAGTAAGTTATTGTTCCGCGTTTTGTAACTAAGAAGGGGTGCTCTAAATTGCAACAACAGTTCGCTGGAGTAGCAGACGAAAGAGAAAGAGAAATCATCGAGTTTCCGCCAGTCGTTTTCATTGAGCATCATAATTTTTCAAGAACGATAGATAACGTTTTTCTAGGGAGACGAAAATCTCGATTTGTAGCGCAAAAAATGCAAAATCGTGACATAATTAAATATATTTTTCCTCAAAAATCGTAAAATTAAAGTCTTGAAACGTATAATAGCTAAATAAAAGCAAGTTGATATGGGGTAACCTAATAATATCACACATATTACGTAGATAGTTATAAAACGTCCTGAAAATGAAATTGGTAAAAATTATTGTTGATTAGTTTGTGTTAATTGTTAGTGGTAAGCGGTTACCTTGTACCACATCCTTGAACCAAACATACTTTTCCCCCAACAAACTGCGCTCGTTTGCAGGCTTGAGATTTCACAATGCTTTTTTCCATAACATGGCAGGTTATTTACGACATAGAACAAGGCAATGGCAATCTACGAAATGGACCACCTACTTGGAGAAAATATCTGTTTGAAGTTGACCATTGTATTTTCGCGGATCCGTTAACAATTTCGAGATAGACACACGGAACGTCTAAAAAGACCGGAGCTTCGGTGTCGAGCGGCTTCAAACGTCTTGGTGAGCGATACGAGACTAGCAGTACGAGACTGGCCGGAACAAAAGGCAAACAATTCCAATAGTAACTATTGTAAACGGAAAGTCAATATTCGACGAGATCTGTGTAGGAAAATATACCTGAGGAGGAGTAATGTGAATCAACACTGGGAGAATGAAGGTATAGGAGCATCGAGGAGAGGATCGGGTGTCTGTTCAGCTGAGTAAGCAGGACGAGCTGATAGGTGGGGTAAGGTGGCTCGTTTCTCCAGAAAAACAACTGAAGTCACTGAGGGAAATTATTAACTATGCAGCGAAAACCTAGTTTACGGCGACATCCGTGCTGGGCGAATCCTGGATCATTCGAAACCTTGAAGTGCTGATAGATTACATTAGTAGTTAGTGGTACTGCATTATAAAACTCTTCTTAACGATGACACCATTATCTAACCAATTTTGACATTTTGGAAGAGTTGGTGAACACATGAGTATCTGAACGACTCTAAATAATAAGTTGAGTTGATGTGGGGTGATTAAAGGCTTGATTTTTACCAAAATTAATTGCATGAAAATTTGAAAAATTATAAAGTAAGATCACTTTAGGAAATTTGAAACAAAGTAATTTGATGAAGGGGCAAATTCGGTTCACAACGTTTATGAGAGGAGGGTAAATGATCCCTTATTATTTTTGCTTCGAAACGTGAGTTACCTCACGCTTATTGCATTCCTGTTTGAAATTCAAATGCGAAACATGTCGACTTGATTTGTCCCGATAGAGATTGCACAATCCATGTTTGGAGCTATGTAAGCCCGTGGCGGTAATCACGTTTGGAAGCTGTTTAGCCTTGCGAGACCGGTTAGTCGCGTTTCTTTTCCCACTTTTTTCCCTTCTGAGAGATTTCGCAGACTGACAGGCTCCCACCCAAACGCGTAACGTGCGTGAACTAACGATTATCACGATAGGCCCAACGCCCATTTGGTGATTAGGATGAGATCGGGCTCAAGGACTCTGAAGAGGAAAAGAGCGATGGAACTTACATCATTTCACTTATATTTGCCGTCGATGCAGTCTTGACCAACATCCATGTACTCTTCTACAATTTATTCAACTTTCCACTCATGAAGATTTAAAAAAGAGGATAAAATGAGGATAAACTTGAATTTGTGAGCCTTGAATTGTTGTAGATTATTAGGAGATATCCTGAAATTGTTTTTAAGGAGCCAATCGATCTTCCGAAAAGAGGATAAAATGATAATACTTGGAACATGGAAATAATTTTAATAAAAACTCTATTATTTTTCTACATAGAAAATATCCAGATCATTCATAATGGATCACCTGATGGAACATCCCCAGCCTCAACCTGATCATTACTAAACCACAAACGGCTAAATGCGTTAGTAAGGATATGCTACGGAGTTAGGAAACATAGTCCATCGCAGTCAATCTTGACTTCTGTACGTGACTTGAATATGAATGGAAGAATCCCAGTTTAACCATTACACAGCAAAAAAAAAAAAAAAAAAAAAAAAAAAAAATCAACGGCATTGAACAAGCTGGTAATGCAGATGAGGCAATCCACGACCGAGCGCTAACATTTTCCCCCTTATTTTATTCAGCTCATCAGAGAAAACCTGTCATGAATTACACGTATAGACCACCAAGGATCGCCTAACTTGACGACGAAGGTAAAAAAGAATCTAAATTTAGATTTCAAGATCATGAGCGCCTACGGTACCGGTACACAGCCAAGGTTGTACCGCTGGCATGAATGTGATGCAGGAGGACGAGGGGGAAAAAGGGATTTATCAGATCGAATTAATAGGCTCGGCGACAATGATGCCCACAATGGCAGGAACGTTAGTTTGAAGATGAAAAATAGATTGAAGACTACTAAGAAATTCATTGTTTTTTGGAGTTCTCAGGCCAATATTCACTAAGTGTTTATAATTTAGTTGATTTTCAGTGGTCTTAATCATGTTAGAGAGCTTCTTCTGAATTTGTACATATTTTATAAATAGTAAAAAGTAAATTTACCTGCTTATTCAACTTTTTTACTGTTTAGCAGTCAATATAATGCTATAAATACTTCATAAAAAGATAACTTCGCGTTACAAATAGAAGCAACTCTGCCATTCATGTGATTTCAACACAATTTGTCATAAAATCCGAACTCACCAAGCACGGATACTGCCAATAATCAACGTTGGCAAGCTAACGATGCAAGGAACTGGGTGAAAAGTACGGTTGTTTGAAGGATGCACTCCTATTCCATAAATCACACGTCCATACACGAAGAGAAGACAAACAATTGAAGGACTCAACAACTAGTACTTTAGGTTCTTCTTTTAAGCGGCACGAAAGTACATTTTGGAATGGTTTACCAGGTTACTTATTCAAACTGGTGTGATTTACGGCCGAAACTAAAGATTTTAAAAGGTAGCGAACACGTTTATAAAACGCATTGAAACAATTCCTGAATGCGTGAACTTGGAATTTTTATCATCTACTGTAACGCCTTTTATGGGAAGGCTCGGTAATATTACCTTGCTCTCTCCAAAGTTCCTCCTGCTTGTTCTCAGCTTCTTCTGCCTCTTTGCAAGCGTCAAGTTTTTTCTTCTGAATCTTCTTGTAGATCTCAGAAGTCCTCTCTTCCATAAGCCGCTTCTCCCACAGAGCTACTCTTTGAGAAACTTTATGGGGCTGCAAAAAAATAAACAAGAAAACTTTTCGTAACGGACAATCCTATGGAATCGACTTTTAACGTAGAGTGTATTCGTAATATTGTAAGATCCATTAAACACGACTAAATAAGTAGGTGATTGAGAGCGTGACACTAAAACGATGTCGACTTTCTACGTTGAAGCAAAGAACTGTAATTTTCGTTGGTTTCGTCGAAGATAGAACGTGGCGTAAACGGAAATATATTTCATCGAATGCGGATACAACGATTTCCTGTGTACACCTCAGACACGAGTTGTCCAGTTTGAAGATGGGTTACGGAATGGAAGTTGGTGGAAGACGTTCGTTGACCAATTTACCATAGCGATTCACCACGAAAGGGCTTTACAGATTGGATACCTTGTCAAATAATCTATCTATCTATCGTTATTTTCCGACAATGTGGTTGTTTTGGGGAGGGGGGAGGGGATCTGAGCACATTTAATCACTCTGCAATGTGTCGAATAAGAAGGCATAATTATTCTTTAGCGTTTTTCGAAGTGTAGTCACTGCTAAGCATAAGAGGAAGATTGGATTGGGGAAGGCGAAATAACAATCATGTGTCTCTCCTGCTAGGGACATTATGTGCAGTGCTGAACAAGGTATCACCTCAGTCCTAAATCAAAAGCTGTCTATTGACTTGAGATTTACGATGGTTAGAAGTATATACAAATAACGCGCTAAAAGAGACATGAACTAAATTGGTAAACTGGTAGGGGAGTAGGGTAGACAGGGAAGCAGTTGAGGGCATGGCAGCAAGTTTCTTATTCAAAACCGTTAGCCCACAGTAGTATAGAGGCAGGATCTGTGAGTGGAACATTATAGGTACTCACAGTGAAAGCGTGGCCTGAGCAGGAATGCAACTGGAAGTCACTAGGGTAATACACAATTCAAATAAACGACGTTTGGCGGTAGCACTACAAACAATTTTAAAATCGTAGACCTCCAACGTGGTTGAACACGGCTAGGTCGAGCTTCAATTGAGAACTGGTCATGCGAGTGCGAGACCAAACTTTTCCACCCGTGCAGGATCCCTCCCTGTGTCCTGGGTCCTGGGGGAGGTTCAGGTTAAGCAATCGGTGGGGGCTCGCACCTGGGGACAGACCGTCTGGCGACCAAACCGGGTCCTTTGGGTCCCCACCGATGCCCAGACCCAGGGAGAAAGCCCAGGTGACTAACGCCACGCGAGAAGGACTGGAAGTTTCAGGCGATTACGTGAATGAGCCATGATAAGTCCTACCTCACTCAACCGGGTCACTCTTTTGCGTCTTCGAATAAAATATCGCTTCCAAGGTGTCTAGTTCTCTCTGGGTCTTTTCCACGCGACTTTCATTCTAGAAAACCGATCCTGAGCCTTTTTACGTTGTTTTCGTTTCTCACGGAATCCACCACATCATTTCAAAACTGCGTCATCAACTGGACGAATCTGAATTATTGAGTCAACCGAGCAATTTTCAAAGGAAAACGGGGCCATGCCGTTCTTTGGGATTCTTCCCTCAATGACACATGTCAGCTTTTATTTAACCCAAAATGACCAAACTAAATTATCAATCGACATTGCAACCACTTTTACTGCATTGATGACAGATTTAAAACGGACGTACGACAATAACAAAAAATTGCGAAATTGTTTTGCATCGTTTAGTCGTCCTTCGCCGGAGAGGAAGAATCGGCAAAATCCCCACTCTTAGCTCAGTGGGCGCAAAGAGCCATGACATCTCTGAGTCAGCGTTCGACAGCCAACCAATGAGAGAGCTGTTTCATCTCATCCTCTCGAAGATTACAGAAAATGACGAGAAACGATTAGCGAAATATATATGTCAGGCGAGGCCAAGCCCTGGGCGAAAGAGGTGGAAGCAGAAGCAGAGCACGACCGCTACCAAGGTTGTCACGTCAGGCCCTACCCAAGAGGAAGATTTGCCTGCAATGTTGCAGGAAATGTCAGAAGAAACGATACATTCCCAGAGAGAAACATCTCACACTAATTCTGTGTGATTATCGGAACCGTTCAGAGTGATCAGCCATCAAAATGGAGGCAGTCAGTGAGGAAAATGTTTCAACATTCGTGGAGCCTAATTATTGTTGCATTGATCTAGAGATGGCGTACTTGTCGAGCGATCTCCTCCGAGTTCTCCACATCTTTGATAGTTACGGCAATTTGTGGGTTTCAAACGATCATCCTCGCGCATCAACATTCTCCACGTTCCTCTATACATGAAAAACCTCAAGGTCAGGCCCAGTCCACATATAAATCGCTACCCGCTGCACTCCATCAATGCTGGATGAGATACAATCACGATTTCCCTACATAAATATTTATTCATTGTCATTATACAACATTTACGGGAAGCTACACTTTTAAAATAGAGAAACATTTTTAGGGCTTATAACATAGAAAAACTGATTCAAATTAAGGGGGACTTAGCATAAAATAACAGATGACCAAACAATCTATACACATCGCAAAGAAGAAACTCCTAGTTCCAACTCTAAGGGCCTGAGGGAAAACGCTGCAACTTATTCCACAGTGGTTTATGAATCCTTAGAGCAGAAGTATGGGGAAAAGAGTGATTGATTAGCTATTTTTTTGACGTTTGATATCTGCACATTGTTAACTCTGGAGGCTGAGGTTATCACATTGTAACCTGAACCTTCCGATCAGAGAGGGTTCGATGTGGAAGAACCGCAGAGTCACGATCAAGAATGAAAATTGGGATTCCTTACAGTCATCACCTTGATCCAATCTACAGTTATCGAATTACGCATCGCGCTCGAAGGCCTTTGTCTCCCGTCCATCTGTTCGGATAAGATGTGCATTGTGGACCATTGTGCTCGTTCAGGTGCAAGAATAATGTACCGTTGAACTGCACGTTTGATTGAAACTAGTTGCGTTTAATTCGAGACATACATCATACATTTGTATAAGTTTGAACAAGCAGAGTTTATGACATGAAGATGGTACAAGACACCGTTATGATAATCATTTACCCGTCAATCCACCCTATATTTACCGGTGTTTGTAAGAAAAAACCCTTTTACGTAACGGCCAATTGGAACCAAAAATATTTCTAACAAGGGCAACCAGTCAGTAGGGAATTGAAACTCGAGAATATCCGAGCATCAAACAGGTTTACGGGAATTTATCGCAGGTACCTATTTTTCCTTATGTGGGCAGAATCGTAAGAGATGTGCGCACTCACAAACAGGTAAAGAAACGAACAAAATTCGATTCACTTCGAACCACTTCTGAACCTAATGAGGCACTTCTGGATACAGCGAAATAAACAGTAAATTTAAAAGGTGACAACACAAAAACTGACTTTCCTCATCGGGAGGACGAGTGTGGTTACGACGACAAAAACCAACAAAAGGTTTGCGTCCACGCCAAAATGTTTATGGCGAATAAGTCGCGAAACCGGCTCGTTAGTATTCGCATTAGAGCGGCACCGAACGGCAGGGAACAATCGTTCGAATCAAGGACCTCGGCCGTTTTTTGATCGCCGTGGACTTTCGTGGATTTAAAATGTGACTACAGTCGTCGTTGTGGGCCTTCGTCGCTACTTCCGCGATTCCAAAAGTTATCACGTGGCGAGCCACGACAAAGGCCAATTTGCTCTGATTGAGTTGAGAGAGCACGTTTATGAGATAAGTAGGAAAAAAAGTATCAATTATTGGCAGAAGAAATCTTGATGGCAACTCAAAAACACTGCAGATTCTTCTACAATGGTTTATTATTCCCTGGAGTACGTTTATGGGGTGTCCAGGGCTCATTCCAAAAGGTATACCGGTACCTATTTGTCCATACCCGCCTTCCGTACTGGTCCGGAACCCATCTGAACGGATTCAGCGTCCAAAATTTAGTGCGAAATGATACCCCACATGCCTAGTCTCAAAAAGTCCCGAGATTCGATTTTCAATAATTAGGTCCGATCAGGCTGAAGAGTTCATTTATGAACTTCACGTTTTTCATTTATTTAATGATCCCATACCGCCACACAAAGTTCCCTTACCGCTGATAATCTATCTGAACTGATCTATCTGATGATCTTTATCACTAATACCTCTAAAAAATTCAGTACATTCAATTTCATCCTGATGAGCAGCACGTAAGTATGTAACTTGATTACATTATTAATGTTACACGATCTAGCTTAGCCGTCCAACCAATCGCACCTGTATACAATAAGAGACATACAGAACTTCTACTAAGTAGTCATTTTTCTCTAAGCTCAATCTGCTTTCGAAATGGTTCAATAAGTTTTGAAATTCGCCTCCCTTAAGAACCGCTCGAGTGTTATCTACAGAAAATTTTCAGCCGAAATCCTGAAAAAACTGAAATATACAAAGTTTTGCTGTGATGTTTCCGAATATGTCCCGATACATGCACTACAGGAAAATTACAGGTTTTGCAACTTTGTTTTTTATTTTCACAATGACTTTTCCTTATATGATTATCAATTGTTTTTGAAGGTCAAAATCGTCCTAATATACAGGAAGAAATACAGGAGAGCCTTCCCCTCCCCTCGCTTCGTTGTATCCTTGCGTCATCAATGTTTTATTTATTTGATATCCATTATATTTGAAAATACATAAAGAGTCAAAGAGAATTTGGAACTACGGGAGTCGCAAACTATGAGGTCAAAATACGAAGGTGAGCGCCAAAAATTTCTCTAAAATGCTTCGAAAAATTTTATTGTAAACTCATTGCAAAATTGTAAATTATATCCCATTCACCCGCAACCCGATTGCCGCAAACAAGGGTGACACAGGGTAAAAATCGCTATTTTGAAAATCGGTTTTCGATACATTGGGGAAACTAGGCGTGTAAGGTATAATTTTCCGTTGGTGTTGGGCGTTGAGTAGATTGAGATGTGTCATCGACCGATTACTGCGGATGAGGTTACACGTGAGTCAAGAGGAGTATTACTAAAATGAGTACATATTTTATTGAAAAGAATTGTCTACTTTTGTCTTCGTTTTCGGCACGTAGGTCAAAACCGCATATTTGACTAGACAGACAGGTGGAGCCAAAAGATAGCGGGAGATTTTGTCGTAGATTGATGACTATTTTCCTGACTTTGCCTCGTAAATAGAGACCATTAAATATCGAACGACCAATCCGAAAAAATTGGAATAAGGAAGAGCGGTTAGCAAGGCTGAAGAAATTAAGGAAGACCAATAAAACATAACGGAGTAGAAGCTACAGTTTCGCATAAAAAAAGCGAAAAACAACTCTCGGCCCAGACAACCTTACTATTCGTCGGAGCATAGGCAAAGCTATTATTCTCCAAGTGAGATCGACAGCTCGACGAGAACCGGTTAGATGCGTCCAGAACTCCAGTCCTTTCAGTTTCCTACTACCTGGTTTTAGTGACGTTACCACCCGAGACATGAGGAAAAACTTAGTGTGACTATACCTCGCGAAATAGTCACAGCGTTCCAAACAGTCAGATTTCCCATACAAAAAATAAATGAAAAACAGTAACGAAATGTTCTCTTTTTGAGTGGTTTTAGACGACAAAAGCCTACCTGTGGAGAAATCGCCATGTGAGACATGGACCTGGGAGGCAGATGGGGGGGATTTCGCGTGGAATAAATGGACTGAATAGACCATGCAGTTTTATAGAGTTCGCAAATGGAGTTTCAGAGATGACATGCATATTTCAGCTTCCTCTTTCAAGCTCCAGAATCTTCTGTGGCCGCAAGACCTTGACATTTGCCAGAATAGTCGCAGTTAACGACCAGAACGAACACCTGTCGAAAAGCTATTGGGCTAAATTCAAAAGCCCTCGCTGTCTCATTGTGCATGGAAAACTTCAAGGAAACAGCGTCAGCAGTAAACCAAACTTCCTTGTTAGTTGATGAGAGTTGATGAATTTACTAGATAGGTACTTCACTGGGGAAATTCCATCCTCCGATGAGACCAACGAATCAATAGTTTGAGAAAAATTACCAACTTTCGAGTATTCCATCCAGAATCCTTCCATTACCCATAACTGGTGTTGGTGTAGGCTAGTAGGAAATTACGAATGGTAAAAGCTATGAGATCAGGTGCAGCAGCTCATGATTATAACGAAGCGACAAGCAGCAAAAAATATTATTTATAAGTGATGTTAACAGCAAGACATGTTATGGTGTTCACTTGCTCAATAATTCATCAACTTTTGCATTGCTCTCACAATAGAATTTATGAGCGAGATAATAAGTTTTCACTCTACCGTAATGGAATACCAATTTTTCCCCTATCCGGATTATAGCAGCTACGGCACTGGGCAAGGTCACGTTTCCTACCTACGCTTACATTTATATTCCACCATCTCATGTTTGTTGATTAGTTCTGTAGAGGTCAGCCATGCAGTTCAGCATCTACTTGGGAAATGGTTGTTAGTTAACTACATATAGACGACACCAACGGTAGGATTCGATCGTAACTTTGCCAAATACCCAATATTATGAGGCGGTATTTTAGACCAGAAATCCAACTAATCTATAGATTCGGAAAGTAGATTTGACGAGTTGGAGTGGCGATAATTAAAACGTATCAATTGGCGGAGTCTTTTCCTGTCTTTGTCAACGATCACTAACAACTGTAAGTCTTGGCCAAAGCTCATAGTCAACAGTCACAACAGTTAGAGATGTCAATTGGTTGGAACTGATTGGCAATTGAAAGGGTTGAAAATGATGGGGCACATGAGACGTTAGGATATGAACGTACTTCACGACTGGACCGTAGGCAAGAAAATCCACTAGTGGGTTAACTCAACCAAACTGAATTTTTCTGGTGTCTGTCAATCAATAATACCCTGAGATTGTTAGGGCATATATTGGAGGAATTGTTTCTTTTAAACTAACAACTGTTTCGTGCATATCCAGGAACCACGCCTATTGTGCACGTATTCATGACATTAGAAACATCAAGGGCCGCGAAAGTTCGTTGGGCCGAAGTCGCTCCATCATCATCAACATCTCAGACGCTGATAGCCGCGCTGAAGGTGAATATGATATTGATTGAACAATTAAGGAGACACTTATTAGAGGAAGTGACACAATCAGTATATTGAACGACAATTAGCGTTGTTTATCCCGACGAGCAAACTACTCATGTTAGGTTACGATAATAAAATCTTCACAGTCGGAAGATGCCTCTATTCCGGTGCCTCAAGTCCAGAAACTGCTCAAAAATGGTTGGAAAAGAGACCGGAGCGTGCAAGAATTTGACTGTATCCCTCGAAAAATTATTTTTCGGTTATTTTTCCCATTAGCGCATTTTCCAAGATCGTGAAATTATCTGTTACCTGGGCTGGGCAGACGACGAGAACAGCACTGAGTGTTGTGAGTAAACAACGAAACACTACAATGTGATACCAGAGGGGCAGAGCCGAGAAGCCCCACCAAGTCAAGTTCCCCCATGAGCTCAACCTGGGCGCCCAAGGACCCGTTGTCCTTTGGCAGAGCCAGCGTCCCACGGGGGACATCACTTCCGTACGCATTGTCCGAGGCTCTAGATCCTTTTTGTCAATTCAATGGCGATCACCTTCCGGTGTCTTCAACGCCATATCGAAAAATGCGCATTCGTTAGGCAGGACTGACACGACAATCGCCAAGACGGGCCAAATGAGCTCGTCGCCCACTGCTAATCAACTTTTGTAGCCATGAGGGAGCTCAGTAAGGTTAAGGCTGCAGACTGTTATACATATATGCTTGGGCGTTGAAAATTGCGGCAACTCGGGCAGAATAATTAAAGGCCCCATTTCTGATAGGTACGGTCCGTCTATTGATCATTATAAAATACAAATGGTGTACTCGATAAAAATAACGTAAACTCCTCCGGTTGCCTTGCGGTTTCTGACATTTTGAACTGTTACTACCCAGTGGGCGCCTATCGGTTCAAGTCCCATTTCAATGGATTTAGCGTCCAAAATTTAATGGTTTAAAGGAAAAGCCATACGCCTAGGTACCCAATAATCGGGAAACCCACTCTCGAAATAGGAGGGATCTGGACCCATCTCAATTGGATTCACCGTCTACAATTTAGCGGAAAATGATAAACCACGCGCATAACTCTCTCTCTCTCTCAAAAAAAAAAAAAAAAAAAAAAAAAAAAAAAAAATCAAAAAACCGTCAATTAAAAAAATAAATAATAAAATTAAAAAAAAATAAAATAAAATAAAATAACAACAAAACAATTACCCTTACACAATCCCCAAATTTGGTCCGATAGTATATAAATATTTTGAGGAACCTGCTAGAGCCAGAAAGAAGTTCAAACAAAATTCCGAACAAAATTCAGATTTGTAGAAATGTTTCTACTACCGAAAGCGGCCACAACCGAGGACGAGTCAAATGCCTTATCAGTTTCCAGGGCTTGCGCAAAATGGACTTATCCTTTCTTCTTGGACTATTTCAGTTCCATGTGGGCTTCATAGGCCGGTTGTTCACCAGGTCATACTGAATAGATTAGTACCTGTCCACGTACAAGGGGTTCAGAAAAATTGTTCTTGTAGAATTTGTTATTTAGGAACTCACTCAGCCTGCTGCTCTTAGCAACTCCATCATTAGTGCGATCCCATTTTCGATTGCCTCGATAGGCGGCAATGTGAATGGCGTCATTTCTAGCGAACGGGGGGTCTTGACCATTTAGAAAGTTGAACTTGCCTCTCCTTCAAAGCGATGCAACGCGAAGTAGACACTCCGTCTCGTGTAGTCCATGTCACAGAGTCCTTGTTGGGGGGCACTTGACAGCCACACTTTGAAAGCTAACCGGTTTTATCATGTCCGGCACGCAGGTCAGCAAGGAGGGGAGTAAGGAGCCTAGATACAAATATGAGGAAATGCAACCCAGAACTCTCAGGAAGAACCCAAAATGTCCCTTCGGTACCCAGTGGTTCCTTAGGCAAAATAATCTTCAAATCGGTTCAGAAATGAATGATTACAACGGTAGGTATTGCAAGCCAACCTAGAACCTCTGAGCCTAGTACCCGACATCTAAGTTTTATTGCCACTATATATGCCACTGAAAGCATCAAAGCTTGTCGATATTATTAAATGGCTCCTATGAAATGATGTCCTATTAAATGGGAATTGAATCAGGTTCAACAGACATTCAATAAACATTTCAAGGCTACTGGCAATGGCAGGTGTGTTCAGATGGAGAAGACAATTTGTCATCTTTTCGAGTAGCGGTAGAGAATTCGCATAGGAAAAATACCTACAAAGGCAATTCAAATGTAAAATGAACGGTACTAAAATACCCAGTTGATCTGTGGGTATCTGTAGGTAGGATTTGCCAGAATCTATATCATACTACACATCTTCCTCCTCATTCTACATTAGCGACTAAATCAATTCTAATAAAAATGCCAGAAGAACTGCAAGAGGATCACCTGGACGCTTTGCTAGCTAAGTTTTAAATACATTCAGCGCAGTTGAAAATTCAGCCCGCATAGGGAAGAGGAGTTTGTATGGCCAGCACGTCTTGTAAATATATCTTCTCAGTCAGAAGCGGCATTAAATAGACTTCAAAGCTGAAAGAAGGAGTTGGCAAGGCTACTAGTATACTTTCTGCTTGTTACTAATATAATGTAAACGTAAATTAAACAAGAATGTAAAATCCTTGTTGAGCTACATAGTCGGTATATTGTAAAAATTCAATTCGGCCTTTATTGATCAACTCATGTTTCAAACATGAGCTGTTCAGGTTGAACTAATCCAGACAGTCTCCAGTAGGTACCTACGTGTAGCTAATATTTGGTTAGAACTCATCTGCATCTCTCGTTATGCTAATGACTAACACGTCCGCGAGGAAGAGCACAGCGCTATCTCACCCGGTAGCTACACACGCGTCCGAACTCAGGCATTCGTGAAGTTAATTAATTTCAACCCTTTTGGGTTGTGCTTGTTACGTTTGTTCCGGAAAAGAGATTTATTGCCCAAAATTAAATTCAACTCTTCTGAAACGGCCAAGGGTGGTTTTGTGATTAAAGTGATGAGGGGTTTTGATTTGCATTTTCGATCAGGTTTTGAATAGAACACACCTTCACGTTGTCGCACATGATTTTGACGGCTGGACTGACCTGGCCGAAGAGCGAAATTTTCAATGCAGGCCCACAAATACATGTATAACCAAAAGGCCCAAAGTAGTACCCAACTGATTAGAACCGCTACATCATTCCGACCATTTTCGACCAGATTTCCGAAGGGAAACAGTAGGTTTAAAATATAGATGTCTTTTTCTTACTAGTTAGTAGATGGCGTAACACGTTATTATCGAATTCTAGAGACATTTTGCTGAAGTTGAAGTAGGTACCGGCTTTGTTTCCTAAGCTCAGTCGCAAAACGAACTTACATTCACCACCGAATTTCATCAAAAGTATTAATATCCTCTATGAGATCTTCGCCTATTATTCGTCTATCACATTTATTTCTAGAAGATTCAGTTCAGACTACCGATCAAACAGTTCTTTCAGAGAATCCATAGATCCCTTTCATCATGAACACCGTACGGAGATAACAATAGGCTAAGCCCGCAACACGCAACGGCATTGATGGAATTCGGCCGCCACAGACAGGAGCAACTCGAAAAGGAGGATCACGGGATATTCTCCGACGTTTCTTGAGCGTACTCAGATGTTAACTGATTCACATTCCACCAAATAACGTATAAATAAACAGAAACGAAATGAATATGACCAGCAGAATCGATTAAATGGGGCTTCTAACAATCACTATACAAAAAATACAAATATAAAAAGAAATACAAATTTTTGACCTTGCTGCGTGGGTTATGCCCGATGGATCATTTGTTCAGCAGACTATTTTTTATAGATTCATACCAGTTATGAACCTGTATCATGAAACCTAGGTTATAATTTAAAGAAAGAAATTTGGATTTAATGTCGCATGGATGGCCGCAATTTTGGAAATCCTCACAACAACCATGAAGTTGAAAAACTAGTCGACAATCTCATGGGGTGAGGGCTGATCTTGTGCAGCATTCCTGATCAAGCTGCTCTAATACCCTCTCAATCAACCTATTGCCCGTGTGATGGTCACAAAAAAACTTAACAATATCAGCTTACCTTATTGAATGAAATTTCTTGGAGAGCGTCTCTCTTGAGAGGATTTGTGGGAGCAATAGGAGCTGGCCGCTGTGCCCAAGACTTGAGCTCGTCTGCTGAACAATAGATGTCTTCTGCTTCCAACCGCTGTTCAGCGACTTCAATCTCTTCTCTCTGTTTCTTATTCAACTCCAACAACTCCGTTAATTCTGCTTCCATTGACATTCTAAAAACATAAAATAATTGGAAATTAAAATAATGTAGGTATCGGACATTTACCCGGCTCCGTAAATGTGGAGACAGTGTGTCAAATTAACTTGTGAGTGTAATTCATTTGTAGTGAAAATTTGATGGCTTTAGTAGTAGTAGATAGATAACGAATTATTCGCCCTAATTGCACCATTTTCGGTTTGCAAACGTTATTTTAGTTTTGTATTCGACCTCAACTGGAATTCTAAATACTTCAAAGCGTTCAAATTCAATGATATTGGAGCTCTATAAATTGCAACCGTAAAAATCCGCATTGACAACGCCTATGACCCAGGAGGCACCTTGGCACCAATGCAACACCAAGCGGGCGGAAACTCGCGGATTTCATGCCTCAGCTTTTTTGCGATCGCACGCTCGCCAATAAACGACTCAATCCTCTGTCACAATGTCACGCCTTGGTCAGTTCTCAATCAGCACCTCAATGCCACTGGTGGAAACTTGTTGGCGAGTGCGCCCTTGGTATAAATCGCTGACTATATGCACTCAAACCCAAAGCGTTGGAAATGGAGGAGTTTAAATAGATTAGATTTTGTAAAACATCAAACTCCCAATAAAATTATAACTTTTGAAGGTGGGCTTTCCTTTGTCTTCTGATGTTCAACGTTTCTCACTTGAACGAATCAAACAGGTCTAATAACAAATAACAAATTCTGAGCTTATTGAAACTTTTGTACCTAAGTAATCAAATGGAAATTGAAAATAGACGACGAGGTTCTGTCCCCGTGCCACCCATTGCTTGGGAAAAATGACCTGCTTTGATGGAAGACACAAACAAAGACCGAACTAAGTCTGGGGCAAACATTTTCCCGATCGATTGCATCACAGGATACTTCCGGGCTAAAAATTCCATCAGTCCATTAGGCTATTGAAGCCAAACATACGCCTATTCTCCGTCAATTCCTACTTCACCTCATTGATCCTTTCGACCTTTCTTCTCGGTTATCCTCATTGCAGCCCCACCGATGTATTTTTCAAATAAACGTACTGAATTCACATCGAAATAAAATCAACAAAAAGGTCGAGTGAATTGTTCTCACTCTTCATGATTATACTTTTGACGACTAGCAAACCGAGATTGTTCTCCAGGCATCACCACTACGGGCATGGCTCTGTTTCAGTCATCGGTGATGCAAACTTGGCACCATCATGTAGCAACAGCCGGTACCCCGACAGTATAGATAAGAACACAATAATACTCAACCTCATTGATTGTGCTTCTTTCTCGGCCAATCGCCGCGCTGCTTCTCGAGCTTCTTCCTCCAAAATCTGTTCGATGGATTTGTCTGTTGGATGTTCACCCATCACCCATGTCCACGGATCTCCTTGCTCGTCCATGAGAAACTCGACTCTTTTCTTGTAGGCTAAAAATAGAACAGGCATAAATAATTCGTATTCGTTTGGTGTCGATGAATTGTTAGGAATTGATAAGATACTTATAATAAGGAAGAAAACTATGAAATTTACCTTTGGACGTGTGAGGTGGTTTTGGAGGGTTGGACGTATCCCAAACTTTCCATCTTCTGACTTGCTCTTCTCTCATTTTGCAGAATAAAGTTTGCTTTTGGGACTCATCCAACTCAGCGAGGAGCTCTGGATCAACCCACATGTCGTTCAGAATCTGTTGCAGCATTTTCTGCAGAAGGAAAATAATTATAATTAGAACCCTAATCGCAAATTCATATCATAGTTGTTTTATGACGTCAGCGGACAATCTTTTTGGGGATTTCAAACGCAATTTTTGGTGTTTGTTGTGTAATGTGGAAAATTAAACAGTACAGAACTGAATGAGTTTGTGAATGACAGATGAATTTATGTTCTTGAAGGGTGTACACGTCGCGATGGTGAAATCAATGATTTGTACAGCTTGTACACGTCTGCACCATTCCTATACACGGCGCGTGAAAATCTTTTAATGCATAGCGCTGTTGCGGCAGCCAACCGCATTAGCACAGCATAAAGGACGCCTGGAAAGGTTTTCAGTCTATTGCAGAAAAAATGAAAGTTTGAGGGTAAAAACAGGAATTTGAGGATTGAATGAAAAGTGATTCTCCATTCTTGGCGTGAACGGCGTATACTTATTATAAAGGTTATGTACACTTTTTGGAGCACATAGGAAGCCAAGTTGGTAACCGCACAACCTTCACGTTAATTGACCCGGCTGGCGACATATCGCAACGAGATCGTGTCTTTTGTCGCTTAGAATGAGTTTTCGAAGGGGTTTGAATGGGAACAAGCGAATCAGAGCAGCCGTGGTCACATCAGATGGGCTATTCACCGTGAAGCTGAACAATGTGACTTTGAAACCTCCTGGTTGCCTCGGCCTTTTATTTCCGGTTTTGCTTCGACTGGCTTGGATGCTGACAAAGACGAGAGTGGCCATTGTGATCGTTGCACTCACATCAACCGAGCTAGAAGCGTAAAATACGAATATGTGAGGAAAAATATAGCGGTCCACGAGGACCTCTTTCAAAAATGAATTTGCTGGGATTACCCGCAAGAATAAAGCAATCTTTTTTGCTAGACGGATACCGGGGGAGAGTTCAGTAAGAGAGAGGTTGGTAGCAGGATCTTTCATCACGACCTTCATTGTTCAGGGTGATTCGGCAACTCGGGGCCAAATATACAACTTTCTTCTTCCGATTTGGGCTGATGGCATTTTAAAGTGTGACAGAAAGATTTACGAGCTTTTCGACTTTTGGTGGGAGAATGTACAAAACTTTCGAATGCCCCCCACACAGTCACCAAAAGCGCACCGGTAATTTAGCGTAAAGAAGAGTTTGGGTGTGGAATGGTTGGGATTCAGCAAATTAGCAAGTTCTCCAACGCACTAATAATTTCGAACTATGGGGACATTATAACAGATGATTGATGGATATAGGGATATTTCAACATAAATTGTTTGCCACGTTTGTGATAGAAAAAAAGGGGGGAAAACAGGATTATCAACAGTGCGAATTATTAGGCTGAACTCACGCTCACTGGAGTTCTTCTTAAATTTTTGAAATATCCGATTGGGCGATGTATTTCTGAGTGTTCTAAATGTGATGGACCACTTAATACTGAAATCGGAATACAAGTATCTGCGAGCAAGTGATATTTCCGCGAAACGTTTCGAGGAACAACACGAACCTCACTTCGATAAAAGGGGAGCTCGGTGGCACTTTAAAGAGACGGGACAGAAATGACGAGGATGGAGAGTGCCAGCGATAAGATAGCACTCCACTACCACATCCACACAAAAGTAGCTGGCGTATAATGCGTGTCAAATTTAGAAGAACTCGTGTCCCAATTGATATACTCAATCGTACAGGGTTCGCAACCTTGTCAATACACATCCCATAGCCACTAATTGAATTCTTTCGCTATACAATGTATTTACGTCTGCGGCATCATTTTATTCCTCGAACAGAATTCACTCACCTGAAACCGAAGAGATCACTATAAAAATTGTTAACACTAGATAAACAAACGTCGGAAAAATAACGACTCTTACGGGACGGAGGCCTTGAAAGATAATTTGATCGCGTCTAATGAAATGAACCCTCGTAGAGTAAGAAACAGTATTGATATTTCAATTCGGATATATTAATTATAGTATCGGATAATTCATCTTGGTAGTTACAGGTGCCTGACTCAGCTATACCGCGCCATAAACTCTGCTTGCCACTTTAATGATTGTTTGAAAATTGAATGTGAACTGAAGGGGAAAGTGAAATGAAAAATGATTTAGGTTGAACTGGGTATCTGAGTGAAAACACTCCAACAAGTGGTGAATCCTGCAAATGACCAACGTAGAGGAGGTATCATATGTGACGGTACAGTACATATTGAGATATTCAGATACCAAGGAACCGCAAAGCGGAGAACCGATTATTCGATGAAACAATAAAGAAGAAACTGTATCATGATTAGGCATTGTTTACATCAGGAGTCATTCAACTGCTACGACTGAACCAAAATTTGTCGCTGGCTTCAGCATGAAAACGCTCAACTGATCATTTCATACCAGGAGGTTCCACTTTCGGGCAACCGATTGAAACATTACCGACGTCCAGCCAGATTGGCGGATCGGACAAGGCCGATTATCCAAGTCTTCGCATAGATTTTGATGAGATAAACCGTTTTCTTGCCTAAGAGCGTTGTCACGGGCGAGCAGAGCCCATGCGAGAAAAGTTGGAGCGTACGAAGGTGATCGTGTGGAAAATATCTTCAGTGTGAAGAAATTCCGCAGGCGTGGGACGATAACGGTTTCCTCTGACGGGAACCATGACGCGAGCATAGTGCGATATAAGAACCTCTGCACTTGTGAGGCAGGCGACAGGCAGAAGAGCAAAATGATCTCCAAGACTCTCGTGTCTCTGTTTAAGTGAGTAGTAATTTGGCAGCAAAGAGTAAGTAGGATCTCGCCATTGATGGGGGTGAGCTCAAAGTTAGTGAGCTCAATTCAATACAGTATGTCTTGAGTGAAGTACCAATTCTTTGGACAAAACAGGTTGATAAAATTAGGCATTCTCCAGCATTCACTCACTGTTATAAATTTGGGCTTGAGGAGGTTGGTTAACACTAATTTGGTCTCTCCTCATGAATCCCTTTTTACCTTTTTGATTGCTGCTTGGTTAAATGTGGCCTCCATATTTGACCAACCATAAACCAAGGTGGTTCAGGGTCTGCCAGATGCGAGAGTTGGCTTCTTTTCCTATACGCACCTTTCCTCTAGCAGGTAATAGCATATAGCCTGCAAAATTGCAATAAAGCCTAAAATTGAATAAAATATAATTTGGAAAACAATATTCAGATCCGTTTAGGCATTTGGGACTCCATAAAGCGTGTTGGACTAAATTAAACCCTCATTTTACAGAAGTATAGAATGAAGGTAGATTCTAAGAAGTTGAGAATTTATCTTACGTCCCAAGAGCACGTTCTGGTTGAAAGCAAGTGATTTGATAGCTATTGGACGGGAGACGCGGTGCAGAATACTGTTAACTCCCGTAGATTACTTGCCTTCAAAAGACAACAGTAATTTCAGGTTTAACCGCGTTTTTTCATTCGGAAAATCTAGCTCGTCACCGAAACTGGCCTTTTCTTTATCCAAGTGATGGAGGAACGGTTTTTTTTGTGATAGGCCACTAACTACTTGAAGGAACTGATCGCATCCGTTTCTGGTAGACAGGACGCGAAATAAGGTTTCGGTAGGGCTTCATGTCTCGAACGAAAGAACTGGTTCATTGGGTCAACGAGAAGGGTTGAACCCAGACGTGTGTGAAGATTGTTTCGAATGTTGGGTTTTTAGATGCAGAACTTGATCGTAGTATATACACTCTCAAATTAACAGGGGAAAAGTAAATTCCAGTTATGATGAAAAACAAACTGTAACCAGTTTCAACAGTTATCCTGCATCTTCGTGTTATTCTAAGCCTAAGGAGTAAGTATTCCTTTTTGCTTCACGATTTCACAATAAATCGTGTAATTATTGATTAATGGACGCTCCACAATATATTGTGAGTATTGATGAGCAATGAAATTATATTGTCGTGGCGTATACTGCTCATCCTGAGACCAGAAGATGAATAATTTTTCTTTGTGGTCACCTCTACACGGGACCACGTGTCCTTGTAGGAAGCCCAGAGAGGACGTGAAGTTCGATCAGACCGCAAAGAATAGGAAGAAGACAAAGGAAAATAATCGAAGTGGTAGACCTCTTCGAGAAATAAAGAAACCGCAACCAAACGGATTGAACACGGACATCAAGAAGGGACGGAGGGCTGGAGATGAGTGTGGGATGATACCTACGGGATAGAGATCAATGACACGGGAGGCAATGACAGCCACAGCCTATTGTTGGGTCATCGAGGACTACAGCTACGTGGGCTCGCAACAGGTGGCGGACATTTAAAACAGATAATAAGTTCTGAGAACACCTGTACCACCCCAAAAACTGGTGGACAGTCCTGGTTTGGAGAAAACTGACTGGAACCAGCGGTATTGAGGAAACTTCTAACCACGCGTAGGTAATAAAGCCCGTAGTTTTCCATAGGGCTCTTGCCATGAGGAATTATAGTATACCTATCTAATGACTGGAAAAAGTTTCTACATTTGACCGGTACAAAGCGGCATAATTCTCGCCAGTCTGAAATGATTCAGTCAGTCCGTCGATTGCCCGTAGTCTTCATAATAAAGTTTTTCAATGCAAAAAATGCATTCTCCTTCAATTGAATTTTCCGAAGATCGATCTGAAGCTCAAACGTTGCTTGAAGTATCCACAGGAGCATTATAAGAAAATTTAGTTGTAGCTAATGTACTTGAGTAAGTGAGAGGGAAACTACATGAAATTTGCCCGCTGAAAGAGCACGACCCTTAAACCTCTGATTTCATCATCCCCTACCCGACATCATTCGTTCAAACGTATTCAGTTCAAAATCCAAGGAGGTACTACTTTCAAGTTTCCTGCAAGCTGCATCTCTCAGGATGCAGTATACGGATGATGGACTTCAGACGTAGGTAGTGTCAAGAACTGAACAGCGTCACGGGACTGCCTGCAGTACCGTTTAGTTAGGCGGGCTAAACGCTTATAGGTTGCAGGCGCTCATGTATGTTTGACCGATCATGGAACGAGAAGATTTAATTATTTATCAGTAGAGCAAATTAGGTACATCAGACGACTACCCGAAAAAGAACTATAATAATTATAGTCGAAATTAACATTGTTTCTGTAACACTTGACTAGATGACAGCTGGTCGAACACCAAGATCAGATTGTTTTATTACTAAGGTGTTTTGCATTTTACTCGTGATGAGAGTTTTTTTTTTTTAGAGCGTATTTGATGGTTGTGACATCTGAAGAAATTCAAGGTGACCATGTTTTCAAAAGGATTGCGAAGGGAAGCTGTGTACGGATCGGCCTATTCTTGGCTGAGGACACAGTTACATGAACAAACACCTTTAGTTGATTTTCCAAGGGATTTTAATGGTTTCTAGGAGCTTCTGGGCGTGTTAGGTTCGTTTTCCACGCTGAATGGGGTACCATACAAAATTACAAATAGGTTCGGAACAGCTCAGTTGACATTATCGTTTCGTAGTTCACGCCCGATTGAGGAGAGAATGTCAGAGAAACCATGCACTCTCCAACTAGGTTCCGGAAAACAGCTTCTCAGCCAGGCGCATGTCCACGACTCTAATGAGATCTCAAGTTCTCCTGTCGAGCTGTCGTCAGGCATCAAGATCTCCCGAAGATACGACTCAGTCGCTTTTCAGGTTCAAGGGCGCCGTCAGAGCACCCAATCACCGAACAAACTACGTTGTCGTGAGACGGCGTTGCATAAATGACAGGTCAACGATGAACTTCGAAAACAAAAGACAAAATTAACCATTCTTGGATTGACTGGTTGGACGCCATGACGGTGGGGGACAAGACTTGTACACAATGACCACTCTTCGTTAGTGAGGCAGGCAAAAGAGTGTTGGCCGTACAGGACAGTGCTATGAGGATCAGATTGCTTCACTCCGTTTTTCTTTACTAATTTGCAATTGTGTTGTACAGAACAGTTCTGTAAGTACGTACTTACTAAGCAGAACCTCGTGGAATTAGGAATAAACACGCGGATAAATGCTAACTACATTGTACCAACAAAGCATTCGCTTGGGTGGTTTTGTTGTGTGAACGGGTGTTTTCTGGATTATAATTTTCTCAGGGCGATTACCTCGAGGTAAAAGAAGAAGAAAAAACTAGACAACTTCACTTCATGATTGGTCCTGGCACCTAGAAG
Source organism: Cyrtorhinus lividipennis (assembly GCA_019603395.1). Lineage (NCBI taxonomy): Eukaryota > Metazoa > Arthropoda > Insecta > Hemiptera > Miridae > Cyrtorhinus > Cyrtorhinus lividipennis. The sequence goes on along the minus strand of CM034003.1, from coordinate 8,165,545 downwards.
TGTTAAGTCGTTCAAACAGAGCCAATTCGGACTAACTCGAGCGACGCTGAGCGAACTACACTGAGAAAGCGAATGCTAATGCAGTTTTCCACGCACTCTGGGTCAAGTGACGGGAAAAAGGTGGATTTGATTGACGGATATGATTGCGCAGCTAGAGCGGACATGCGCTGCGCAAAAAAGGAGAACTATACGCTAGTAATTATGGTTTACAAATTATTGAGAGAAAGAAATGAATCAACAAGGCAAAAATATTCAGTAATTTAAATTTACTTACAGTGTTTGTGGTCGATCAATTCTATCGGTCCTCAATTTCGACACAGCTCGATACCTGAAAAAATAAACATTCATAAGTATTTACAGACCAACAAAAGAACTTGAAGGATTTTGAACACTCTTTGGATCGGGATTAGTGAATATAGGTCGTTTGATTTTCCCTAATGGGTGCGAATTGCTCGTAGTAACTTTTACGAGCCAATGTCCTCATATTCTTTCGTGATAGGTTGAGTAGGTTGAAAACTTGTAGACTTCTAAACTGCCCATATAGGGGATTAAATTCCATAACTGTGACAAGCCATTAAATGGCCTGTGCTGGGTTTTTGTTTGTATCCCATTCTCTGTTCTAAATTTTATTGGAAATAAAATTTAAAAATAAAAATAAATAACTAATTATAAATTTAAGAGGGAAGAAATAATTTTAACCAATACGGAGGGAGACAGAGGCAAAGGATTTAACTTGACTGAGTCTCGTCAACGTGTTTTCTCAGCCCATTGGCATGAGCCATACGGATTAAGATGTTTATTTTTAAAACCGATACCACTAATGGGGGTGAGACGTGCTTTTAGATCACTTTACCCCCTACATCCGTCCAAATTTAACATCTTCGCTCCACTGCTATTCTCTGACATGAACCATCCGGTTTTAATGAGAAGGAAACAAAATCAGCCTATTCTATTTGATGGTTCGTTTCAAGGCATCCATTCACCCACAGCATTTGTCGTCTCGAACCTCATCGCTTATCTAAGTCTCGCGGTCGAGTTGCAATTCTCTGTTATTATTATTGAATGCTAACTTTTGCTCGATGAAAGAGGCCTTATTCAACAGTAAATGAGTAATAATGATGATAACACTGCATCAGCCTATCTGTCAATGAGGTAGCACAATCCTTCACACCACCATAGAGCTCCAGATGACAGATGATCTGCTTCGCGGAAAAGTCATCGCCACGCAGCATGAATATGAACAATGAACAAGAGGATCCAGATGTGGCCCAGTAGGGCACTCGAACTACAGGCCGATGCCGCTAAAATGGCCTCTTCTACGGACGCTCACCAACTCAACAAATCTTTCCGTGACGAAGTATGTAAACGGGGGTAAGGTAATAAGAAACAGGAGTAAAAAATTACAGAATAGATGTCGCTCCCTGTTTTTCCGCTCCGGCAAGTAAGTAACGTAGGAGCCTTTTGTCATTTTAATAGCTCCCCTCGCCAGTGTTCTCGATGGAGGAAAATCGAGCCTAAAATATAGCAGTAAACACAAACGGCAGGTGGAAGACATCGCAAAAAATGTGTGTGAATTGTAAACAATTCATTCTCGTCACTGTTGTCTCACTTCTTCTATCTCAAGAGCGGTTTTATACAGATGATAACGGGGTATTTTTTAATAACGATTGCATTTCACCCATATATTATTTTAAGATTTGGAGTTCTAGGTAGAATTGAGAGACAGAGAAAGACAATTTTTGATTTGAAACCTTTCTTATTTTGATCGTCTATCTCTTCATTTCCTTATCTCGTCGACAGGACTTGTGAAACGTAAATATCCATTCTTCAAGGACAAGACATATACGATTGATCATTGGCTGGTTACAGGTATTAGTGATAGTTCAATGCGGCATTTTTCATCTGCTTTCCTCCTCATTCATTTTTAAAAGGTGGTCTCAATACAAGAAGAATTGAGCGAGCTTATGAACACGATTGCTACAAATGACATCAGAGGAAATTCAAACCCAGAATTTCAAGTTATTTTTACGTTTGGCGCGTACGTTTGGGCTATCATTCACGCAAAGTCATCAGCTTACAGAAACATTTAAAACCAAGCACAATGGCTGCATCCTTTTTTGTTCTAAATGAAGGATTTTTTCTGCAATTAAGTAACTGTTTGTGAAGAAGGCCGGTTTGTACATTCTGTAAATTTAAATGAAAAATATATCAGGGAATTCGGAGCTGATTATTGATCTCATCTGCATGAGGTCAAGCACAAGTAGTTGGTAGCTAGTTGCATTCAATTTTTCACTCTTCAACTATAAATCACGATACGAAAGTACAAACCGTCAGAGGTATCGTTGTCAAGTCAACGTGGGCGAAATTCCTCGGCTCCAATAACTACGTTTGGGCTGACGGTGGGCGATCATGAGATAGTGAACGTTCGCGTTGATTTGATACCGTGGGATGTGAAATGCGAGTTTGGAACGCTCGTTATCAATAGTACACTCTCGAACGCCCAAATCTAAACAAGTCGTGTCTACCTAGGGCGTACAAACACCGAGCGGCCCACACGTTCCAAACAACATAAGTAACGGGATTTAACAATAATTGATCCAAAGTTTTATCATGAGAACTAGAATTTAGAAAAGTAATCTAATTCAACTCTACTTCTACAACACCTCACTAAGGCGGCCTTCAAAATAGCATCTGTGGGTAGAACGTGGAACTCACGAGAGCGGTTATTGAAGCTCAAGGTTTAAAGACATTTCCCGGTGGTTATACCGTACAGGGGGCTGATCAGTTTCAACACCCCCATATCGCCCTAAATGCCCACTAAACCATTTCAACGTTCCGCTCGGTCGTTTCACGAAACGACAAATAGACCAACGCAGTAAGTGTAGATTCCCATTGATTTTCCGAGTAATTTCTCATGGGAAGCTGTTTTGCGTGACTATGATACTATCAAAGTTGAGAAAACTCGCGTACCTAGGTACCCTGAAAGTATGGATTACATTTCTCTCTATGATAACATCATTTTCCATTCAATTTTAAGCGTTGCAGAGAAGACAAAAAGAATACCAATGTCTACGTAGACAATTCATACATCAGTAGTACTAATAATTACCGCGAATCTTTAACCCGTTAATTGCGAAGAAACACGTTTATTAAAAAGTACTTTGACAGGACTCGAAGGTAAAGTCTTTATCGAACTTACGGAAGGAACCGTTAGTGTAGTTGGCAACGCCCAAGACAATTAGGAACGTTAAACGTCAGATCGAAATTATCACTGAAAATTAGTTCTACGGGGAACATTCCAGACACGAAACAGTCCCATTAGCTTCCTGGAAACGATTCATCAAGGTTCTATCTGTGCCTATAGTTTTCTGATGCCTCACCAATGAGCTCGAAAATTGGTTTTCAGACCTTCGTTGGCCATCTTGGTCAAGTTGGCAACAACATGGAAATGAGTGGAGAAGACAGACGAGATTCAAATAACAGGTGCGTGATCCAACCTGGTGAGAGCGTCCAAGTCGTGACATTATTCAGGCATCTTTGTGACAGTCGACTTGTTCCGGCCCACATCAAGTCACGATTTTGGTTATATGGCAAGCTTCATTCAAATTCTCTAACAAGAAGTGAATACTCGATTGAGGTAAAAGTTGGGAAGTGTCAGATAACGCGTATCCTTCGATCTCCGTAATTCAGCAGAATGTCGTTAAAGCAGCCCGCGTTGACCGCTTCGTCTGAAATCAAACGTTTTCAAATAACGCGTAACTCTTAGTGGAAATGACGTAACCTCAGGTGGTATATATGCTCACAACGACGCTAGGAAGGACGAGAGGCCTAATGATTCTGATTGTTATCGCTTGATGCTTCTCTTTTGACACAGAATCCTGACCGGAACTGCGGTGGCTCACTTTTTCACTGTCATAGACTTCCTTCTGTTGTGCTTGTCCCGTTGCATTAAAACGTGGGCTGGATGTCAACCAGCCGAAAATAGCCAAAGCCGCGTTGAATATTAAGTAGTTCAGAAAAATATGCTGTTGGTTATTCAAATATACAGCTTTTCCAAATCGAATTGAGAACTTTCCAAACCAAATCGAGAATTTTCCGAACCAAGTTGAGAAGTTTCCAGCCTAAGAAACTTTCACGACTAAAATGGAAAAGGGAGTTTTCCAAAGCAAATTGAGAAGTTTTTAAGGGAATTTAAGATTTTTATTGGAAAAAAATTGCTGTAATAAATGAATGAATAGCGCTTTTTTAACAAATTAATATTGAAATCAAAAAGACAAAATGAACGAAGACCAGCCAAACGCATAGTGGTCTCGAGTTTTTGGTTTCATACCTTAAATAGGGGTCCTAGGGGTCAAAATGTGTTTTTGAAATATGAACTTTCGAGATTTTTGGTACCTAGGCGTGTGGGTATGATTTTCCACTACATTTTGGATGCTGAATCGATTCAAATGAATCTTCGTGCTACTGGTTCGAGGAATAGCCAACCCCTACGAAAGAATTTGCAGCGCAATCCTTTTCCTTTTGGTTGGTTATTTTCTACGCTGTCCATTGTCCGCGCCGTTTTCGGTAGTAGAAAATTTTCTAATAATCTGAAATTTGGGTCAGGGGTCTGTTCCCGGCCTAGGATTCAATTGTGAATGTTTCTTAGCTTGGGAAATTCTCAAATTGGTTTGGAATATTTTCAATTCGACTTGGAAAAGCTAAAATATTCACTAAAGTATTCATATTTGCATACTCCTTGTTGATGTCCAAACTTGAACATTTATCAAACATTTGCAGAATGATTGTGAAGTTTTACAGAGTAGCCAGGCAGCACACCTTGTTGGAAAATGAACTCTCAGGAGACACGCCTCGAGGAAGCTCAATGACGAGGTTGGCTTTGTTAGCGCCCTGTTATTACCTACGTTTTGCCTCAGAAATGGTTGAGCGATCCAGGGATAGCCAGCAAGACGCGAGTGGCCGCCCACTTCTGTATAATGACTATCCGTTATAATCCCTGTAATGTACTGTACATGCTCCTTATTTGGAATGATCTCATGGTACAAGCTTAAAATTCATGAACTAGGCCCATCTGAGCATATGCAATATTGCACAAGCACTTTTCTGAGGGGGGGGGGGGGATTCCAAAATGACATCGCCTTTTCTGACATAAGTCATCTTGGAAATCATTTCACATTCATTTAGGTAAAGTATCTATTTCTACAGACGTGTTGGGAGCTCGGCAATACTTTTGGGGAAACCAGGAGATCAGGTCAGTTTCAATAAAGGTTTGTTTTAGGACGTCGTCAATATTGTGCCTTCCAGAACTTACGAATTTTAAAAATACGTTCTGATATGCAATCGAGGACCTCCCATAATGCCATAGGTGGAAATCAAATCAACCACGCACTGTAGGTGACATGAGAAAATGCAATAGAACGCTGCAAATGCCTCGCGCGCTACAAACTCAGGTTGTTTCCTTTGCTGCGTGATGGGATTCTATCAAGTGTGCAGTGCGTAATGGGTACCTCATGAAGATGGCTTTCCACGCAAGAGCTCACGATCAGTTTGGTTCCCATGAAAAGAGGAATAGATTTCATGAAGGTAAAACATTTTCTGAAAGTTAGATACCTCATTTACCACGTCTACCAATACTGAGGGTCACGGCTTCGACCTATGGTATTCATGAGCTGCTCGAAGGCAGCGTAAAGGAAGCTGCGTAGTACACTGATACCCAGCATAGTGTCTATTGAAATCTGAGTACGTAACAAAAGGTTTCCAACGACTGCATCGAAGGAATCCAGCATTTTGTAGGGACATCGCAAGTGGGCTTCATATCATGAAAGAACTCACCTATTTTATTCCAACTTTTCTATTCAAGGAGGACACCATCTTCACTTGGATAAGACCCTCGAATGAACGGAAGGTCAAGTGACATTCAAGAACCTCCGCTCTTTGTAGTGTGAGAAAGGCGTAGCTTAGGACACGATACAGCGTGTACGGGTTTTACTCGAGCTGGTATAGGGATATAGCGTTTAGATTTTTATATTTTTTAACCGATTCGATGAATTACATTTGATCTAGATGTTACTGCGCCGAATAAATCAAATGCGTCAGAATTTATACATCCTCGTTTTTGCTCCTGTAAAAATATTATGCTCCTTTTCACGAAAAAATATTTACTAATCAAAGGGGGGAGCAGATTGTACAGAACTAAGTAAGAAGTATGCTTGTGATAGCGGAAAATCCTGACTCGAACAAAATCTAGTCAAAGATTGAGTTTTGAAGAAACGTCCTTCACCTCTACTCGGTAGGTCTCTGCCAATGCCCGAAAACAATAAAAGATTACTTGGAGAATACAATGCAAGGTAGAGTGAAGACTGTGTTGTTCTGCACAAGATCGTACTGTTTGAGGTCAAGATGGGCAGTATCTCGGAACCGGATTCAATTCAAGATTGCAAATGGGGGCACTCGATCGTCAGTGCGTAGCTACTTCTAAGACCGGACGTTCCAAACCGAACGAATTGAACAATCTGATCACGACCATCAAGGCCAATTTTCATTGTGTCTGGTCTTGATGATGAGCATCAAGTGGTCATCCTTTGGCGATCCCCATCAAAATCCCGCATCTCTCACACTCCAACATTGTCGCAACCGCAGGGTCATGGGTTTCAATTTCTGTCTGCCTGGTCATCTCTTTCGCCAAAGAAGAGATGAATGAAGAAAAAAAGAAAGAAAAAAAAACCAGGTCGAAATCCTCAAAAACTGTTGTTACGCAACAGTTAACAATGGAAAGCTGTCTTGACCAAGGACTCGGGCTCTGTTGCATGAAAGTGATGGCACCAAACAGAGGTCATCGAATCCTTCCGCAGGATAGCTCGTATTCATTGAGTCGGAAATTTTTTTCCTCGTGCAAAAACCAACATATTTATTCGCGAAAAGTCTCTTGAGAAGAACTGTAAGAGCACTGGAACTATAAGGACACATCACGACGGTCGTATTCCGGAAATTTAGGAATTATTCATAATGTTGTAAATCAAGGTTTTTGATTTTCATTGAGAAGATTAACGCGATCTGAATCGTTACGTGCTCCCTAATTTCTTCTTTAAAGACAAGGCTTAGGCCGATAGTTACCAAACATAAGATAAGTTTCCTCACACAAGGACACAGTTAATATTGCCCGTGTCCTACTGAGCTGCTTTCAATCGGAGTAGTATTGATATTAGATCAAACTGATATCATCGGTTTCCTCACGATATGAATCATTTCTTAGTGAGTAATCGAATATGTAAACTATCTACAGCAGAATACCTAAAGCAGTATTATACCTGAGGTGGTTTGATCGGTTTTCTCTCCTGAATTATTACCTGTTTAGCCATGTGTGGATCGTACAGTTAAGCACAGAATTTTTCGTGGTTTTCAAAACACGAATAATGGGCCATAAGTACACAATATTAACAAAAAATTGAAGATTACAATTTTCAAGTTGTATTTGGTGTATTTCCGCGAATTCGGAGAAAAGCCAAAACGCAGGAAAAAGCTTTGATTCGGTAAGTATTGCTCATGTTTTCTTTCCAGTTCTTTTCTTCGTCCTAGAATGTAATAAACAAAAATGCAAAAAAATTTCAATGTGCATCAGAACTCACTCCAGTCTACCTGGTTTTACACGCGTCTGCACGTAACCGTGGAGCAGCATTAGGTCGATGAATCAAGTTCATCGTTACAAGGCACTTTTTGATTAGCTGTTCTCCCCTAGCCAACAATGGTGATGATGTACCGGTGTCAAAGGGAACTGAGAGTCTGCAACACTGAGCGGGAAGGTCGTCAACCGACCTTGAGCTTCCCGCTGCCCAAAACGAATTAAAAAACCTGAACTGAACTTGCTACCGGTTAGACTTGCTAGTTGACTTGATTCGGACCTCGTTTCGGGTTGGAGACCCTTCGCATCGAGGCGATAGACCAGCTGCATTTCAGTGGATGCTGCCGCTCACTAAATTCAGCCCAAGACGTATGAAGGCCATTTAGGTGACCCTTCGAAAAAACCGCGGGTGCAAGAGGCTATTAGAGCAATTATCAACTTTACGACATTTTTACTTCACGTTTGTTTCAAGATTTATAGCGCGTATTAACCAATGAAGTTCAGGCCGTAAAGACTTCTTGAGGTCCTTGAGCACTTAAACGAATGCCTGAAGGCTGTACCTTCAGTGGTCAGCCGGACGACATGTGGTAAACCTGCGTTGCAACAATATCATTAACCACAGGATAATTCACGCTCTCCAGGATTCACCAACCGCGAAAGCGATTACAACAATTAGGAGGTGAAGAGTCAGCGAATTCGTGTGCCGGCAGGTGGCGAATGGCGACATTTCACGCAACAAGTTTGAAGGTTTCAGCGTTGATGTTTATAAAGGAGACTCAAAACAAACAACTGTGCATCTTAAAATCAAATAATATTCGATATTTGAGGTTGCCCTATGCCTGCATTGTAAAATACGTGTAGATCCAGTATGAGTACGATGTGAACAGATTTGAATAAATTATAAATTGGCCTATTTCCCAGACAGAATTGTCTGGAGAGTCTGACTATGACTGAGTAAAAAAAAAGTCATTGTAGGGATAAATTACACTATTTTTCTCAATGTAATACACCCCCCCCCCCCCCCCCAAGACGCTTCCTTGTTTGAGTTGTTGCAGCACGTCTGTGACCGGGAATCGGTCGCGTTCGAACTTTCATGACGGTGAGGGAGTATGGAAAGCTGCAATACATTCCAAATTGTATCGTGCTCTCCTATCACACCTTCTAGAATCACGAGACTTGATTTCTCAACTTGACCTTAACATTTTGCCGTTTCAAGTCCGGCGGTCTCATGAGGAAACCTCGATATTGTTGCCCTGTGCCTTCTCGTCCATGGAGGAAATACTTATCGAGGGTTAACATCACGGATATTTTCGAGTCGGACAACATTTATTTTTCAGATTAGTGATTGACTTATGGCAGATGAGAGGAAGAAGCGCACTCGTAAGCCGGAGCCACTGAAAGTCGCACCGCACATTATAATTACGTCGTTGACTCCTACTAAGGCGTTAATATAATGGTAAACAATGCAAATCAGCATCACTGTTAAAGAGTCGCTTCTCGTATGACAGACCCTAAGCAGTAACTCGGTGCTCTAAAGATGAGGAATAAATAATTCATCAGCCGTGGGGAGGAGTCGTTGCATCACAATTGGTCTTTTCACGATACAAACGTATATAAATGTAGTCATTTCACATAGTGGATGGCAAGTGGACACAATGAACACTTCATACAAAAGGTTCACATGCCTGCTCAAACGCACAAGCCTTGTTGGTGTTTATTTCTCGTAGACCGGTGATTATTGTTATAGTATCAAAAGAAGACTTTTAATAATTAGAATTGGATGATAGCATGGAATGTGGTCATTCCAATAGTTCATAAGCCACTCAATAGATAGATTCAGCATCCTCGATCGTGTTGCTGATGCTTGACTCTATCCCCCTTTCACCGAGTCAATATGGAGTAGTCACAATAGATGAAAGAGAGAGAGTGGGTTAGCTCCACACAGAAATCCACTGAATTATTTATCACCCGATTCAATAAATTATTATGACTTAAGTGCTATCTCACGAGTAAGTCTCAATGGGCGCCTAAAATCATCACCAATATAGTTTTGGGTTCGAGGAGAAACCATTGGCATCCTACCGCGTAGACCACCGAAAGCTCAAGCAATATCCATAGTTAATTTTAATAATTCCCGTATTTCCTATCCTCGACCACTCTCCAAGAAGGTTAATTAAAACGTATTTTTTCTTGATGTGGGCAACTCCTTGGTAAGTCTAATTTCCTATTAAATTTTCATTCATGTTCCCCGCATATAGTTTTTACCCCGCTGATCCTTCACATAATTTCAAAACCACACAGAGAAAGAAAATCTAATGCCCAAAGGAACTGATACTGTCGGAAATAAAGGAAATGTGTTTCCATGAACCGCGGTAAATGAAGCATTGAGGTTTTCCAGAAAACAATCTATTCAGAGGGGATTCTGTACGCTCGCGGGGATTGACAAAAGTTTCAAACCACTAAATTAGACATTTCCCCGGTTGGGGTTCACTTTCTCGGTCAGCAGGTCATGGCTAGGTGTCTGTTTGTTCAGCTTACACTGTAATTTCCAATCCCTTCAGTGCCCCAAATTTAGTGGAAAATGATACCCCACACGTCTAGGATCCAGAAAATCTTAAAAACCCACTTTCTTAATGGATAGATAGGAACCCATTTTGACCTCCAGTGGGTACTAATCGATCCGGGACCCATATCAATGAATTCAGCATTCTAAATTTCATGGAAAAAGATGCCTTGCATCCCCATTATCGACCTGCTAGACCCATACCCCCACCGGTGGACGCAAATCGGCCTATGATGATTCCTCGCATGCCAAGTTCCCAAAAGTAACGAAAGTCGAGTTTCAAATTTATTCAATTTATTTTCACCTATACCCTCCCCAAATTTGGTCCGATCAGGCTGAAAAGTTTCAAGGACCAACCAGAGCCGGAAAGAGGTCCCTGACCAACATGTCAGATTTTTGAAAAATTTTCTAACACCAAAAACGGCGTCCGGCGTAAGGCAGACAAACATTTTGGTTTTGATTGGTCATTCTTATAAAGTTTTGATCAAGACATCATGAAACGTAACTGTCAAATTTTTTACCATAGTTTTGGGTGCTAAATCCGTTGAGATGATTCCCGGACCGATTGGTCCCCACTGGAGGTTAAAATACTTTCCTACCTATTTTGAAAATGGGTTTTTGACATTTTTGGGTCCTAGGCGTGTGGGGTATCATTTTCCAGTATGTGCTGAACAGTGATTGGCTTGGATGAGTCCGGGACACTCTACACTCTCTGTTTTGCAGATCATATATTTTTTTTACTTTCTTTGGAAACTGATTTGTATTGTTGAATGCATTTCAGGTGGAAACGTCTAGCAGTCTCACCAATAACTATTGCGTCCAAAGTTACGTAACGCAGACACAGATCGAACGCATCCGAGCGGACTGCCGTCGTAAAACGCGCTCCTTACCACCTACGACGGGATATGGGCCTATTGGCGTGTTGGCTACGGTCACCAGACTATAACGCACTAATTGTTTTCACCTCTTGCCGGAAAACAGTCGCTGGCCACTGGTAGTAAATGGCTTTCTAGATGTGATTCCACAGATGTTCCCCGAGCACGAGCTCTACTTTCACTCTCGACTGTTAGTTAGACCTTACATTGCGTTAATCCGGGTTCTATTCGCCAGTATGAGGAAATAGGCTTGTCTGAACTTACTTTTATTTATTGATCCGGAAGCGTTCACATATTTACGTGAGATTTTACATGCAGAAGACAGCGAGTTATCAAAGTCTGCTGTCTGCCTCCTGTTGGCAGTGGAGAATCCAATCATTTGCTAATTGTGTCCGGGAATATCATGGTGTGGTATGGTATACCTGCTACACCATTAAAGATGTCCATATAAACTTACTCCAATGCAAACTTGCCGTATGAGATGCAAAACAGTCTTTTTTTTACCATCCTGTCTCCAAAAATGCAGAATTCCAGCCAGGAGAGAACCAAACGACTCACTCCCTCATTCGTTTTCCTCTTATTTATTTTTGTTTTTTAAATGGGAGGACCTTCAAAATCCCAACTGGTCCCAAGCGCGTCCGTTCGGCCATTCCCTGAAGAAACCTGACGGATTACTACTTATTATACAACGGAAAGATAAGCTGAAGACGGATCCGTTCGTCCTTTTTCGGATATAAATAATTCACGGCCGCACAGGGAGACAAGTCCTTAGGCATTGGACTTCTCGTTCCGCCTTCGTTTCGTCGCGGCCTGTGGGCACCCGCGGTACGTCATTCGACGAATATTATGAACTTTTACGACCTTCTACGAGCCCGAAGGCTTTTGACCGCATGACGGATGAGGTACGTACAATGCCCCGACCTAATACTGCGGTCGTTTTGATTATTCAGGCGATGTTTCTCTGTCGAACCGTGAAAGATGGTGTTTCACTGCTTTTCTGCATCGAAACTCAGTGACTCATGACCGTTGAGTCATCAGGACTGCCAAATGGGGGAATCGATCATCTTGGGATGGGATTTGTGTCCTTAACTTGAGTTCATAACTCATAACTCGTCGCTTTGCAGTTAACTATTCCCGAAGAAAATTCCTTCTTTGAAACAAGATTTTACTCTCACGTCGGAGACATTTCAAACGATGAACGAAGTGTAGAAAAAACCAAAGCGACCTTCAAATTGACAGGTTCTCAAGAAGTCGAACGGCTTTGGAATGTAATGTAGTGTTTCTTCCGAACGCTTTTATCGTCAAGTTCGTGCTCGAATAAGGTTTTTTGTTGAGAAGAAACGCGACAGAGAATAAATACAAAAATACTGTCACGGAAGGTCCAGGCAAGAAAAAAAAGTCTAAGATAAGTACCTAACGAACTTGTTTTTGTCACCTACTAAGGAGAGGTTTACCGGGATATATTTTGTCGTGAGATTCCACAATAATGGCGTCTCCTTATTTTGAGCAAGTCTTACATATATTTTCAACACCCGGGAGTGAGGTTTTTGTAACTACTTTTGTGGCCTCGGAATTGTGAATCATTCCAGAATAAATGAGTTCTAAGTAAGTGAACTAATTTTAGAAAGATCCATTAAGGGAACGGTCGAAATATCCCAATCTGGCAAGCGAAAGTTTACCACCAACCCGGAAAAGCATTCCTTCGAGTAACTGAGAATGCGGTCTTGGCGATTGGCACCACTTGCAGCAGCTACATTGTTGGTTATCGGCTCTACCATCGTAATCCACCGATTTTCATGGAAGTTCGAGAAAGCCCAGTTGAGTCAATGCGATGAAATGAGTGTTCAATGTCAATTTAATGGTATCGACGTGCTCCAAACATCGAGGAAAATTAGCATGATGCGTATTGGCATGCATCGAGGTTCGAATAATGAATTTTCCGGTTAGCTGCTTCTTAGCTGGGCCGATCACAACCCCAAATCTCTTTTCGATGCGACGAAAGCTGATTTCTTATTGTGTCACCGTCGGAACGTTTATCTGCAGCCCTCGCCGCCTCATTTGACCTCAATTCTCGTTTCGATTATTGAAAATTTTGTGGGACGAGGTCAACGGAAGGATCGACACAGGTTGTACTATGACAACCGGGGTGAATCAGATATTTTCTTCAAACACGCGGAGGAAGTCCTTGGAATAGATTCGTCAGCTCTTGGAAGCTGTTGAAAGTGACTAATACCTACCTGACTGTTACTCGAATTTCTCTTAATCATCAAAGCGGTGAATTTAGGTTTTTTTTTCACACTCGACTTGGAGTTGTGACTGGACTGTTAGATTCTACTAAATATTCCACATCAATGAAGTCCCATTCGATGCACACTCATCCGGATGGAAATGTATTTATCATTTATTTATGTGCGTGACCACTATCCTACATCTATAGGATCCACACTGGGAGGAAACTGACTATCAAACGTCATATTGAAATTATAATCCCTTTTGGGTACCCGAACAAGGGTAAATCACTATCACCATTAATCGATCTTTGACAATCAGAATTCGTGACTATCAATGAGCTTCTTTGTTCGTGAACAGATGCCACTCCTAACAGAAGTCGACCATTTCGTCATTTCGTTGAAAATGTACACGACATCGTTACCACTGGTCTCACCTTTTTTGTGCACGGATTGTGGAATTTTCCGAAGGATTGCGTCTGAATTGAAAAATAAATTGCGCGCGCCACGTGTATCAAAGACTGCGTGAAAAGGGTTTTTCTTTTCCAAAGCACAATTCGCACGTACTGACCAGCTGATGTCCACGCGACGGTCATTTTACGCATAAAAGGCGACTTCGAAAACCGTATTATTCATCTGACGCCCGCGGTAACGGTTTCTACCATCATTATACTCCGTGTGAGAAGAAGGTAGGCATAATGTAAGTGCAGGATCACCCGTGTTGAGAGAGTTAGGTCATGTGGACCAGACAGTGAGGAAACGAGATATTAGCCAAGCTGAAAGGTTATTGTCACCAAGAGATAATGGATTTTTTAGGTTCCTAATGGCATTGGAATGCGGTACATACTTGTACAACCAAACATCGGTGAAGGCCTTTTCCGTGATCTTTACCCGGATATTGTGGAGCTAGAATGAATAGAGAACGATGGAATTCATTAGTTTTTTGGTTTTAAAATCCCTAAAAAGCATAAAAAATATTTCCGAGTGTACACATTTAAATCAGAATATTTGTATTACAAATTTGAAAATAGCTCTAAAATATAACATTGAGTATTATATTAAAATATCATCCGACCTAATTAATATTTGACAAAGTAGGTAGGTACATCGTTATCAATAAGCATAATAATCGGTGAAAAAGACCTCTTGTTTCGATATGAAGTCAAAGATGAGTTAGATTAGATTAGGCGTCGTCGATAATTTATTCATCGACGAAGTCGACTTAATTGACTGAAAATTAAGGGAAGCTACCCCTGATGGAAATACGCAAAATCATCTACTAAATGGCGGTCCATGCAGAACATTTAATTCAGCTTATGAGCGTAAGGAAAGGGCCACACTCTTCTACACGTTAACATTGAGATATATCATAGCATTACCTAACCTAATTCATCATTCTTCTTGCGTTTACTATGCAGATCAGCGATGAAAATGGCGAAATATCTTTATTGGAGTTGCACGGACGGCTGGCTAGTCGATGCCGGGAGACTCACGCTCCATTTATCAAAGGGGCATCGGATTTCAGTCCGAAGACTACGTAATTCGCTTTGTACACAAATGTTCCGAACGCAAGAAGAGTTGATTGTTGATGCGAGAAATCCTTCAAACTTCAAACGTCTTTTGGCAGAACTGGAATTCATGTCCGGGAATTTCATCCACGGGTAATCAGAATCGTATAAGGAAGGAACTGTTTCGACGTTAAATGTTCGATGTGACGGTAAATACACACTTGATATCACCGAGCTGCGGGTTTGTTGTAGATAAAGACGGCTCTTGACAAAAGAAATGACCTCATCTCATCTACCAGCTCATATTTCCTCTCACTGGTAAATCTTTTGCTCTCATTGCAAACAACGAAACCTTAGGAGACTGCGAAAAGTCAGCAAATTACCATCAGCGAGGCTCAAGGTCGTATCGCGGAGCATTAGGCGGTCATTAGATTCATCAAGTTGAGGTCGACCGTTTTAAAGGGCGGCGAGCGTAGTTGGGTGCAATTACGGCACCATCCGGTTTTGTATCCCTGTAGGGGAACAACGTCCGAAGTCAATGAGATTTGGAATGCTTTTTTGATGGAAACTCCCTGTAGAGTGATGTTCCTAAAACCGTAGCGGGCCTCTTGGGTACGAGCACTACCAATAGAAGTCCTTCAGCGATTCCAGTATGCAAAAGGATACCGCACAAAACATAGAACGCTGCTGACTTTTCCATGTAAGGGGGTACATAAGGACCAACATTATTTGTTTATTCGAGAGCATTTTGGGAATAGGGTTATGAATATATGAATAGATAGGTACCTACACTCGAGCTACTTTCCAATCCAATTAATAGTCGGCACGGAGAGTCCAAAGTAGCCGAAGAGAAACTTCAAGTTGTCTTTCTCACATGAATACCTTCGCCAATCTAACACATCTACACGATCCCAAGATCCACTCAGCTATACTCAACGCGAAACGAATTAGAATTCAGGATGTCATCATTTCAAGACGTGACGACTGTGGAAAACGCTCCTGGGATGGGAGTTGACTTAGATCTTTAGGTGATCCAGTTCAATTCTTCTCAATCTCGAAAAGATCACATATGGCAGTCAGAATAACGGTTTAGTTGGGAAACGTACTGCAACGATCCTTGAGCAACAAAGTTGCTGTTGCTCTTATAGTTTTATCACACATTGAAGGAATCTTCTTCGGATATCGTTAGTTCTATCAGTTGTTGAGTTTATTTTTAGCATTCCAGGAGGGTCGAGAGGGTCATCTATTCCGGTAGTGGAAGATGACATCGGACCGTCTCGGCTGGACGGAGCCTCAACGAGTATTTCTGGCTCAGGTGAGACCATGATACGCAAAAACATTTCAACACGAACAAAGATGTTCTTCTTCAATGCTCATGATTCTTACCACAAGAATTGAGCGTCAGTCTATTCATCAATGTTCGACAAAAAATGACTATTGAACAGTTCCCCCAGTGAATCTCAAGAGCTGTTCTGTTGACATAGAAATGTTATTGAGTCGCATCTCCGCACAGACTGAGGACTTGAACAATGTCAAACAAAGTATGTACAGAACACGAAGAAAGGTGACTCCAGCTTCTGCAAAAACAATTTCTGAACTCATGGAGCAGCTCACAACTCACCCTATAACAACCAGTCGCGGGGAAATTTTCGCCTTTGGCTTCTGTGACCAGGAAATCCATGATTTTCGCTTCCCAAAAAGGTCTCAAGTTTCTTGCTGACCACGGACCAACGATTTTGGCTGATGGCACTTTTTATGCTTCACCCCGTCTTTTCACGCAGCTTTACACTATTCATGTTTACGCCAACAAAGCGTACATACCTACCGGTAGTATATTTCCTGCTACCATCAAAAACGTCATCAACCTATGAAACCATGTGGTGCATCCTCCGTTCTGTCATCAGAGAAAAAGTCAGCGTAGAGTTCACTCCTTCAACTGCAATTCTGGACTTCGAATCTAGTGCACATGTTTTCAGCATCATATCTACGGTTGTAAATCATAAAGCCCAACCCAAACTCACATCCACGCTCCCCTTTTATCGTGATTAATTTCAACATCTGGTCAACTGCAGATGATGTTTATTGGCTTTAAAGGGCGACTAACCGCAGAAGATGCCAAAGAGGACTATGAAGAATGTGGGGATTCCACAAGAAAGAAAAATACAACGTAGAAATGCCCCACATGCCCACCAACACTTTACTAAACTCATTTTTCACGCACTTGCATTTTGAGTCACGAGCTTAGCAGTCGTGCTAACGTAACTATCTAGAACTTTTCAACCTATTTTTTGTTTTATTGATCTGAGAAATTTGACAGTGAGGTGGTGAAAACAATACCATCAAAATCGATTCGATATAATCTCCCTACTGCCGATGACTTGAATGATTTAGCCATTCCCACCAATAGTGTCTACGCAATTTGTGCAATTTAAGCGTAGGACCACCTCTCACAAGAAGATGTTTGAGACTCACATAACACTACGTGCTCATACTCTGTAAAAGGTCACATTGGACGTGAGTGCATATAACCTGCCAAAAGGACTGTAATATCACTTTCACCGGACGATCTTCTATCGCTCTTGCAATGGCTAAAAAGCGAAGAGAGAAGTTGGAAAAAAATGGAGAATATTAGAAATTTTTAGCACCAGTTCATGAACAGGACGCATCAAATAGAACCCGTCGTATGCAAGTTCTCACCTCGTCAATGCGGGGAAATGAAAGTTGCCTGTAATATTCGAGTAAGAGAAATGAGTGGTGACTCAATAGGAGTAAGGACCTTCTTATAACCAGTACTCAGTACGATGTATCAGAATCTCGAAGGGGAAGTCCCCTTATACATATCTCATTCTGTTGAGACGAACGCCGAAAGTTTCAGTGTAAAGGAAAGATAATAATTTCTTTCTTTCTGTAATTTATTTCTTCTCTCAACGCAGAGGGAAATTCGTTTTTTGAATTAAATACAAGAAAGAAGCAAAATGGCAATTCCTTAGTTTATTCTGAGGAGTAGGCATAGCAGTAGGAACAGTAATTCCGCGATGACGTTCTATAAACCAATTTCTCCTCTTAGATTTGATGTTGAGCGTTGGTGAAAAAAAAAAAAAAAAAAATGAAGAACTTTCATCGATTATAAAGAGCAAGATCACTAAGTGGATGATTGTTGAGAACGAGGATGAATGGGAATTATCCACGATAGAGGGATGTCATTGTGAGGAAAAGTCTAGAGGCAATTGTGCGAGGTGTAATTGGACTGAGAAACAATCGACGGTGGAAAGTCTTAAAAACTCACAAACACTAGGATGTAACTATCGCGAATCCGGGACTCGCGAAAGAACAAAAGTGCAGGCAGTTGTGGGTCAAAGACGTGCACGGACTTCCCTCTCTCGGTATTTCTCGCGGTTGTTGAGTGGAGCTCTCAATCGCAGCATTTTCATTGTGAAGGCTAGCTGACTACAAACTACCTGTGCATTGTGAGAACCGTAGTCATCACCTGGGAACTGATTGAGAGATATCTTGAAGACAGATTGTGAATGATTGAGCTCCACGTTCGAGCAGTGAAATGGCGATTACCATAAGTAAATTGTAGGTGGAACATATATTAAGGCGATCAGAATGAGTAGAGTAGAGTAAAGACTTTACTAAATGAAAACGGGAATGAAATTTTTGAGAAGAAGAATCAACCAAAAGCAACTACGGCAACATAATAGAACAAAAAGAGAGGTTACAGCTTGGGCCAAAATAGATCCTTGTCCTTTAGGCTCCGGTCCATCAGTAGTGAAAAATTAACAACATTAACAATGAACTGTAAACAATGCGAACATACAACGAATAATCCGAATTGTTTTCAGCCTCCTTCCTATTGCGATTCATAATGAGCCTTAAATTTGACGAATTATATCAAAGGGACTAAACATAACTACTACAAACAAGAGACTAGAAGAATCTCAAAATAGCGGCTATGGTCATCAAGGTCCTAAAACTGTCAAGTCCCGATATTTAAGATATGAATGTGTGTTCATGGTGGAGAGAAAATGTAGGAAATCCCTTCCCATCGGACGTGAAATCTCAAGGGTTCCTAGTACAAGGAATAAAAATTTATAATGAAAACTGAGAATATTTCAAGGTAACTAAACCGTTAGATCAAATCAAGAAACAATAAATTTTGAAGAATTTTTACTCTATTTTTTACATTATTATTGTATCTTGTTATTTCATTATTTTTATTAATATATCATTTTACAAAGAGGAAATTGATCATTCGTGATTTAGAGGAAGTGGAAGAGAGGGTCTCTAGGCCTTAACCTCGCCCTAGTGGATCAGATGAACTAATTCAAACATATCAAACAAAAACTGTGAGAGATTTTTCGATTCTGCAACTTCGGTAGCCCTGTGACGGTCGAACTGCTATCAAGTCTATTAACGACTCAATGAGGTTACAAGAATATTTGAGGACGACGTGATTGGCCATGAAACAGTTCGTTATCGCTCTTATTGTTATTCGGGGATTCGATAAACTAGCCCTTACAGGTCGAAATTACATTCTACAATGAAAATCTGAAGATTCTCAGCCATAGAAATGTCTCATGTCAACCAGAATGAACGAATACAGTGATGAAGATGACATGACCTAGGAAATGTGATTTGTGAACTGACCCAATCATTCAGGGCCGTGACTTTAAAACACCAAAATCAATGGAATGCATTGGTAGGGAAGCGCCCACATTTGCCATCAGTTAGAGTACCTGGCGATCACTTTTCATATAGTTTTGGTTGGTTATTCCTTGAATAATCAACGTATGAATTTATACAGAAATCAATGTCTGCGATTCAGTCTGAAATTTTCTCCTGGGCGTTCAAGGTGTCTAAATCAAAATAAGGATATGTCCGTCCGCCGTCTACGCCAATTTTGGTAGTAGAAAATTTTCTAAAATCTGAAATTTTGGTCAAGGATACGTTTCCGGCTTTAGTTGGTCCTCAAAACTATTCACTCCAATCGAACAGAATTAGGAAATGGGGGGGGGGGGGGTGTCAAATGTGTATTTTAATAAATGGATTTTCGAGATTTTTGGGGATCTAGGCATGCGGATTATCATTGTCCACTAAATGTTGGACGCTGAATCGATTGGAATGAGTCTCCATGGTTCAAGGAATAACCAACCCCTGTTAACGAATTCGCAGCGTTTTTAGTATTGTAAACATGAGAGTTGAAATTGACCAGGATTGTGGTACAACGAGTACAAACTCCAACTTACCGCGATGTTCTAAGTAGACTCAAGCTCTCGTTACCTGTAAAAACCGCACGAGTGTTTGAGTTGCCAAGGTTCCTATCATCACGAATTACGAAAACACCTCAGATTGATCTCCGCCCGATCGAACATCCAGTCGTGCACGTACAGATTGGCTATTGTGATCGTGCTCAGCTAGACTGACCATTCGGATTGCGTATCTTCTTGTCGGGTCATAGTAAATCAGCTTCCCGACTCGGGCCGTCAAGGCCTGCTCTTATAAGGAAGGAATCTCCCACTTCGGTGGATGCTCAACCTTGCGCAAAGATTGGGCGCAGACTCGGGGAATTAGCATAGCGTTCAAACTATTAGCGCTAACTGGTGCCTTTTTATGAGATTGAAGAATCGCATCTGGACATGCGAATGTTCATTGGTTGCCCGGTGCCGGTTTTTAATCATTTTCTACTTTACTGCCAGACATTCAAAATATTTTGTCTAAACTGACCACTCCAAAGTCCGCCAATCGATCGACCAATCCTCATACACAGCCGACTTAAGAAAATATGGTATGTTCTCCTAGTTTCTCACCAGAATTTCGAAAGAGTATGGGCCTCTTCTATGCTCACTCCTTACAAGACAACCGAGAAGAGCAGATGGCGTCCTTTTTTAACTTAGCGTGCTCAACAGGATCTGCTCCCATGTGTGATGAACTCCACTTGTGACGATACTACAACCGAAGCAATGACCAACAAAAATGAGGAAGTAACTACTAAAAATGTCAATGAATTTCCCAATTTCGGTCTTTAGGACTCACTATACTTTACATTTTGTTACGGCTTTAGCAGATCATTGATTCAAAGTATAGAATAAAGTGGAAAATTATTAGTAAAGTAATGATGAATCTCACGTGACTCAGATCCAAAACAATAAATATGTACGCTCATATAGGTATTTCACGAAGCGATTCATAGCGAAATAGCTAGTAATATGTAGATGGGTACATTATTGGTAGTATCAGACGTACTTACGTAAAAGAAATGAATTCGGTGCGCTCTCGTGCATCTCAAAAGCAAAGAGAATTATCATTTTCGTCTCCCAACCATGACTAATACAGAGAGGCCTATCGAAAATGTGGTTAGGCAATGGCATGGCGAGAGGCGGTACATTCTATTATCGGTTCTATTGAGGTGACGAGAACTCCACGAGGGTGATTGACACAAGTTAGATGGGACACCAACATGACTAAAGGCCACTTCTCGGTAAGCTCATTTTCCAGAGGGATAATTCTTTGTGACCGAAATCCAATCAAATTCAAGTTCTTTAGGACGGCAACTAGTATTTCAACCCGTCCGTTTCGTTCGTTCATGTCAAAAGCGGATCAACAGTTACCAACAAGAGATAGTGAGCATAATAGTATCTGTCTACCGAGATGCCTGGCAGCCAGAAAGAGTTTCGAAACCGGTGTTGACGATTTCAACGGAGCCGGCTCGATTGTTCTCGTAAGGCGCGATGACTAAAAGCTTAGGAATTCAACATCAAGACGGCTCCCTCCTGAGCTTTCGACAATTATTCACTCTTATGCATTCGACCCTAGAAAATCTTAATCTGTTCTCAAACAGACTCTACACTTCATTCTGACGACTATTTCTAAATGTCTGAAGAACTTGTATGCATCATGAAAGTCCTACTTGCTCCTACCTTATCTACCTAAGTCTTACTTGGTTTTACTGCAGAAGGAATACAATATCAATTATACGAACCGACATATACAACAGTAACAAACGCCTACCTGATATTGTTTTAATGGTTACAGAAATGATTCAAAGATATTTACTAAGAACAGGTAGAACCACGTGGGAAACAGAAACATGAGAGAACGCGACGGGATGTGATTTTTATAAAAATTTATACAGGAGGCACAAGGCAAAATATGAAACAAGAATCTCGTTGTCAAACGCATTAGAATGATAGTGGCTTTCGGAAATAACAATTTATCTAATGATGAAAAGAGGGGAGTGGAAAGAACTGCTGCAGACTACAGTTCTGCCAGGACCTGCAGTGTTGTGCCTGCTGGCAGCACGTTAGCTTTATAATATTTTTAGGTTGTACCTTATTTTAACTTATATACCTCTATAATTGAATGTTGTATAGAGCTATTTTCTCCATTACAATTTTTTCTTTTAAGTGAATAAAATTATCCATCTCTATGAATAAATTTTTAAGATTCTGATAGAGAGGTAAGTCTAGCCCAAAACTGTTTATTGAAACTTCTTGAATCGAATTTGTAGAGCACAGCCCACTCATTGAATTTCCAGTATAGTGGGAATTTGAATCTATTGCCTAGTATAAGCTCCATCTTATTCTTTGAAAAATCCCTGTAATGACAGATATTTATCCTTGGGTCGATCTGATCTAGTGATCACAACGTACGTGACCAGCCAGATGCAAATCGGCTTTTCGGTAGAGATGTTAATACCGTTGTATCCTCCCTGGTTCCTTCCTCATGACTCCCAACATCTCCGATATTCAGATAATACAATGTTAATTGCAGATGTCCGAGACAGACGGCAATTAATGCTCTTGAGAATTTACTTCCTCGTGCTGTACTTAGTTGAGGCAGAAGCAAGGTCTCGTGGACCTGTTCGCCTAAGTACCTCGAAGTCGTTCTACTCGCACGCGCATCAACTTCAGACAACATACCGCCGAGATTTCCCCTGTTGACTCCTCGTATTAAACCGAGTTGAAACACCTTGAATCCACACGCGGAACCGGTGCCGTTTTCGCATGCTTCTAGTGAAATCCAAGTTGGGTTCAATCAACGTCAACTCGACCTTCATTCATGTCGTAATTTGTTAAAAACCTCGGAACAAAGTGAGAGTAATTAGGCTCTCCCCAGCTTGACGTCTGATAAAATGTTTTTTAATAAGAGCGCTCCAGAGGCTAATTCCATGTTTAAACTCCTTTTCTTCCTAAATCTGCTTAGAGAAGGTAAAGACCAAATCCTTGCAAGTGCTCGCAGCATATTCTGCACATTGTTCTTATCATGATATTCGCAGTAGCATTTGATCACGATTACCGAATGAAGTTACGGGAGATAACAGACCTAGGTTACGATTGACGAAATCCATTTGTCAAGATCATTTTCAGATGAGCTTTGATCCAGAAATGATCATTAGTAAATCGGCAATTAAATCGAGATTATGCTTGTCTGTATGTATTTAACGGGATGGCTCACAAGATACTGAGTTAGGGTTGAACAACTTGTACCTATGTAATCACTAAAAGTCGATTAGAGAGGTGGAATATTGAGGTACCTAATAGGTTTTCCTTCTCCACAAGACGCACATAAATGAGCTGGAAGAAAATAAGTCCATGATATTGACAGCGGCTGCCACTTGTCGCTAGTCCTTGAGCGGCCAAGGACAAAAGGCGAGTCTGGATATGAGAGCATGCTTTGTTCAAGTCAAGATTCCTGTCGCCCTGCTCGAAGGGGAAATATAAAACAAGAGAAGAAATCTGTGAACACATGCTCTCTAAAAAGAAATCAACGTAGAGAATTTTGCAATTGGACGACCTCTCGTTTCGATCGAAATAGGTACTAGGCATTGGCCCACCCCATAAATATCTATTTACTTCAGAAATGATTGGAAAATTGAGAAATTGAGAGCTAAATTATGCATATGAAGTGTCCGAAAACAGGTCATCTGATCCTCTAAAACACCGGAGTGGATCCTGTAGAAGGCGCAATGACGAACTTACCCATCGGTACGCGGGCAACGGCTCGAGAGATCAAGAAAGGAAGATGCAACTCATGTAACAGGTGATAATAGCGTTAACCTAGATCCGAACCGAACTAGATCAGGCCACATTCGCAGCAAGACGGTCGGGAAGATCAACCTGATTCAGCCTCCAATGCAAATGCCAAGTTCTAGCGGAATGAGGAACGCTCTGCATTTTCTGGTTGTAACGGTTTCGCGTCGGTGGTTCTTTGGCGTCCGGTCACCTCGAGATTTCTTGTTTACGTAGAGGATCTTCAAGAGTGGATACGCATTCAGCCTTCACCGGCGGTTTACGTAAAAAAAAACAACAAACATTGGGACCGCGATTCCGTAGCCTTTATCAACCTCGAACGTAATAAGACGAGCTTATCACCACAACTTCACCTACATCCTTCATGATCCTTTGGCACGTTATTCTCGACTACGAGTTTGCCTCATCGCACACTTGAAGAGTGATAATTGATGCTTTTCTTCTCACTCCAACAGTCGAGCAACGCCAAGCAGATCGTACGTAACACCAGTTAATTATCTTCCTCCTTATCCCACGTCAACCATAGTCTTAGGTAACTATTACTTGAATATCATTTTGTGAATGTTTTTTTCTTCTTGAAGAACCCTACAGATTTGGCCTAATGAGGATAGCGCTAGTGATATCGTGTCAGTTTGCTTGTAATACTTGAAACCTTACCTAACATATCTGGTACAGTGGACGAGCGCTTTCGACATGAGGACGTCATTGTCAAGCAACTAATGAGCCTGAGAAGGAAGTTTTATGGGTTTATATGCTTAAGGGCTGAGAGTAAGGTGATTGAAGATGTTTGTTACAGGAGGCTTATACGAGGGTGGGACAGCAGGGAAGAAAAGTTGAATTCTAATATTGCAAGAATGTGGAAGGGATAGGTAGGAGTTTGGATTAGGTGGGGGCAGGTGGTTGAAAGGGTAGATAAAATGGGTGGTTAGTTCGTAACTTCTAGGGCAAATAAATGGCATTTATTTGTGCTTATACGCAAGTATCTCTCTATATCTAGGTTAAGATATAGGTAAGATAAATTATCACTTTTCTCTCAGCCATTACGCATATAAACCCCTAAAATCACCTTCTCACCCTCATCAGTTGGCTTGAGTTCCGATTGAACCTCTCTTTGATGTAATAAATATTATCCAAAATTGAATCAATTTTATTTGACCATTTAACTCAAGTTCGTGGTGCGATGGCAAACCCAAGATATTCGTTAACAAGAAAAACCACGCTGTAAAATTCTTGAAGACCCTTAAGTAGGTCTTTGTCACAAAACATTCAGGAATAAATAATGCAAAGTGGTTACTGAAATGGCCGTCTGGGCGCACCACCAGTGTTTTGAGTGCTGTCTCGAACACATCGTTTATTGGAATAGGCCTCAACTTCCGATCCTCATCCTTCTATCCTCACACGTGAACTAATCTCAAGAAAACCGGGCGACCGCGGCTCAAAAAACATGCTGGAGCTCAAAGAAGCTGCAATAATTCACTTACAGTTCAAAAACAAATTGTTTTTCCGCCTATTTACTGCTATAAATCGTGAAACTTCGGTTTCACGACCTTTGTTCTGTGAATTCAGTTGTACAAATGTCCACTTTCCTTTGGAACTACCACGAACGAAGAATCGAAGGAAACGTTTTGAGAGGGAAAAAAAGGAACAACGCTCATCTGTATTCTGTCCGCCCAGACTGAAGTGTTTCGTAAGAATAGGTAAACCCGATTTACAGTATGAATCCAATTGAGGTTCAGGATGTAATTTCATCCTAATCCTTTCGTGCCCCGTCCTCCATACAAACGCAGCTCTCATCGACTAAAGAGTGAAAACAAGTGAGATTCGAACCTACAGAATTATCGGACGTTAAATTTGTGAGTGAATTACATGAGATTTTTGTAATTATTCACATCGTTCTGATTGAAAAATAAACAAAAAACGCGAGTACGAATTAACCCCGAGTTTACCTCTCTGGCAAATAATTCTTGAAATAGTACCTCAAGTGCTTACATGAGTTCAATCTCGCGACCCGTGCAATCTCCCCATCGCGCCATAATTTGCGCTACGAGTCCGCTACAAGTTTTCCCTTTAGCCTGATCTGTTATCTGAGTAACTGAACCGGGAGAAAACTTGCAGTGGGCTTCGAAGCTTGAAAGTTGTTTGTTCTCGTTCGGACACTGGCAATGACACGTCAATAGGCCTGTAGGTAGTATTGTGGAGAGAAGCAGTTCCAAAAAATCACGTTTTATCAATCAACTGTAATCTGAGTGATGAAATTAGCGTCTAGGAAGAGGGAAACTGGAATGCAGATGCAGTTTGTCAAAGTGGGTTCGAAACACGACGCTCATTAGACTCCTCGGGCCAAATTTCGGTTTTAAAACAACTTGGGTGATGATCTCAATTCAGAAAACCGAGACTCACCGCCAACTCTGACCCATTTCACTTCACTGAAATTCATATCCACACTACAAATTTTCACTTTCCGCACCAACCTATATTCAAATTGTTTCAACTTTCTCCTTCGAAGGTACTAACGACAAATTTCAGGTCACGTACAAGTAGCGTTAGAATGCACGAAGGTGGAGTGCGAAATTGTTCCACTTTTTTAAACCCCCTCAAAACCTCACTAGTTTATTTGAATATCGGCATGAGCGCATTCCGCGTAGGTCAAAAATAGCAGAACTTATTCTTGTATAATAGGACCGATCAAGTGTATCAATTTGAACAGTTCAGAAATTACGTGAGGTGGAATTCAGCATCGATAACGAGAAATCATAAAGTGAGGTTAAGCGAGTCGTTAATTTGTTGACTACTTATTAGATTCCAAGTGAAATATTATTGCTTTAATATCTCGTTCAATAACAGTTCAACGTTTAACGTTGCAGGGTTGTTCGTAGTAATCAAGTGATTCCCTCATATATGACCAACAAAAACACTTCTTTTGGTATAATACGGTAGGTGGCCATCTGGTATAATTGGTAACAGCCCTATACGGCGAGGCCTTCATCATACAACAATTTTCTATTGTGGCCCTCACACACTCGCTGAAACTCATCGAGGCCACCATGGACTTTTTATAGGCAAAAGCGTGAAAAATATCGATCCAGCGGGTAGTGAAAGCCTCAGAAATTGTTGTTGCCTCCATACTGTCGCGGATAGAAAAATAGCGACAATTTTTTTTACCTCATAAGTGCTATTGACGTTAGGTTGGCCTTCGCCTGAGGGACGCCTGCCGGAGGTTTGTTGGTCGAGCCTGACCTATTTGCTCGGGGAGTCAGGGACGCCATATGGCCGGACTCAGATGAATCAAAAAGATCGCGTTCAACGAAAACATCCTTTTTCGTGAAATAAACGGACTGGTTGTTTTTTTCCTCGGGATAAGGTCCACGAGAACTCATCGTTACGTGACTCAGTGACAATAACATCAACAATGTCAATGTGACGATAAAAAACGCTAACTAACTCCATTTTGGACGACGCTTTCATGTTTGATTAATACGAGGAATTAACAGCTCCAAAGCGTATCGATTTTCCAATCTGCCGAAAAAATGATACATCCCCATAGAACCCTCATTCGAAAATGATACTAATAACAGTACTCCGACATAAGTTCGGCTTAATTATGATTACAAGGTTCGTTTGAAGAAGCTCTATGAGTCACCCCTGATGATTAGGCCCCTAATTCTGTCATCGGAGGGATGATCGCTCATAACTCACGTCGTTCCCTAAAGGAGAAATGCTCCTTCTAATTTAACACTAATTGGCGGACAATCATCACTAGATTAAATACCATCAGTCGACCTATAGCCGTTATCCCTTATGGGTTTCATAACGACGTCGACAATCGGAGAGGAATTCGCGTTTGTGACGATGTTTTTTGGTTCGAAAAATGTATTCTCGAGATTTTCGGCGATCTAGGCCTGTGTGGTATCATTTCCAGTAAAATTTGGAAGCAGAATCGATTAGAATGAGCCTCCATGCTCCTGGTCGGAGGAATAACCAACCCTTGTGAAGGAATTTGTAGCATTTTCTCTTTTGAGGCTTGATAATGCACTCTTTTTTAGATGCAACATTTCCATAAGAATTTAGAACACTCCAATGGACTAGGATCAATATAAATGATTTGCCGGGTTAGTTTGACCTGTTCACACAACAAGTACATTACCTATTCGAAGCAACTGACCATTTTCAAAAATGTCCAGATCAACTTGAGAATTTCCTACTCTAAAATGTCTGAAAATGAGGGGGTTTCCTTGGCTAATTGACAATTTTTTGAGCGTATTATTGAATAGAAAGACCTTTAATATAATAATAAAAGAACAACACTTCATATTCAGGCAAAAAGAATTAAGAAAATTAGGTGAACGATAAGTGTGCACTGTTTATTTATTTATTTTCATCTAACCTTTTCGCGACCAGACTATTCTTCTCATCCTTACATTCGTATTGAAAAGAGTGAACAACAAATCTTCCCCAAATTTGTAAAGCGTCTCATAGGTGGTGGATACAAAGCCCGATGAGTTGATCCATTAAAGTGCTCAACTAGTTGAAAATATTTGATTTTCATTTTGATTCTGATGGAGTCAGAGTGACTCCATTCGGGTCCTGAATTGGAGGTAGACTGATACTGTTAAAAAAGATTGATTCATTGTAAGTGTGACTGCTCCACTTATTTATTTTTTATAAGTTCTCATTCTGGAGGTTAATAAGATACACTTTCCCACACGAGCGATACCACATAGAATGAATTCTTGTGGAATCGTTTGCAGCGTTTTCTCAAATTGTTTCGAAAAAATTAGAAAATTGATTGAAAATCGGCGCTTGACACGTACATTGACGATCCCTAAATACTACTTAAATCCGGTTTTCCAACCTTCAGATATTTCCTTAACAAACGAATCTAATAATAAAACAATAAATATAATATAATATACCTATCGTTAGCTTCGAGGTTGAATAGGATTCCAAACGTTTGAGTGTGTAGCACTCTGTCAAAACTAAACACATTTCGATTCACCGAGGTTCTCCCTATAATGCTATGAAGGCCCACCTACTCCTCAAAAATCTCGAAATTTTGTTTTCTAAATGCCTGTTTACATTCTCGTTCCTTTCGACCCGAAAGCCTAATATACATTAGTCATGTAAACGGTAGTGTTGTGTAAGCAATCGATTCTACGAGTTGTCAGTAGAGTAGAGTTCACTGTATTGACTAGCAAATAATTGAGCTGTACCGGGACCTCCACCACCAGAAATTGGACTTTTCAGAAGTTGGATCAAAGACAAAACGAGTTGCTGCAACTGATCGAAGGCCTGGGGAGGCATCCTCAAAACAAGGGTGTGCCTACAAACATGAGTTCTTTCAGCAGAGAGGTTGATGCTCGTGGGTTTCTCTCCGGCCTGTCCGTCATTCTTCCTCCGAAATTTTACGACACATCCAAACTTTTATTCAATTTTCTAATGGTGTTCCTGTTTCTGTTCGTCATATTCAACAAACAGACGGTACAAAAGAAACGCTGCAAATTCTTACACAGGGGTTTTTTATTCCTCAAATTCGAACGAGGAGCATGAAGACTCATTCTAATCGATTCAGCGTCCAAAATTTAGTCGAAAATGATACTCCACACGCCTAGATCACCAAAAATATCGAAAGTTCCTCTTTTAAAATACACATTTTCTTTCCATTCGTTCCAATCATGGTTAACAGTGTATGCATTTCATTAGTGATATGTTGCATCATACCTACCACCTGCAACGAGGATTTTACCAAAGTTCAGCCACCTCGTTGCAATTATTCTTACACAGTTAGTGGCCAATCTCTATAAAATAGGAGGGTTTGGTCGGCCGAAGAACGTCACTAATCATTTTATTCCGTTCCAGGAATGGTTCTTCATCACGACTGAACTGATAAAAAGCTGAACAATGAGAGATAAAAAGGTTTGTACAATTTCTTAACGCATCGAGTGTCATCTCTAAATAAATTCGCCGTCTTTTGTCGTTCTAACAAGAAACAGAATGGCGTAGTTCGTTGAAGGCGATCACGTTTCTAAGTAGGTACACTAGAAATAATGACTATCTAAAATGAAACTTCACTTTTCAGTTAAAGATCAGTTTCAGGAAATGAGAAGTGAGTTAAGTAGCGCCCAAAGCTATCTTGACTCTTGTCTTGTAAACTCTACAATTCAGTAGGCACATGAAAATGCTGAATTAAATGCACATTATTCTATTCGTACAGCCGAAACATTCCTCACAACTGCACTACTCACTGATGGTAGAAATGACCTTTGCTAACCAGCCCATAAAATGCATGATCAGCTCGGTAAGGTTGTAACGTGATTCTATACAAAACGATGACGCGTATTATCTCAGGGGCACGATTACGATAGACTTTTCAAAATCAATTCGCCAACGCTTTACCTCCGTGTAATAAGTCAATTTTTCACGCCAACAACAAAACATTTCTTGAGAAAGATATTTCAAGGTATATCGTCAATTACATTTCCAATTTATGAGTTTTGAAAAACCGTTTTCGAATCTTTTGTTTTTATGAATGTTCCTCTAACTCACAACAGTTTCAACAACTCAAATCATTAAGTTCCCTAAAGCAGACCAAGTGAAGGGGTCTGAACTCAATCATTCTTGTTTCACTGTGCTTTCGCTGGTGATCCTGATTGAGTTCGTAATGACGATGAGTAGTCGTTCGTCGAGAGCGTGGGAGTGAATACATGACTATTGTATAATGCTTACGAGTGTAATATCTGAATCATGATGATTTCGAGAATACTTATTGACTTTCACCTTTCAACCGTTCCTTTTTCAAGGGACCTACTACGTGGGCATAAGCCACTTTTTTTCTTCCTCCTTTTAGTCCAGACAATTGTGAAAGGTTAAATCCTTCTCACTTCCACCCTCTATAGTTAATAGTACTGCTGAAGGAATTTTGATAATTTTTTAAAAGTATTTTTTAAGGTACCTTTTGTATGAGGCGAATTAACATACTTTATTGTACTTGATTTTCTCGAAGTTTTAGAATAATCACATCAAATATGGCTCACGAAGAGTCAACAAGTGTCTGAAGAGTTATTTACGGAAACAATGAAATCTCCATCATCTTTGGCTCTCCAAGATGATCCAGGAAGTTTATTGAAAGTAGCTCTGGACGTCGGGGGCGCGTTTTGCTCATACGAGATGTACTTCGGCGCTCATAAATTATTCAAATTAAAAGAGATTAGAAATTCCGATTCCACTTACTTATGAAGGATGCGGATTTCGTCGAAAATCAACGGGAAGAGTCGGGTGCACAACACGTGAACAACACAAGCGGCGTGACGATGACGAGAGATCGCGTGACGGGATGAAAACTAAAATGAAGTACCCCGTCAGAGAGAACAGTCTTCGCGAAGGCAACTAAGCAACTGAGCCTGTGAGAACGCGAACCAAGACTTCTGAATACAATCTACTCCCACTATGCCACGGACAGGGCGTCCTCTCGACAGCTTCATTGGTGTCGAGCCTATCAACAGCTCCGAATGCCAGGAGCCACCCCAACTGCCCGTATCACGATGTCACGATTTGTTGACTCCAAAAATACCGTTTTCTTATTGACAAGAAATGATATTTAGAATTTTGCCTCAAATATTCGTTGTGCCAACCCAATCAAACACAATGTACTACTATTTTGCTTCTTCCTAATATAATATTGCAAGTTTTTCAAGGTTTATTCAATATATTATATTCTTATTCAAAATGATACTCCTCCCTCGTATTCCTATCGACGTAAAATGACCCCAAAAGTATCAATGTGTGATTTTGGGTGTCTTAAACGTTTGAGGCATCGTTTTTCACCAAATTTTCAACAATAAAACGCTTAAGATTTTACCGCAGAAAACAAAAATGCTTCTAGAGACCTCGAATAACAGTGAAATAATAATTTTCGGTTTATTATACCATGAATAATCGACCTGTTTTCAAGTTAGAGGTCAACCTCTTGAACTGGCCCCAACATTTGACAGTTTCAAGATTTCTAGATCGAAGTGCAGGAAATTCATGCAAAAGAGCATGGGGAAAACAGTAAATGTGAAGAAACCAGGACTCAAGAGATAATTAGGAACCACTTTTGACCAATACTGGGTCGGGCCAAATTTGGTGATAGTAAGGGTGTGGAGTATCATTTTCCACTAAATTTCAGACGCTGAATCCATTGAGATGGCCCCGCACCAATCGTTGCCCATTGAGGGTGCGTATGGGTCAAAAGGGTTCATACCTATCAATTGGAATGAGTCATAGACACTCACTGTTTGCCCCCTACTCTTATTCTAAGGATTAACAGTTTGATCAGTTTGATGATAAATGTGAACCATCCGTTTATTAATTAGATAAAAGTCACACTAGTGCAAGTTGTTGATATCTCCCCTAATCAACTGAAAACAAGTTTTATTTTTGAGGGCGACGCGGATGTAATTATATATATTGTGGCAACCCTGAATCGAACTATTTAGCTCAGAAAACAACATGAAATATTCCTACTTCCTTAGAACTTTTATTCTTGAGATCCCTGAACTCGCTAAATCGTGCAATTGTTTTCCTTTAGTTGGCACTATCAGCTCAACCATTCTGTTATTTAACACCAGTTTCTCCTGTTGTTGTTTGGTCGGCAGCCCCTTCAGATCTACGTATGACAACCACATCTACAGCTCAATACCCTCGTCCTTAAATCCCGGATGTTTCCGTTAATCCTCTATACTTTTGAGGGGCGATTTTGAGTGTTCGACAAACATACGTCATCAACTTTTGGAGACAAACTGAGAAAAATCGTTGCTGATTTCCTATTCTACCACAGAGCAAGAGGCAGCACAAAAGACCAGGTACCGACCAAAATGGCCATCTCCCCGCATTTAGATAGCACCATTGCGGTATTAATAAGCCAATAAAACGTATCGTACAATAACACTTCTTTTTTATTATAAGTACTTTACAAACTCTAAACATTATGCATTTCAACACCTTATAAATTTAATAGATAATAATATAAAATGTGTTAACATTTTGTTTCCTGAATATGCGTTAACATTTTTTCTCGATACTCCCAACTTGTTAAAAATCATCACCGAAACTTAACGCGTAAAGTTATTTGATTACAGTATACACAATAATTATATCAACGTCTATAGGGAAGTCCTGGGTTAAAAAAGGGGACACGATGACAATAACTATAATATTATCGTTAATAAGAGGAAAAGGGACACATTTTACGAGGAACCAAAAGTGATAAAACCATTTGAACGGAGAGGAAAGTCGTATTTTGTGTATTGGAAGGAGTTAGATTTTTTAGTGGAAAATTTCATTTACCCTGGCTTTATTTGACACAGATTGAATTACGAAATGATTCAAATCCTCGTGCTGTTTCGTGAAACGAATAAAAATAGTGCGATCTTCCTATTAATTGCTTCAGTTCAAATTGCCTCAGTCTTGTGCTTGGCATCTTTTGAGGGAATGATAAATGTTGTGGAGGAGTTGAAACGACTAATATTAAAAAAATTATCATTTTTTACAGGGAAATGTACAACGAAAAAAAGCTGCGTCGAGCAGAACCAAATCGACCGTCTCTACTACGTAAATAAAAGCAATTCGATGGATTTAGCGGGGGTCAAATACACCGAAATAGTACATCAAGTATTCATATAAAAATTCTTGATAGATCACAGACAGTCTAATCTAAAAATAATAAAAAATTCTAGACACGAACAATACCTTCTACGACACGACGAGAAATTCTAAGTCATTGTAAAGTTTTGGTTTTGATATGTACTCCTAGGCCCACTGTAACTTACTTGCTTTCATCAAGTTTCAATTTATAAAAATTCGTGATCGTGACTTGTGTTAGAACTGTAAACTGTTTAGGGAAAAGGTGACATTTCACGTTACAACTATTGCCTACTTATGTCACGAGGTTCAAAAAGCGAAGACGTACGAAGTATGAAAGTAGTACATAGACCAATTCAAGATTGAAAACTAGGTTTTACAATATTGAAAAATGGCTAATTTTATGAAGCTAAGTTTCGAATTGACGTACACCATAACCTCTTCAGGTACCAGGAACATAGTTGTCAGTCAGGAAACCGATGATTTGTCGAGAACGAAATGAAGATCAACTACGGAAATGATCCAGTAGAAGTATGATTTCAGTTGTCTGCCCTGAGTTAGGTAGTGGAGTAGGTATATTCGAAGGAATGTGGAATCGAGGGGCGTAATACTGGTTTTACTTGTACTCTAGCAACTGTGTCTAGATTTATTTTCAAGTTTTAAAAATGCTTGGCGTTTTCACTTGAGAAAAATAAGAACAAAACGTATCGATAACGGAATTATATACAGCAGAAAGACCCAATCGTCAGGACCAGCAGCGGAATCGACCCAAATCGATGACTAGAATTTACGAGATGCCGAGAAGTCGAAGGAATCTCGAAGCGAAGAAAAAACCCCAGATGGCTTCGGCGGATCGGTGAATTCAGGTACGAATCAGGTGGCCGCCATTCAATTTCTCAAAATTTCCATTTGTATCTCACACCCATGCGATGACGGTCACCACCATGTTTTTTCACGAGTGGCTGACGACGCTCTGAGGCGGCGTTATACGACCCAGAGCTCGCGATTTTTTCGTCGCTCCAAAATTAAACCAGGAACCTACTTTACGGCCTACGGATGGCCCAGTGACGTCGTTTGGCCCGACCATGGAGTTTCGTTTGTAGTTTTTACCTGAAAACCGAGAGATTCGTAATGAGAACCAAAAAAAGTAACATCGGCGTCGATCAAAAGTTAGCTGAGACGAGATGAGATTCATTACTGTAGTAAAATTATCATGGAAAAGCGATTTTTGCATCGCAAGTTTTCATTTAGAAATATAAATACGTCCATCTCTTCTTCGGCTGCCAACCATCTTAAATAATATGAAGCCAGACTTGAGGAACGAGAGGAGGAGTATTGTAAGAAGGGGAAGAAGTTTGAATAAAGACCGGGACAAAAGATGGACGGTGGAAGTAATCAAGTCTGGGCATTATTCATGTGGGGTAACCACACAAGGGAAGGGCTGACCGATTGAAAAGCAGGGAAGGAACAATTGGTGAAGCATGAAATGGACTCCTTATCGTATGTCGTGACCGCTCAATCAGAAATAAAAATCAGTTTAATGAGTGCGTCAACTAAAATCACTGATAATTTTAAGGTCAGAGACTCCATTTAACTCTAGTTTAAAACTCTCTAGTTAAAACCGTCCGGAAAAAGGATGGATTTGGATGAAAATGGCGGCCGGGAATAGGTGAAAATTGAGCAAACTGGAATAATTTGCAGCTTTCTTGTTGATACACAACCTAATTTAAGGTTCTCTCCTTAACAATGAGAGCTTGAGATGAGAAAATAATTCTAACTTATCGTCTGAACACCTCATTTATACTTGTAGTGAGGCACATTTACTTGTATATAGATACTCAGAAACACTTTACATATTGGGGTAATTCATTGAGCGGAGAGAGAGAGATTTAAAGGCAGAGAGGAGGCCTATAAGACACCGCGTCCTAGCCCTTAGAATTTAGTCAGATAAGGTGTATTTTGCAATCGTCATTGATCTCATCTTATTATGGTTTTTGACTAGGCTTCACGTATCTCAATTTAATTGTGATCAAGTGCAAGCATGTCTCCGAGCCGCCTCAGCGAGGCCCAAGGCCGACGTTGCCACCAACAAAACAGAGTGACATCTGAGATAAATCAGCGAGGATCTTTAATGTCGAAACTCCGAGCAGGAGCAATATGCTTTTGATCCGCTAAGAAGCAGACCCAAGTCCGACGTAGACCGAAAGGAGGAGCAACCAAATGCAAATCATGAGAATTCGGTCACTCAAAAATTATCCATTGCGTAAGCATGACTTGAATGACACGTCTTGAAGCCGCTCCGGCTAGGCCCAAGGCCGACGTTGCCATGGCAGGACGCGGACGTGCTAGTGCGAAAGAGCCAGAATGATCAAACCTGAAGGGAGGGAGTCTGAACAACACTGTTTTGCGACCCCGCTCCCCCAAGTAGCGGACAGCCATTTGAACTCACGAACAATCTAAAATCATCCTTAAAAGGAGGTAGCACTATTTCCTCGGCCAAACTCTTTCTCCATTTATGGATTTTCGCAAGCGCTTTTAAAATTCAAATTTATTATAAATACTAATGAAAATATGTAAATAACCCTTACCGTGCTTCACGGGAGGTCGGAATGCCACTCGGTTAACGGCAGATCGAGCCAATCTTCTAGCGGCGGGTGCGAATTCCAAACCGTCGACCATATCCTGCTCAACGGATTTTCTCTCTTGACTGAATGCCTCCAACCAATCGACCTTCTCCTTGGCGCTTCGAACACAGAAAAGCAACGCCTTTTCTCGACAGGGAGGTGATGTTAGAGAGTGGATTTTGATTCCGTGTCTGATCGTTACCCCAATCGTTGTATCTGTAAATAAAGTAATTCCCTAATGAGCTAGTTCAAACACGTTTTGATTTAGAACGTAAATGAATTGGTATTCTTACCCTTTCCATCCGGCATATTGATTACTTCGTTGGAATCCATATTGACTCGTCCTTTGTAAACGTATGTATTCCTTTTGAGAATGTCCTGAAACGTTTGAGGCGTTGTTGAGAAAAACTGATTGGAATACAATTTGATAGAGGCTTGCGCAGGCAGAAACACATCCAACCAACCTTTTTACAATAGATCAACTGATGATCGAACAGAAACAGGATGATGTTGCTAGTCCACATTCCTGTGGTGACTCGGACGGCCTCGCCCTGGTGAATGAGCTGCGAACTCGTCTCAATGAGATCTTCACCCTGTAATAGCCAAAATGTCATAAAATATCCCAGAAAAGGAGAATGAATGTCTTGCTCGGGCCGAAATCGTCGATGTACCTACCTCCCAGCCTTCGACTCGCGATTGCCACATAGCCAGCTTTTCGAGACTCTCCATCCTTCGTTTTCTCTCGTTGATGAGGACAGCAACACCTCGCATTGCTTCCAGAGCTTCCTTAATTTTATCGAAATCTTCGTGATCAGTCTGAAACAGATACCATACAAGAATAACCTCCAAAACACGGCAACACATGTCACAAAGAAGGTTTTCAAGTACCATGGGAATGTCTTACTAACCTTAGTGTATTTAAGTAGTTCGGCCAGTTGCAAAGGATATTTGCATATCCTTTGAACAGGGGTGAGAAGATAGCCGTCCAGAGGGATCTCCATCAGTCCTCTCATCAGTCGACAGGCTTCGAAAAACTTGTCGTAACCAATGTGCCTGTACAACTCTTGGAGAGTTGCAATGGCGAGAGGATGCGAGTTACAGTATTCCGAATACATCCTAAACCCTGCCCTCTGCAACAATGAAAAAATAGAGGGTATTGCTGATGTTTAATTTTGATTTGATTGAGTAGAATGATGGTGAATGGTTTTGAGAGCTCCTACGGGGAATGAGGGTCTCGTGGGCAAA
The DNA here is from genome assembly GCA_019603395.1 of Cyrtorhinus lividipennis. NCBI lineage: Eukaryota > Metazoa > Arthropoda > Insecta > Hemiptera > Miridae > Cyrtorhinus > Cyrtorhinus lividipennis. The sequence continues at coordinate 8,128,234 of CM034003.1, read as the reverse complement.
TCTTGCAGGATGTTAACCAAGTAAGACAAAACAAAAGGGATAATAGGGCAATTTGAGGGCATCGGGTGAACCGCTAGGGGATAGGATTGGCTGGACGGTATCGGGTCACTCTCTACGGGGTAATCTTCATGTTGCGGTCCTTTCTTGTCAATTGATGAGCGCACGGAACCAAAGAAGTGAATTATAACCTGAAATTCAACTTACATGTTGAAGGAAGACATCGGCGAGGCAACTTTTATAAGGAGCCTCCCAATCAACTCGAGCTTCCAAATCAATCAGGAATTTTTCTTGAAACTCAAGGAGCTCTTCAAGATTGCTGAAAATTACGCGGATTTGATCCTCGGAAAACATGTCAACTCGTCGTCTGCACTCCGCTAAGTAGCCCTGCAACACAATTGTTGACATTTAGGTTTTATGAACTTTCAGAGTTTACTCATAAATTAGGGAGGAAAAAGGGCGCAAAGCTGACCTCCTGGACGTCTCTGAGAATCTTGACAAAATCACGTTCAGTGTTGATAAGCTCAGTGACAACCCTCGACCTCACTTGATCGTTGGACAGTAGGGACACGCTGACACGCCTTCTGAGTGTTTTCGTTCCTTTTCCAGCGGCAACAGCAGCTAAACAGTCTTCAACGGTGTCTTCTTGACTCACCCGCAACTGCAACATGGCCAATTAATTTTGCGTTTCAACAACGTTGGGTCATGTGAAATTCATAAAATAATGAGTCAAACCGGAGTAGGTTAAGTGGAAACTTACCCTAACAAACGCAGAGGGAAACCACCCAGTTTGCTGCCCTTTGGCTCCCCACCACCAGTCTTTATCAAGCGTGTCAAGAACTTCAATGACGTCACCAGCTCTGAACGCGAGTTCTTCAGTCTCCATAGCAACATGATCCCAGACGGCTTCAGCCAGGATGACAACTTCCTCGTCCATTGCCTGAAAAAATAGAATAAAATAAAAATGAAGTCATATACCTGACGGGCTGAAAATTGTTGAAAAGTTTTTCAACATTACTATGTGCCGTTTTCATTGTTAGCGAATTTATCCTAAATTTACTGTATTTTTGTTAAAGACAGTAGAACTCTGCAATGTCCCATGCATTCCAACGTCTCAACTACTCACAAGAGACTCACAGAAGAGATGTAAGCCCCTGCCCCTATTTCAAGCAGTAGAAAAAAAAACCATACTAAACATTTTCCAAAATTCAATTTATTATTTTTTTTCCTATATAAAGTGATGGTAGTGATGCTTATTCATCCGCAAAAATAATATTTTTCATCAAATAGTTTTGAAAAATTCGTATGAAAATTAATTAATTAAATTAGAGAGTTAGTTTGTGTAATGCCCCATCACAATCGCCAACCCAACCAGGTATTTATAACCGCACTCGATCGGTTTACATTGGCCTAGAATGATAAGTCTACGTAATATTACTTTACAACTTGATTGAATTGGGACTTACACAACCGAGTAAAACATCCCTGTTGTAGATGAAGGAACAACAAAAATGTACTTACAAGTTCAAACGATTTTTTCCGGTCAGTTAGCGACGCAACGGATGATTCGGAGTCAGAAAGCATCTCGTCGTCAGATGTGCCACCTCCTCCTCTTTCGTCTTCGCTCAATACGTGATTTCTACCACCTAAAAAACACGAAAAAAGGGGATATTAAATTATGGGTCTGCTGTAGGCTAGAAAACTATCAATTATCCTGCGAAGGCAGGATGGATGCTTACCGGTTGTTTTCCTCAACATCAGCGGAGACAACTCGTTGATGCCGAGGGGTTGACTGACAGATCTTCTGAGATGCACGGGCCGGCCGTGAGGTCTCCTCCAACTAATTAATTAACAGAAATGACAGATTTCAATTGGTTCGAAATTTCAACTCAACGCAATTATAATTAACGACACGACAAAACCTGAACTCACTTTCTATTACTCGAGGTGCTGGAATTGCTGTTATTGCTGAGGCTGTTTTCTCGATTAGGTTTGGCTCGAAGAGGGGTAGGGTGAGAGATCATGCGCCTATAACCGCGTCTCATTTCCCAGTTGTAGAGCCGCTGACCTCCCAAATCGGAATAAGTTCGCCTCACCCCGACTTGCCCTCTCTTCCTCAGGCCCCTAGCCTCGAGTTCAGCCTGAAAGTTTGAAATTCGTTAATATAATAAAAACGCTGCAAATTCTTACACAGGGGTTGGTTATTCCTCGGACCAGGCGTATGGAGACTCATTTCATCAACATGGGGGAAATGGAGAAAACAGTGGGTGCGGTGGGTCCCAGACCCATTCCAATCGATTCAGGATCCAAAATTTAGTGGAAAATGATACCCCACACGCCCAGATACCGGAAATCTCGAAAACGCATATTCAAAATGGGTAATATATACCCAATTTGACCCATAACTTCTTCCAGTGGGTGCCAATCGTTCCGGGACCCACTTCATTGGAATTAGCGCCCAAGATTTAGTGGAAAATGATACCCCACACGCCTAGGTACCAGAATTCTCGAAAACACATATTCAAAATGGGTAATATATACCCAATTTGACCCATAACTTCTTCCAGTGGGTGCCGATCGTTCTGGGACCCATTTCATTGGATTCAGCGTCCAAAATTTAGTGAAAAATGATACCCCACTCGCCTAGATCGCCCAAAATCTCGAAAATTCATTTTTCAAAAAACACATTTTGACCCCTACCCCGCCCAAATTTGGTCCGATCGGGCTGAAAAGCTTGGAGGACCGTCCTAGGCCGGGAACAGACCCCTGACCCAAATTTCAAGATTTTTAGAAAATTTTCTACTACCAAAAACAGCGGGACGGTGGGACGGCGTTACGGCGGACTGACATTGACCTTTTTTGATCTAGACACCATGAAACGTCCAGAAAAAAATTTGAGCCGAATCGGAGAGGTTTGACCATTTGCATGAAAACATAGGTTGATTATTCAAGGAATAACCAACCAAAACGGAGGAGTATGAAGGAATTGATAGGAATTTCGAATAAATTTTGAAGTATAGCTGCATATAATAAACTGTTAGTTCGGTAAATAATAAAAAGTTGTGTTTACTTTTACATTTCTACAAAGCGTGATTGCCATCTGATGGCAATTTAGCCGAGCCAAGGGACAGAAAATGTCAAACGCCTACAAAGAAGCTCAACAAAAGGATGAGAATTGCTTGAATCCTTCTCATGAAAAACCCTCCTCAATACATTCTCACCATGCAAAAACAAAAAATTTTGTTCTCAAATTTTTGGGAATTTTACATAAACGTTTCTTGCAATGTTGCGGAATGAGGGAACGGGACTTTTTATAATGTAAAACAAATGATAAATAGTTGAATAAAAATCTTGAAAGTAGATGCATAAGGAACTAGGCGTTTTGAATTTTCATATAGAATGACCGCAGGTAACGGGTAAGAGCAGGGAACAGGGATGAGGGCTATTGCAGACTAAAATCTCCGTCAGCAGCTTTGCAAACCAGATTTTTGAGCCATAAAATATATTTTGTATTAATTTTACGTTCGTTCTGCCCCCTCAAAAAGCTGATCTCAACGCACTTTGACGAGAAAATAGAGAGCATAAAGTGTGTGACGTCACATTCTCTCACACTGCTCCAATATAAATACGACTTTTTAAGATAGGTACCTATTTATTGCTAAAGTATGGAACATTAGTGGCCCAAATAGTCGGCATTGAGCAAAGATTTGTCACACATCACACAGACTCACCTTCAGTCTATCGATTAAAAATTGGTTGATGACGTCAGATGTCGGCCTGGACACACGACCCTCCGATGAACTGGCAGTTCCCCTGCGACGCACCTGGAAAATCGTGAGGACGTGTAAATTCGTGTGGAGGGAAAAATGAAACTAATAGGAAATCAACTCAGACTCTAATCTCGGCAGGATAATGCAATAGTCCCTCCTCTTAGGTCACCAGATAAAAGGATATTCAAAGCCAGGGGTCAAAGGTGAAGGTTTAAATTAACTCTTTTATACGACGGTAGAAGGTCCTGACCTACGGCCCGGTAAAAATACATTAATATTAAAGATCAGCGCATGTGAGGTTAGTAGACTATAAAATATAGGAGATACAGAGAGAGAAATAATAATACGTGGATACACAAGAATTCGTGGAATAAGTAAAATCTTCAAATTCCAGAAACGAACCTCTGCAGTACTTGCTGGAAATTTCTTGGATTCAGATAAATTGAATAAAGGTAGGAAAAGCTGGATAAGCCGACGTTTGTACACAATGAAGCAGATTCTATCTTCAGTTTCATGTGGAGTCTCAGTGACTCCACCAAACAGTACGTCATAGCTGCTGATACGTGACGTGTCGTTCCCACAAAGAATGTTTTTAATGATAGTATCGGGATTCCCTGATACTAGGTACCGAGTAGATGATCTACTTACAACTGGAGGGCTGTCAAGGTCGTCGGCGATTTCGTCGTCAGCGAGATTATCGGTGTCGTGAGATTCGGACGAGTCACCAGTTCTTCCCACCATTTCGATTTGAATTCCGCTGTCACCGCTGTTGCATTTGGCAGATCTGGCGGCTTTTTTCCCTTTTTTCCTTTCTTTGCTCGACCTCCAGACGAGAGGACCCAACCTGTAAGACGTCACGGGCGCAAATTAATAAAAATAAAAACGCTGCAAATTCTTTCACAGGGGTTGGTTATTCCTCGGACCAGGAGCACGGAAACTCATTCCAATCAATTCAGCGCCCAAAATTTAGTGGAAAATAATACCCCATACGCCTAGGAACCAGAAATCTCGAAAACCCGCTTTTGAAATAGATAGTTTGACCCATAACCTCTTCCGGTTGGCACCAATCAGTTTTGGGACCCGGTTCATTGGATTTTGGCCTAGATCGCCAAAAATCTCAAAAAGTCATTTTTCAAAATACACCTTTTGACCCTCCCAAATTTGGTCCAACCAGGCAGAAAATTTTGAGGACCCGCTAGGGCCAGAAACGGGTCCCTCCAGAAAATTGTCTACTATCAAAATTGGCGTGGACGGCGGACATTCGCTTATCTTAATCTAGTCACCATGAAACGCTCAGATTTTTTTTTTTTTTTTTTTTTTTTTTTTGAATTGGAGAATTTGGTTTTTTTATAATTAAAACATAGGTTGATTATTCAAGGAATAACCAACCAAAGTCATCTAAGTTCAAGGCCGTCAAGAAGTCAAACGCTTAGTTGGTATACACTTTGAGAAAAAAAAGTCTTCAACCTAAATGCAAATTCGTTACGTAAACATACGTTTGCGTTTGCATATTTCGATTCATTATTTCAAATACATGGAATCCGTGGACGTGAAAATATTGCATACGATGTTGAAAATACAATGGGAACCAGTTAAATAATTTTTTATGAATTTTAATTTGAAATTTTTCGAACAAGGAGTACCTAAAGCAAAATAATTTTGGCCTGACATATTTTATGCCCACAAATCAAATTCATCAGAAAACCCCAGTTTCTTAAAATATCAATATTTAGTCTACTTCTGTTGCAATGTTTCTCCTTAACTTGATTGTTGCTTACTTATCGGATATTTAGGTTTCACATCAGAGAAAAATTAAACTCTTTTGACGACAGCCGCTCAACGTACCTGAATTTTTCCTGAGAATCCTCTTTGAAAGGAGGGGCGTTCTCGTTGGGAGGCGTTTCTTCAGAGGGCGACTCTATCTCTGGGTCAGGCGGAGCAGGCGAAGGGGTCAACTCCTGAGGGCAAAGTTCATCAGGAGGCAGTGGAGGCGGCTCGTCTTCTTCGCCATCTTTGCTACTGCTGCTTCCCCCTTTCTTGTAGAAACGAAGCGAAAAACTTTTCCGAAACTTTTGTATGACGCTTTCTGTAAAAATTATAATGAAATAATATGAGGATACTTAATTGAAATGTTCATTGGAACAAATGTAGAATTCATACGTTTCACGAAATATTTTACCAGATATATTTCTGTGAGATTGCGAGAGTTCTTTCGGATCTGGATAGCGGCTTCCTCCTCCGTCCCCATCTTTGTTTTCCTTGTCATCTTGCCAACCTCTAGAACAAGCAAACAAACAAAACATGAAAAAGCTGAGCAAAACAGGAAAAACTGTGACGAGTGTGAAGTTGGATGAGTACACACTGGTAAAAGTGAGTCGCACACGAGGAGATCTCAAGCTTGAATGCCCAAAGAGTAATTATAACATCGTTGTGGTTAGGCTAAACAACGTATTATCTTCAGTGCGATTAGAAGTACGATACGTGCACACTGCTAGACAAAAAACAGTCCACGAATATAGTTCATAGTGGTGTTTTTCTGAAATCTCATCAGTAGAGAGGGTGAGGTACATCAGTACAGCTAATAGTATTTGATTGTTCAGCATAGGCCCTCACCTATAAAATACGTATTTCAGGCTGAATGGGTTTCTCGCTGGAAACGGAATCGAAGAGTTTCGGAATCGAGAGTCTTAGGGGAAAAGGCTGGAATTTCCTCCACGATCGTTTACTATTCTTCAAAGCAAGACTATCGGAAAACATTGAGTGGGTGTAAACGAGTTTTTAAAATGGATTTTTGAGATTTTTGGCGATCTAAGCTTTTGGGACATTATTTCACGCTAAATTTTGGACGCTGAATCCATTGAAATGGTTCCCGGACCGATTGGCGCCCACCGGAGGTGGGTATGGGTCAAATGGGCATTTTTCTATGTGTTTGGGTAGCTAGGTGTGAAGGGTAATATTCTCCACTATTTTGAAAACTAGGCATGTGGGGCATAATTTTCAACTAAATTTCAGACGCTGAATCCATTAAGATGGATCCCAGACCGATTAGCGCCCACCAGAGGGGGATATGGGTTAAATAGGCACCTTAAGCCTCACCACCATTTTCCAATAAGTGTTGGACACTGTGTCAGATTGACTATGGAGCACTCCACACTCATTGTTTTCCCAAAACCCAACTCCAAGGGATTGGGCAGCCATTTTGGGAGAGCCATTGGGGGAGCCATTTTGCAGCGAAAACAGATTGATAGTTATAGGAATAATAAACCACCAAACATAAGGTAAATTATTTCTTCCCCATCAACTTGGGAACGAGGATCAAGTGGACTTCAAGAGCCTATCTGCAGGTACCAGAGGGAGATAAAATTCGATAGTATTTACTACAATACTTGAGTTGTCCGGAAGGGAGGAATCAAACCCTAAAGAGAACTTGTAAAAATAATTCTGAACTTTCTACGAATGGCTTCTACAAATTTAACTAACGTAGTATGTGAAGCTATCTACCTCATTTTATCTTCTTTCTCTCATCAACCTTTCCAGTTCATTTTTTTTTTCTACGGCACTATCTCGATTTTCAAGCCAACAGATGTGCGGTGTTGTCTTATCAAACCAAAGGAGAGTAACAAGAGAGGCTCTGTGTGCGAGGAGTATTCTGAACGTCCTAGTTTCAGCCGTGGACACACCACGTGCCTTTTAAGCCCTGATCAATGAACAACGTGCTCTCTGGCTTGTGCACACATGGTCTTGATGAGCCAACTCTCAGTGTTTTCTCACCGCTGATTGGAATTAGTGGACACGCTCATCCTCACAGAAGGCGACTTTCTGATACATAAAATCCGTAATTTTTGAAAGGTGTTGAAATATTCAAGGCAGTTTCTCCTGTTCATACCGCAAAAGTAAACCACACAATTGTAATATTTGATTTTGGGTTCTCTAGTTTCCTGGTTCCTTGTTTTCGTGCCCGAGGTCAATCTCACCATTTTGCCCGGAAAAAGTTTGCGTTTCAAGATATGTCTAGATTACAAAACCGTAATATTCGTCAGCAGTACGCCGTCCACTCCGTATTTTACAGTATACATTTTCTTGCAGCTCAGAAATTTTGTTAAATGAGTTCCTTCAGCTCTAATTTAACCCACAACCTTTTCAGCACAATATCCACTAACGTAAGCAGCGTAAGGGCAAAAGTGGGTATTTTGAACATGGCTTTTCAAGATTATTGGAAACCTAGACGTGTAGTTGTTCCATTTCTCAGTAAATTATTTTGATCAATGAATCTGTTCGGATAGGTCTAGAACCGATCACCGCACATCGGATTACGGTAAGTTGGCAGCAAATCAAAAAATGGGAACTTTTCTTCACAGAATTTGCAGTGTCTTATCACATTCAACGGTCGTAAAATTGATTCTGAAAGCTAGCAAAGTATTCTCAAACATTAACAGTAGCTAGAAGTTCCTCCACACCGCTTTGTCATTTTTGGGACTTTCTGAACGAATTTCTATCTTGTTGTACCACAAATGGTTTGATTAAATTATAGCTGGCAGGCATTGACGGACGTAAATTCTGGATTCTATTACAAGCGCAATTATTTTCTTATGGATTAATGAATACATTATGTTGACGAGGACAGGAAACAGGCAACTTTACAATAACAACATTATTTGGGTCTTGAGTTGATCAAACCTCTCTAAATAAGGCCGAGGCTTATTTAACCCCCTCTACCCCCTTCCACCATCTGCAGTAACGAAACCCAACGAAAATGATGCCAGGTGCCTTCCTTTACTCAGGATACAATTTAAAATGTGCAAAGCGGGCAGAGCGGGGAACGTCTGAAACTCCGACCGATTTGCATACCTAATGGAAGTGCATGGAGGGGCGATGAACGCGGCCACCCCCAGCGTGCCCAATAATGGACAGGGTAGAGGGAAACGCCTCCTCTCCCTTCCACGAGCAACTAAATGGAATAAATTATGCGTTTCCACCCTGCGTGTACTAGGCGCTCAGGCCTCGACAGGAGCTTCGAAGTCAGTCGGAAATGAGGAGTGAACCACTTGAGCACATTGCTGATCAAACCTTTGTAAACTGGACACTGGAAAGACAGTGCAGAATCATTATGTTTTTTGTGGTATGTTGTCTGGGGCGGACGTCCTATTTCCATAATCAAACGGCTCCTAATATCTCTAACAAACGCTTTGAATAAAAACCGCCAAATTTCCTATTCTATAGGTTGAGATGAAAAAAATAAGCGAATATCTCATAAGCTTCTTTTCTTCGGTAAAGCTCCTTTTAACGTAGTTAGCGTGCCCTAAGCCAAAAGCCCAAGATTTCTCGGGCCCAACGAAGCAACGTAAGATTTACCGGGCATGAAATAGGTTCACCACGGGTCATCAAGCAGCTCCAGGAAAAACCTTTTTCCAGATTCTTCGACTTAAGTACGAAGTAAACCCGGAGTAGGCTTTTCCGATAAATTCTTACGCTGAGCTGAACCTCTTTATAACAACTTTATTTACAGTATTTAGGAGATGGTAGAAGATTTACCAGGTTGAGTAAATATCTGTAGCCTTGTGGGTTCAACTCTTCCCAAATTGATTAAACGCTTTCCCAAATGGCGTCATTTGCAAAAAGGGGATGCAGTAGAAATAAATAAGACTAATGTAATGCTGTGAGCATGAAAAATACACCAGACGGAATTGGTGACTGGGGAATCGTATCACTTGGAAGAGATACTTCAAGTATTAATTTCATCGTATGCGAGTGTTTCTCTCGACCCAAAAGCATTTGACCTGTTTCTCCTACTCTGTTACTGTTACTCCTAGCTTCAAATTATCTACTAAGTTGAACCTCCCTTACAGGTTAATGTTGGTTGTTGTCATTCATTTAGTTCTACTACATCTCTTTTTTCCGAAATAATTAATAGTTTCGGAAAAAGTAATCATTTCAAGAAAAGGTGTCACTCATTTGACAAATGAGAGATTAAATCAATCGAATAAACTAGAAAGTCTCGTAGAAATGCCCAAAAAAACCTGGCATGTTGATCATAAAAGGTACGTACTAAATTTGTGCCAGACTCATTTCTATCGGAGCATGAGGTTGAAAAGAAATAGGTTTGAACGCACATTCGCAATTTTCGATGACATGGGTACCTTACGTCAAATATCAGACGCTCTGAATCGATTCGGATGGCCCTAATGGCAAGAAAAATAATGATGTAGGTTAAAAATTGGTCTTATAAAAACGAATTTTTGAGATTTGGGAGCACTTCAGCGAGTGGGGTGGAGAGCTCACCTAAAAAAACGGATCAAACCTTAATTTTTCGAATTGGGTACATGACGATGACTACAGCATTTGCCTTTCCTAGAAGCCCACGAAGATGAGCTAAAAAACGAAAACAATCAACAGTCACGCAAAACTACAAGTGGTGGTGCGCTCACTTTAACGAGTCGACGCTCATTTCAACGCGGGAAGTTGTTACATTGTTGACTACTTGCAGATGAACGTCCCAGAAACGAAACGAAAACAAGATTCAGTGAACTGAAAATCCAGGTCAAGTGGGCTGTTGCGAGTCAACGAAACGATCTTTTCAATTTTCGGACGTTAGAAGTCAAGTGCCTCTCGATAGCCATATTGATCTTTCTTGAGCATTTATTTATGGACATGGAAGATCAAAAATAGATCGAATGATTTTCAAATAGAAAATCTCTAACAAGGAACGTTCCAGGAATTTATAACTGCTTTCAGACACAAAGTTACATAATTTGGCGCACAGTCAAGAGACCAAGTAGTTTTGAAATGCTCTCCAGCGCTACCGAATATAAAACGAACCATCCAGAACCATACTTAGTCGTTATCACTTTCCAGTCGGCCAAAATGAATAGGTACGTACAACATTTCGTATGCTTTTCCAACTCCTGGATAGAATCAAATGGAATATTGAGAGCTATTATGAGCAACAAATAAAAGATGTTTAATCCTTGGTGTAGAACTGAAGACCTTAAGAACAATTAACAAACTTTTCAACGAACGGATGAACATAGATAACTATGAGAGCGGTTTTCATATGTGGCAAACACATAACACAACAATTTGATAACAGAATCAAAGGTAGGTTGCGGTCCAGAAGGTTATCCTTTTTTTCGTTGGAGAAGTCCAATACAATCGAGTCATCTAGCGTGAGCAGACTGAACTAATCCTGACAGATCTGAATGGCAGGAAATTTGAACTGGCAACCTTTCCTCGGCATATTAGTCAGATCTTATTAGAATAACGGGGCCTGTGGCTGAACAGAAAATATACACGAAATATACGTGGGTATTGTTCACACAAATGGAGGCCCTTCTTATACTTTGGAAAATACATTTTAAGCAAATACTTTCCGTTATAAGTTTCATAAGCAATACCACAGATACTATTAGGATATAATTTAAGCAAGAATATTTTATAACGTCAATGAAGTTTATTTGATAGAAGTCATACAATTATCGTCCAAAATTAATATCCAAGAGAAATGCGGGGTTTTATCCAACGTATAATTTAGTATGCTTAATGAGCACAAAATTTCTGAAATTATAACATGGTTTTGTTTACCAAACACCACTTTTTTTTATCAGGGACTGAATGCGTTCAGGATTTATGTCCTAAATTCATACAACAAAGCCTATTCAGTACAATGTTCTGTTTTCCTAGAGATCAGACAAGGTTCTACAAATATTTACAGAGACTGCCAGGAATCTTCGCTAAGCAGCACTGGGGAGCATTCGCACTACCATTCTGTCCGTAAATAATCGTCCTCAAGATAGTTTTTAGGTATATTTTATTTTATTGTTTAGGTATATTCCTCTATCAAAGAAACCTCTGTTCAGTTGTGTCAAATGCAATATTTGAGACGAAGAAGCTCTAGAAGTGCTCCGTTTGAAGCTGAGCGATAAAAAATCCATAATCTCTATATACGAGGAACGCCAAAAGAGAAATGAGACGCCGAAAATGGTACAAACCTTCGCAGTAAACTGTGCAAATTGAAAAAAATTCAATAGTGGAAGTACGGTGACTACAATTCGCAATATCGACACACCACTTTCGATACCAGTCTATTGTTCGGCGAGTAATGTAATGGAATGTTGCACCTGAACACGTTCAATCCTATTCATCAGATAAAACGTTCACCGTACGGGAACGATGTGTACGTCTGCGACATTTCTTTTATCAGAAGGAACCAAAAATTGGCTTTTCGCTTGAACGAATACCGCTCGACGAAAGTCTGTGATCTGTGATGAACGCCCATCGAAAGCTAAGGAAAGCTTTGAAGATAGCTTCGGAGAAATTTTTCCCTTTTATGCGAAGTCTTCGTACATAAAAAAAGAGCTACGCAAACACACAATACAAAGGGATTGTGGAGAAAAATGATATTTTCGTCGATAAAGAGCGCTGGAATAACCAAGTATGGCGGCATAATAACCAACATTCAAAACCACTAGCTGGAAGTTTAGCACCTGAGTGCTAAAGGTGCTCAATTAGAGGTCCTCAAGTACTTCATTAAGCGTAGTCGTAGCTGACTGTTATCACCGATCGCTGCCTTGGGTACTTTGAAAATCAATTTTTATGGTATTGCGGGCTAAGAAATACCTGGACAAAGTGCTGTTCACACCTGCGGATTTTCCTCGTGGACATTACTAGAATATACAATTTCTGAAGATTTTAAAACTTTCTTTAGTGAATAGTAACAATAAATTTGACGATTTGGAACCCCCTGACCACTACAAATTTTTCTTGTGGTATTCCATTTATGAAGAGCCATTTGAGTAGTACGCCATATTATTTTGATCTTATACTTTCCACAAGATACTCAAGTGAGTCAAATCATAATTCAGTATAAATTCCAATATCATAAACAGTACCTCATCCAGACCCTTATAAATAAAACGTAAATTTTATGAGCTCCTCCTGCTTCTGAGGCATGGTATATGTTTGAACTATAAAGACAGGTCGTAGCTTAATGTTGCAGGATAGATAGAAGACGAAATGAGCTCATAATTGTAAAAGACCAACGATTTCTGATCACGCGACACACTCATTAGTATTCGATATTTGATAGCGTGACTATGCTCATTACTTCATCAGCAAAATACCGGAGACTAACTATAGTATTAGTATATAATTTGACTGTGCACTCACGTACACGTAGAAAGTTGAGTTTCTGGGCGGAATTTGTTTGGTATTTCCTTTTTTAAAGAGTGGACTCACTTTCCACGCGCAAAACCATAACGTGATGGGTGGAAAGTTGCATTCTCCGCAATAAGAAATACGAGCAAGGAGCGAATATTATGCAGTCAATTCTAGTGAAGGTCGTGGTCAGCGTGAAACTTCTCATTTGGACGGTTGAAAGTTGCAAGTAGTTATTCACCGAAATAAACGCCAGCCACCTAGCTCGTTATCCCTATTAGCCAGAGACCATCGATACCGCAGACTTACTTCCGCCTTCTCGACTCCTCATTACAAAATTATGTATCACCATATAAGTGTCGAAGAGCTCAACCGTTTGGTTATCTAAATGGCTGACCCATCTAACACAATTGGGAAGAAAACTTTCAACACTTAGGGCACTAATTCACCCAACCCCTAAATTCGCATTCTGAAAATTTAAAATCTCAACTATGGACATAAACCACCCAAAACGAGACCAAAGACCAAACGCATCAAATCGAGACTCATTCTTCGGGACTCTGGATTAGGTTTATTCAGTGAACAGCACATTCTGCAGGTCTTTAAAGTGAGAATTTGATAACGTTTGTCGTTTACATTCAAAAATTCGCCCGACAATTCTTATGGGGGTTCGCCATCACGGATACTGCACGATCCACGTCCGCTTGTTCGTCTCCCCAGAGGTAGAGTTTTTTAACTTCAATTCAACTCTAAATTGTCCAACGTTGGGCGTCGGAGCGATGACAAACATGAAACAACAATGTTTTGAAGACGTCGCAACATAAAGCAACGCTCTACCTACTACACTTGCCTCGTCAGTCCCAGAGAGTACATATACAGGGTAGTTTTGCTCAGCAGAGCATCAACCTTATTGCTCTTTTCCTCTCACCTGCCATGTCGTGTTCCAATTTGCCGCATCAATGCTTTATGAAGGGAATGAGTTGCAACACTCCGGATCTTACTGATCATCATCAAAGGGAAGTTCCTGCCTGTACAGAATATTCCTAGCGTTCGACAGATTTCCATCGTCACTCCATCTAGGTACGAATATACACGCTTAGCTTCACATATCAGCAATCCAAAATACCAACAGGACTTCGACGGGATTTGTAATTTCTGCCTGCAAGAAAGACTTTTCAAGCGTCCTCACCCCAAAAACAGAAGAAACATTCTTTTTTTTTTGTTTTAACTAAGAAGCCTAAGCTACTTATCTAGAAACTTACTACTGAATAATAATCCGGTATTCAACCTTCACCTTTCATGCGTTGAGATCTCAACCGAGCAGGTAGGAGAAAATTATGGTCTATTGATGGATCGTGTCGTTCAGTATCTATCGAGAAAGTTATCCCTCAAGAAAGGTAATCATAATGTCAATGCTTCATGTTTTTTTTTCTTTACGTAGGTTCGTCACCCGCAGTTTTCTCTCGTTCGTGATGATAGGATAGTGACGTCATGCGTTGTCTCACGCCGAGGGTGAAACTGAAAAACTCCCTATTGTCATAATGTCTCGTGAAGATATTGGTCGAACCTTGCACGACGGGGATTCGTTGTTTACCGACGTAATTGCCAGGATAAACTACCTTGTATTATGAGGGAATTCCTTTGATATGGTCAATAAGTTAGGTTGACCGATCAAAATGAACAAGGCCTACTTTTCACCGCGTGATTAAGGTAATGGGTAGATAGATAATGTCTTGATTGCACCAAAGATAAAAATCTTCGACAAAGGCCACAGGGACGCAGATTAAACACTGTTGATTAACAGTCTGACTTCGCTAGCTTGAAATGTTCCTTGAAGAAGCTCCAGGACAGGAAGGAGGAACTTCAGTCGAGGGTTCGACATAGGGCACTACAGGACAAGGTGAAGCGCTGAACCTCTCACACTCCAACGACAGATAGGACACAATGATCTGAGCCACCATTAAATGGTATCTGGTAGCGCTGTATTGAAGGTACTTCGAGGGAGCGCCTGTGGAAACCAACCAGCACTTGCTCCAGCGCGTTGCCGAATTGGAGTTTTCACCACTGCCCCAAAGATAGTTGTCCGAGCAAGCCATGATTCAATCCCAGAGCTTACCAAGATGTCAACAACTTCTGCTGATGCTGAGTTTGGCTTGGCTTACAAAGTGAGTAGATTTGGACCTCAAGGCCCAAGTGGCATTGCAAAAGAGCAGGCAGGTGTCATTTATGTGAGCATTAGATTTCCCTGGCAGACTGGTCCTTGTCAAATTTCCTATCCAAGTGGAAGCTCTTTGAGGTACTCATTCATTCAATGTTTACATTTCTCTATGCTTAAAAATCATGGTGATTGAATGTATTTCAAGGCTACACGCTCATGTTGACATCTGCTTCCAGGCGCAGCAACAAGTCGGTAATTCAATCACTATCTAAGGGGCACTACAATAAGCCTACTTTGACTCCCCGAAGGTTCCATTCAGATGAAGGACAGTTCGAGACAAATCAATAGTGTCATCACATCAGAATGGTCATCCCGTTTCTACTCAAGTCTCCAGTTGGGCCTCCAACTCATGTTCCTCGATCGGCCTCCAGCTCACTCGGTTAAACTGCCATCTGACAGGCTTCTGGCAGGGATTGCATCTAGCTCATTCTTCAACTCACATTCCTGGAGCCCCTCAACTCATGTCAGGCAGGGATCACCACTAAATTTCTTAAATAGACCTCAAACTCACTGTCCTTCAGATTCGAATCTCGTCTTTCTATCGCTCCACTAGTTGACCTCTGCCAAAGCAGAGCACCAAAGTCTCCGACATTAATTCCTGACTTTACGCCTACCACTCACTGAGTATTTCTACGAGTTCGGGGGAAAAGGGTTCGTAAGGGACCAAATTGAATTCCGTCGATTCGAACTTGGACTCTCAGTCACCCCATCTAATGTACGGAAACCTAGAGTTGGTCGGGGGAACGAAAAAATAAAGGAAAACTTCACTCGTATACGTCTTCTCACTCAGGCCCCTTTATTGCTAATTCGCTGAAACCAAGTTCCCTCAGCTTTGTGGTTGGCGGTTTAACAGACTTTCCTCCAATTTCGGTGTTATTTCCACGTCTACTCACGAACCTATTAATTTCCTTCCTGTCTCCAACTTCACCTGAGAGCAGTTCCGATCCCGGCACAAATATATTATTCATGAGATTAGTTCGTAAGGTAACCACGTCCCTACTTCGATATATGAGGTCCATTCGTTAGCATTTTCATCCGTTTAATTCCACCAGAGAAGGGTTGACCGTTGCTATGCTCTAGGTATGAAATATAAGTCGAGGATTACGATTCAGCAGTTTCTCGTGATGATTCTAACAGAGGTACAGTATCGGTGAGCTATATTCAGCTAATTTGGATTCTCAGTTTAGTTATAATTTAGCCTATATAATGTTACAGCAGTCGATATTTATATACAAGAAGACCGTCTCCTTCTCATCAGCAACCACAAATGGTACTAAAATGAAAGCGATCTTGATTCAAATGCTCACAACCTACTGGCACTTTATTGCATCAATATAGCTGTTATGCGATTTATTTCCTCACATAACTACGAATCAGAGCTGTTTATTAGCATGTTCATTTTGGACAGTGCCTTAGACTTCTTTCGTTGAACAAGCTGACTGGCTAATTCTCAGAAGTTAATAGTCTTAAGCAGCCTCAAATTCTTTTTTATACAGATTGATAAGCTATAGCAGTATGATGTAATTATGCTAAGGTTAGCCATATTTTATCTACCTTACTTACTTATATCTAGTACTGAATGAAAAACCTACCTAGAGAGATCCCAGTCGGATCCGGGGTCCAATAAGGGTGTACTTGAGAATCTCGTTGACTTTTGAAGTTGCCCTTTCTTGTCTCCAAGGTCTCTTACGGGCTGTAAACAAAGAAAAATACAAATACATTAGAACCTTCTAATCTTGATAATTTGATTCTGTGACATGAAGTTCATGTAAAACAGAAAAGCCATGAGTAATGTCAAATAACCAACAATTTCAAAGCTTTCACATGAAAAGCTATACCACTCCTATTAGATGAAGAAGTAGCTGAAATTTACAAAATTGAGAGAGATCAAAGAGGGGTTTAAAACGTAGTTTCATTCGAGGGAGTTCATCCGAACAGGAATGTAACATCACGAGGTCATGTAGCGCTCTGAAAAACCGATGAGATAACTTCATCTGATGAGACCCTTTTACACCAAAGGCTTCAATATGTTCTCCATGTACGGGACACTTCAATCAAGTCAGGGGCTTCCTTTTGAAACACCGTATAAAACTCAACTTCTATAGTACTAAACAAAAGGAGGAAAAAAACCACACGACGACCTTCTAGTTGTTATTAATCCTTAGGAATCTCCTGTATCTTCTAAGTTGATGATTTTAACGCGTGTCCGACATTTTGTTAAGAGGTTTACCCGTGGGATGGATTTTGAGAAAGTACTGGAAAGGCGCCGGAAGGACGGGAAGATTGTCACGCACGAGACGGTCAAGAACGGAGGAAAGCCAGCAGCTAGCTAATAGTGAGCATTTTTCCTCTTCACTGAAGACTGATTAACATCACAACACACCTTAACACACGAACCAACCGTAATTACCGGTACAGTTAGGCGAGGCGTCGTAAGTGCTGTAATTCTGGCGAATTGAACCGTCAAGGTAGACGGGAAGTGCGCATCAATGGAACTAAAATTAGGTAGTTTATTGAGTTTTTTGCTTGGGAATTTTTCAAAAATGTTTCAGGGGTTTCGTGTACAAGACAATTAATTCCCTCCGAATCCGCGTGTGCTTGTGGAGAATCTTTTCTTAATTTTCCGTTTGTAACTGTAATTAGTGAGTAATAGAAATGGCTTCCACTAAAGAGCAAAACGCTAACAACGGGGAAAAGTTGTCGACACGATCACAACATGTACAGCAGAGACAAAAATAATTAAAAAGCCTTGTAAAAATCATCACTTAGAAGTATGAGGATTCGAGGGTGAATAGAATCAGGATTTCGATTCAAAATGACTTCCTAAATTTGCAAGCCCATGAACTATACATTTATTGTTTCGGTTTAACGAGAAGAGGTGACACATTGCGCTGTATCTTAGTCTGAAATGCATTACATGTTCATCCTTAATACTCGTACAATAACGAAAAAAGGACATTTAAAATGAGGAGCACTAAATTTTGGATCAAATTGCGTTTTTAGATAAATATGAGGGGCAACCCTTTGAAACTGACTTCTTCCCACGAAAGATTTCTTCGCACTCGACTGATTCATCCCGTTGTGGGTTAACCGTCCCACACTTGTATTGACTTTCCAGGTGAAACTCCGAATAGAACACAATGGGCCCAAAGAGATCGGCACTAACCTTGGTTGTATTGCAAAAGGAACTGTAAAAAGGGATTTCCCGTCTAAAAATAAATTGAAACTGAGGATGGAATAAGAACAAAAGGATTGGTGTTTCCGAAGTATCCTTGACACGCTTGGTTGAGGTTGTGAAGCAGTATTTTTACTTTATTTTCATGACAATCGGAGGATTTGGTCGGTGAAAAGATTTTTATGATTCGAAAATCCTTGTACAACGTCCATAACGAGCCATAACATTGGTTTCAGAGTTATTGGTGGAATGAGGAAGATACGATTGTGAATTGATCAATAACCGCAATAATGACAATCCCAACAGCAGCAAATATCTGTACAGCCGTCACGTCACAGTACAGCACTTGCCCATTGAGAATCGTCCAATTAAAAGAGGAAAAGAACGGGGATTTCTCATACGAGAAATGGAACGATCAGCAAAAAAAATGTTTACTTGCTTCTTGACTTTGCGCAACGAAAATTGGAGGATTCCTTGGTGAGATGTAACATTCATAAGTGGAAACAACGCTTGACTGTTTTACAAAAATTGTCTTCACTTGAGACGCGGCAGATTAGTAATTATTTCCTCCAAATATCAAGTGGAGTCGATGTTTTTAGGGTAAGAAACGCCGCAAATTCCTCCACAACGGTGGATTATTTATTCATTGGAGAAAAAAAAATGGCAAAAACAGTTAGTATGGAAGAGTTAGTATCCCAAATGGATTTAAATCGATTCAGTGTTCAAAATTTGGTTGAAGATAATACTCTACACGCTCAAGTCTTCAAAAATCTTGCCTTGTGCCCAATGAAATCGAGTTTTAAAAACACATTTTCACACATAACCGAATTTGGTCCGATTTGGCTGATGTTGCGAGGACCAACCAGGGCCGGGTCCGTGACCAAAATGTCAAACTTGTAGATAAATTTTCATTACCAAAAGAGGCGTGGGTGGCAGAAATGTATAAATAAAACCATTGTGGAATAATTTGCAGCGTTCATGATCCAGACATATTGACACTGTCAAAGTACGGCGCCAATCGAAGAGGTTGACTTCTGGCATGATTACATGGGTTGATAATTCAAGGAATAATAAACTAAAAAGTTTCTGTCGAACTGCTAATACTATACCAAGTAGAGAAGGGAATTGCGTGTAAGAAATAAATTTAAGGAGAAGCTTAGTTCTGAATTCAAACACTAAGATGGTATTGGTGCGCCTAGCAGTGAACAGCTTGGTTTTACTGAATTGATCGATCGATCCCCCGTCAACCCCATTAAGCCGTGTCGATCATTCTCGATAGACAAGACAAGGATTTGGTTTTTCGGTCAGAATGATGGGCTTAGAACCCTATTCACCCTTTCATTCAGACATTTTCAGCGCCTCAATTTGAAAAGGGATTGGGTCAATTAAGGGGCCCATCCGTTTTTGTGCATGCTCATCAATCTTGAGCAGACCTGGCGAATCGGAAAGAAATTTCTGCTTTCAACCGGTGGTTTAATTGATGAGTCTCACTCGACCCATGTCAACAGTCAAGGCTTCTTCTGATTTGCAACGGTATCTAGTTCTATCTCGATTTTTCAAAATGTTAAAGAAGAGAATGTGGGGTTCCCAAGAAGGATGTTGTTATCACTAAAAGCCAACCATCCAGTCTAAGCACGCATAATAAATTAAGATAATTTTTGTTCAAACGCGAATCGATCCGATTTTAAATATTTACGACGCCGTTTGTGGCCGGTAGTCTAAAGGGAGGGTATCTAAACGAGTGAATAACTTATTCTGTTCTAACTAGCTCGCCTGTGTCAACTTAGAAAGCGTATTCAAGCGCATAATTGTTGAGAATCCCACCACGAACCCGTACAAGTCGAGGCCGATTATCCTTCAAAGGGATGCTACGCGGATTCCGGCGGTGTGAAATGTCGTATAGATAGCCTCTCGTCTAAAAAAACCCTTCACGATTAAATGTCAATAACGTCTAGTTGACGTATCGAAGACAGCTGTAGTTTTCTCCGGTGTTTCTTCTATTCAAGACGTCCTGCACCCGGTTTTCACTGAGTAATTGGTGACCATAATACGACAAATAGAGGCCATTCCGTTGATCGTTCCTTAGAGAGACGATCCCAGTGATAGAAATTGTCGCGGTTGTTATTTAGAGATCGATAATTGTTGGAAACCCGACACGATCTGTCGATGATTTGCGGTTGAACAAGTCGCCGAGGATGTTTGGTTTTGGATCCAGCACTGTGTTAGAAATTTAATTTGAATTCGATATAAGGTGAGTCGTCGTAGTTAATCAGAGATGAAGGTGTGCTACAATGAAATACTCACTGTTAATTAAAATACGATCTTCAACACAAATGGCGATTGTTAGTGGTTGTTGTTGTGTGGGGGTGGTTGTTACTGTGTTAATTAACAAAAAGCTGAAATTATTCCAAAATGGTTAATTATGGGGTGAGTGTAAAGGGTCTGAGACCCATATCAATGGATTCAGCGCCCAAAATTAAGTGGAAAATGATATCCCACATGCCTAATTCCCTAAAAATCCCGGAACCAAGTTTCAAAAAACACATTTTTACCTATGCCCTCCCTAAATTTGGGCCATCTGGGCTGATAAGTTAGGAGGATCAACGCGATGCGGAAAGTGGTCTTTGTAAAATTTGAAGACATTTTCCTACAATCAAAAACAACGTACAGACGGACATTTGGGTTTTTTCAGTCAAATGTCAGCGTCGGGGTTGACCTTTGGCATGATTAGGTACATAGGTTGGTTGGTGGATAGGTGGGAAATCAAATAAATAAGAATAATAATCCACTTTGGAAGAATTATAAGCGCTTAACAAATCATTCTCCTTTCAAAAGTCAATACTCTCTCATTTCTCGCCGTGACTTAGACGAGCATTTACCGATGTGAGATATATTATGGTTACATGAACACGAGTAAGGTACTTATATTAATGGAGTTCTCAATATTCTCCATGGAATTCAAACTTGCGTTCGTGCCTTGGAGCACTAGTGCCCCTCGTTGAATATTTACCTACTATCGACTACTTCTGACCACCTCCCAGCGTTTTGTAGATCCCGGAAGTGACTGTGAGGCCTCGTCATTCTAGACTAGCTCAATAATAAATCTTCACCTTCAGGTTCTGAACAGCAAGAAGGGAAATAACCTGAAAGTACAGTTGTCTGAAGTAAGGACTCCTCGTCCAAACGACCTTTCATCATGTCTCACTGTAACTAGTGTACTTCATTGTTATGGGCTGTAATAAGTAGTATGCGTGGTGTTCTAACCTGTTTAGCATTCTCACAACATTTACTCAACCTTCCTGAACGCATCCCCCCAGACCCCTTTCACTCCTATTGTATCTTTCAAGAACAGGTGGTTTTGAAACCGTCGTAGGCATGAAAACAGGGTGAGTCGGTACTCGAGCTTGCCAACTCTGGCAAAAGGGAAACTAAGTTAATGAGATCGGGCGCTTTGACAAGAGACTGCAGAAGGAAATTTATCATCTTCGCTTTGCAGCGAATATTAAATATTCTTCTCCCATCCAACGTGGAAGTTACCTCAAGTCAATCGTTTTCTGATTTTTACTCGTCCGGTTATGGCAAAGATGTTTTTGGTTGATATTTACGCTGCGTACATCATAAATCGACTACTTCAGTATCGACTAACATAAATCAGTATCGCGATGAAAGAAAAGAACAAGGGAAGAGAAACGCAGAGAGTCTGGAGTCGACAGAACGTGTGTGTACGTTGTTTTGCCGCATTCTTGTGCGATATTTTAAGTTGAACACGTCGCTGGAGATTTTCAGACCATTTTGTATAGAAGAGAGCCATTCCAATGTAAAACTCCATAGGGTGCATAACGACAGAAGGAATATTGTTACTCTTTTTTACTCCTATGGAAAGATTTTGCAGGCAGGAGGGCGGGGGGATGACAATTATTATGACTCAAAACGACATCCATTTGCCAATGGAGCGCAGTCTAGGTAAGGAAATTCTTTGTTCCTTTTTCTTCTCTGTTCCTCTTCTCTGGTTTCTTGTTTCTTTCTTTGACTAAAAGCGCGTTCATCATGCATGGATCATTGCTCCCGTTTTGAGACATAGAGCTGACGTTACAAAACCGCAATGACGACAATACGTAATAATTTAAAAACCATGGTGTACATTTCATCGTTATAGTAAGTCGTTTCTTCCGAAATGCTTATCTTGAGCCGTGAAGTTACAGGCACAAACACCCTATTCATTGCTCAGTGCACGCTCTCGTGTACTTTACGTTGGCGTCGCAGCTTCCATGGGATGCCGAAGCTGCGGGCCGCTATTTCATCCACAATCCTGGCGATAACTGTCATCCTGAGGCGGATAAATAAGTATCATGAGGTCCACACGCAGATCTGAGTAATCACGTACGAACTTCACCCTTATTCGGACTTCACTTCACGTTTGAGAAATCTACAAGAACTTGAAGAAGTTTCGTGTTTAACTCGCACCTGAGAAGACGCACGTATTAAATGTCACGTCCTGAGCCACATAGTTATCTGTTCTCTTCGGACTGTAAAATGTGGGTCAGTCAAATCGAGAGCCTCTCTACGGAAAAATACTTATCAATGGGCGATATGTCATTCTACCACTTTCCCTGGTAGAGCTCAACTAGGGAATGACCATCCATCTCCATTGGCCTGATGGATTCCCAGCGGGGTACGTAATACGTTTTATCTGCTTTCTCGTTACTTTTCTCGAGATTTCTTTTGAACACACGACTTAGTTGTTGTAGAAGACTTGCCATCTCAGCCCCAAGACAAACGTGATGGGCCGCACCGATTGATTGCTTTATTCATGTTCCGTTAACACGTTGGACATCGAGTAAGAAATCATTACGATAAAGGGAGTTCAGCAACGGTTTTTCCATCTCACCTCAGCCGATGACGGGATACAAATGATAAAACTCGGTCGTTGAATTTCTCGGATTATAAACAACTCAGCTCGTGGAATAGCAAGAAAAACATCTCCTTTGCACAACGATCATGTCGCCACGGGTTGTAAAACACCCATTTCCACACGAAGCTTAGTAACAAAGAATTGTGCCGGACAGACATAAAATTTTAGCATGCCGTAATGTGCCTTATCACTTCAAATGTTTCGCTCGTCTTCGATGATTCAGCTTTTCTTTGTCGAGAACTTTAAAGCAGTTAAGTGACTTACTGTAAAGAAACGTCGCTCAAACCAATTCACTTCAAAATATGAGTCAGAGTGAAAATCCAAAATCAACTATAGATTACTCGAGATTTTACCGACCATTTTAAAGAAATGTTTGGTCCGGGTGGTGAAGGAACACGATGAATGCACACTTTTTAAATGTACGAAGTACTTGGGGTAAAATATGATTTTCGTTCGCTCACAGAAGTCACGTAAAGTTACCAGAAAAGATTAATGAAGGGTACTCCAAATTGTTAAGCGTTTAAAATGTGAGCTAATATAAGGGGATAAATCATGTAACAGAATGTCATTTATTACGTGCAACACAAATTCATAATATGAAGTGGAATTTATATTAAATTATATTTTCTCGAATAATTCCTTTGTACAATCAGGATTACATTCTAATTAGTGGGATTGATTACATTTTCAAATTAAGTTGACTTCTCTTTAATCAACGAAGTCCCCCCAAACCAAGTTATTTCCGCCTCTCTATAAATAGCTCTCGGTTACGTGAAACCTCTACGGGTTTGAAAACAATCGAAACTTAATTTATAAGGTTTCGCTATTCGCCGACCAAAATCATCTCCGTTGTGAAGTTGAGTGAAACGAGGAGAGAGTTCGAGGAGTATTGAGCATTTCACTCGTGCAAGAAAAACGTCGTTGAGCTACGAAAATATTACGCAACGGACAAGGTCAACGAACAAACCTATCACGATGACGAGTAAGTAGGTACGTGTTCACCAATCGAATGGTATTCATTTTCATGTTCCGCAAGGCAAGTTTCTATTTCTACTATTTACATTCGCTCTCTTTATTTCTTGATGAGACTTCATCCGAACTGCTTATCGCATTTAAGGTTTACGTTTTAACTGCTTATCTTTTTCGTCAAGAAGGACAAATAATTAATACTAAAATACGTTAAAATGGGAAAACAAGAAGGTATAAGATTGGTTTGAAGTCAATCAACCGATTCAAGCCAAATTAGAAGTAGCAATCGTCCCAAAGAAGCATCGTTAATTTGACTGATTCCCATATTAGAAGGCATATCAATGAGAACAGAATAAACCCAGGGATGACTACATGAAATAGAGGGCAAATAAGTGCCAGAACTGGCTTCGAGTTGAAGTTTGCGAGTTTTAATGATATCAGTTAGCTCCAGAACAGAGGAAAAGATAACAACCACTTTACGTACAGCGAATAAGTCCATCCAGAGAAGCGCCATCATGAGGAAGCATCGTTCGTGAACTTAACTTCGAAAAAACCTTCTAATTTGCTACACGTAACGCCCCTGGAGGGCAACTGTTTCCTGAAACGCTAACGACAACCAGATCTCCCCCTCGGATGGTTCTGTTGGTAAACAAAGGTTCTTTTTTCGTATAGGAAACTCAAACCTCCAGTTTAGAGATTTGCGAAAACGTGCTCGTTCTAATCGTATAAATATTCTCCTCGCGGAGTCAATCGTTGCTTTTCAAGGCATCGGTCTAGTCCATTCGACGCGAATATACCCGAAGGCGCTATCTGGTGGAATGAAGGTCACGAGATATCAGATTTCTCCGTCTCATCTAAAAGCCTTTGAGCTATTTTCACTTTTTTACACCAACTCTGCAAGAATCATTCCGACTAAATCCAATAAAACAAAAAAAAAAAAGCCTTATCAAAGGTTTCAATCTTCCTACCTAGTTGCTCCTATGGTATTCACCACACGTTTTCATTCCAGACAAAGCGAGTATTGTAGTGAATACTATCAAATTTAATCTCTCACTCTGGTACCTGCACACTATACTCTTGATCACGATCCGTGTTGGTGGGGAAGAAATAATTTTCCCCATGTTTCTTGGTTTATTAGTACTTGAATGATCGACCTGTTTTCGCTGCAAATTCTTCCACAATGGTTGATAATTCCTTGGAGCAAGAGAATTGGGATAACAGCCAATGTGGAGTGTACAGGACTCATTCCAATCGATTCAGCTTCCAAAATTAAGTGGAAAATTATGCCCCTGATCGCCGAAAAACTCGAAAATACATTTTTCAAAATTCACATTTTGATCCTTACAGAAATATCGAAAGCCCGCATTCGAAATATGTAAATAGATACCGATTTTAACCCATAACCTCGTCCGATGGGTGCCAATCGTTCCGGATCCCATTTCATTGGATTCAGTGTCCAAAAATGTAGTGGAGAATGATACCCCACACGCCTAGATCGCCGAAAATCTCGAAAATACATTTTTCAAAATAAACGTTTTGATCCTTAACCTCTCTCCCAAAGTTGGTCCGATCAATAATCGGAAATTTCAAATTTTTACAAAATTTTCGGAATATAGACCCGAAAGCCAGGTTTCACAAAACCCATTTTCATCATCATCATCATACCATCCAACTAGATCAACTAGAGCTGGAAAGAAGTCCAGAGTCAAAATTTTAGATTTTTAGAAAATTTTCTACCTTTCAAAAACGGCGTGGATGGCGGACGGGTTGATCTAGATAGACATTATGAAACGAATACTGTAAAATTTTGGGGCCGGTCGGAGAGTTTGACCTCTGGCAAGGCAGGTTGGTTATTCTGAAAATAATTTGATGGAATCATTTATTATTCAAGGTATAATCTACGATAAAACGTCACGGGATCCTTCTATAAATACGAGGCGAAAGTGCGCGACAGTCTCTAACTATGAGATGATGTTGATACACAACTACTGTAGAGTACCTCGTTCGGTGCCCATCATCGACAGGAAAATAAACATCGATCAAATATAAATCTTGATTGTTAAACCTACAACACAGTAGACTATCTAACATGATGTGACATGACAACAAGGTTTGGTTTCGTCGCAGGCTTATCTCCCAGCACGATCGAAAACCGACAGATTGTTCGGATTCCGTGCGTAGGCAGGCGACGACCCGTTGATTGAGGCGTTACATGTATAGTTAATTGGTTGATAGTAATAAGCCATTAATAAACATGAACTAGTTGGCCTAAATTCACTAGGAACGCGCTGTCGAGGTATTTCTAATTCGTAGGTGATACAGTGGTTTCCCATCACGACTGAGGTCAAATCTGGACAACCAGGGTTGGATTATGGCTTTGATTGAAAATAGGAATGTGGACGGGAATTTTTTGACCTACGCGAGCACATTGGTGCAAAGTACCAATTTTCTAACATTTTCAGACCCTCTTCTCCCTACTAGGATAATTTGAATATACTGAAAATGTTTGGATTTTACTAAAGTGCTTACGAACTTATCAATTTTGGGTCAATATTCCTAGAATAATCCACCTATATTTTCATGCCAGAGGGCGATTTCTCAGATCGTCCCCGAAGTCTGACAGAATATGTTTCCAATCAGCATGATGTCTTAATAAAAAAAAATAAAATAAAAAAAATAAAAAAAGTATGTCTGCCGTCCGAGCCGTTTTGGGTACTCAATAGAGAATTTCCTAAAAATCTAAAATTTGGTTAGGGACTTCTTCCCAGCACTAGTTGGTCCTCAAAACGTTTCAGCCCGATCGAACCAAATGTGGGGAAGGTATGGGTGAAAAAATGTTTTTTGAAACAACATTTTCCGGGATTGAGAACAAGGCATGTGGTGTGTCATTTTCCACTAACATTTGAACGATGAATCCATTGATATGAGTTCTAGACCGATTGGTGTTACTGGAAGAGGGTGTGGGTCTAAAAGGGTACCAACCTATCAATTTCGAATTGGGGTTTTTTTGGGGGCACCTAGGCGTGTGGGGCATCATTTCCTGCTTAATTTTGGATGCTGAATCCATTAAGATGGGTCCCGGTCCTATTGCCGCCCACTGAAGGTGGGTATCGGTCATAATGTGTACCAACATACCTACTTCAACTGTGGGTTATTGAAATTTTTGGGTACCTAGGCGTGTAGGGTATCATTTTCGACTGAATGTTGGACGCTGAACCGATTAAAATGAGTCCTGGACACTCCACACTGACTGTTTTCCCAATATTTCCCCAACATGTCGCATTCGTGTGAAACATTTCGTTATTCTTTGCTTGATCAGAGTAATTACACTCCTTTCAATTTTATGAAAATAATAAATTTTTCTTTGTGAAAAAGATAATAAAACACCAACAATGTTCGTTACAGTTTTGATGGGAAGAGGGGAGTACCTTGCAATATTACAACGTCCTAGCTGGTCTTGCTCTAGTCAATCCTCTTCTAATGTGTTCTCCGCACCCTACAAAAGCCATCTTGCCGGATGAACAGGTGTAATAGCCGGCCACGACCCAAAAGTACCTCCACAATATGCACATCCTCTTTCACGGTGGATTTCCGATCGTATTTCATTAGTAAACGTTTCAAAGCTCTCTTTCTCTCAACGGCACAAAACACTTTTTCCGCTCCAAACGTCGAACGACCTCACGACTCCAAAGACGGCTGTCCAGTTGAAAGAGAGATTCATAGGTCTGGGAGATCGGGCGGAAAAGAGACAACGGGGCACCATCGCTTTATATGGCATAACTAGCAATTTCTTTCTCAGGTTTGAGCTAAGGACGCGGAGAAAGTGATGTGGAAGATCCTATCGGTCAGATGAATAAGAATTAATGCAAATTGAAGTTCTAAGAGCTTAAGCCAATTACAGAATTAAATT
The DNA here is from genome assembly GCA_019603395.1 of Cyrtorhinus lividipennis. Taxonomy (NCBI): domain Eukaryota; kingdom Metazoa; phylum Arthropoda; class Insecta; order Hemiptera; family Miridae; genus Cyrtorhinus; species Cyrtorhinus lividipennis. Next base: position 8,100,133 of record CM034003.1, on the reverse strand, counting down.
TTCAACGTCAAGGGCGTACCGTTTCAGGAAAAATTATATCTGATGAAGCGTCACGTCGGTAATGCTCATGTTTTCACTCTTAGCCACGAAAGTGCAAGTTGATCATAGGCTTTGAAGTTGACGATATTAAGGATCTCTTACCGTACTAGGAACAAACTGCTTTTATCGCAGGATGTATCATCTCTCAGGTAAGAGTCGGATATCTCGCTTAGACGCAACAGCTGAACGAGGGATTTTGCTCTCATCGCTGCTGGTAAAGATATATTATTCAACTTTCATCGCATTATTCGTCTCCTAGATATTTTTTTCGGAGCTGTTGCGTCTAATCTTATAATAACCATAAAGATTTCCTTCTAAATAAACATAAATTATAGAGTAAATAAATCAAACTCCTGGCGTTCGAATACATTTATCATTGTATCTCTGTTTGTCTATATTGATGGGATATTAAACTTTTGAATTAATGCACACAAAAAACTACTTCAAGTGTCAGATTGTGGAAGGATCAAATTCAAAATGGCTGCTCACCGACTAACCAAGAAGGCCTTCAGAGTTTCTAATATCAACATCCGCACATTAATTTCAATCAGGCCCCAATAACGCCTCATTCAACCCCCCCCCCCCCCCTCCCATTCATCAACACGAATATGGTGCTCCATAAAATGACAGGGGGTAAGAACCCGCTGTTGGGATGCCTAAACGATGTCAATCTGTTCCTTCTCCTTATTTCTTCTTTCCTTGAATAAACATCTTAATTTTCTTAAGTTCCTTTAGTTTAGCTTAATTAATTTTCCTCAAAACTTTATACTTGTAATGAACTGGGTAAAAGGTGCTTATAACCAGAGTTTTGACAGTGCGAGCTAGCTAATTCTCCATATACATTTTTTGAAAGGTTCACAACGAAGATTCAGAAGTAATTTCGGAAAATTCAACTACAAAAATTGAATGGAAATTTGATCAATATCTCAAAGTTCTTATACATTCCTTCATGAATATAGTACACTCGATAAAAGAGAGAGCGCCAGGTGTGCAGTTGCAAAAGGGACACATATTCAACGCACATTTTCCCGAAGGTATATGCTCGCAGCTGATCGACCTTTAAGTTGGTGGGAACTGGTGGATATGTTCTCACGGGAGTCGGGAAGCTTTGATCCTCACCATTTCTTGGGAGTGTCACCTGGTGCTTATTGACACAACGTTCTTTTCCTACAGGTTTCAAACAGTTTCGAAGAAGCTGCAACTTGACGGTCTCGAAATTGAAGTCTTATTACCACGATTATTCAAAGTTAACAGATGTTTTTGATAAGAGTAGATGCACTTTTTGAGGGGTCATTGCCTGACTGATAGAGTCCACTTGTATGAATTAAAATAAATATTAACAAGAATTTCTCGCTCCTTTACGGATCTTCTTCCAATAATTAATTATAATTTTTTTTTTTCACATACAAAATCAACATTGCAAAAGTTGTAAAAAACCCACCTTTACAAGATCGTGAAAAAAAGTATAATTTCTATACCCCAAGGAAAAGGAATTTAATGTTATATTCTGTCGATGCTCTAACAACCGGACCAGGGAGAAAATTCAACTCCTTCAAACAACCTTCTTTAATATTTCCTCACTTAATTTTACCAAGGGATTGTTCAACTCCCGAAAACGTAAAATATTCAACGACAGGCAATTTCGTGTGAATATTTGTACCCTAGAGTTCTCCGAGAGTGTATTATTAGCAGGAAACTCCTGTGTAATTAATATACTCAGTCAGGAGTAACATTTCCAAGTAATTTCTCAATTAAATATTATCACTTTTATTTTGAATTCCTCAACAACGATAAAAACTAGTTGTTTAGGGAGAGTTTTGGCGTTTGGTCAGCAAAATGAGAACACGGATTATGTCTTGCAGGAAAAAATACTTCCTTTTATAAGAGTTTCGAGTTTGATGGATTTCGTCAGGCTATTTAGGATTCGTCTTCACTGCGTCAACGATCTCATTTTAAACAGTGGAATATGGGGAGTTCGAGGTCATTTTATTGTGAGCAATCGCCATTCACTCAAGTTTCACGATATTTCAGCACATTCTAAACACTAATGCACTTTTAACCATTAACAGGAGACCACTTTCTAGGATTTTCCATCCCAGTTTTGCTTATTTGTGATCGCTGAAAGCTTTGAAATGTTATTCATGCCGAATCTTTGAATAAGACACCCTCTTTCTATCACACAAGGGTAAATCTTCCCTTCTGAACCAGTCATTCAGTCACAGGGAGAACGAAGTTTAGTTTGAAAATAGAAACTTAGTTAAGAGTTTTAGAATTAATTTATCAGCACGAGTATGGGGGAGGGGGGGGGGCGATAGTAGAAATGAATACTCAAATTACGCAGCAACTGCGTGGCAAAAGTTCACTTTGAATGAATATATTCATTCAAATTTAATTCTGGTCGGTCTCTAGACCTTTCGTACGTGTTCTATAAGGTTCATTCAACTTGAAGACAACTGCTTCAGGGTTTCGTGATGCGTTTAACACGAGAAGATTTCGGGATCCCTCATACATAAGCGGACCGTGAAGGAGCAACTACCACTTCAAATGTTAATAAAGTCAATTATTGTTCATTGACCACCAATGTGGCCCTTGATGTCGAAACAAACGCTCGGAGGCTTCAATTTCACGCACCGTCTTTATTTTTTATTTTCATATTGTAAAAGCTTTTTAGTTTTAGTTGGAACTTGAGCTGAGAGCTCTGAATATTGTGAACGTCGAATTGATTCGCTACCAATGGAAAGTGAGCCCCTCCCGCCATTCTTTACAATAGCATTCAATCCCGGACTGAATATTAAAGCCTTCAGTCGACGAAGCGCTTTCAATTTTTTTGGTTTTCTGCGAAAAAAGAACCGTACACCATAAATCTCCGCTTACTGGAGTTTGAAGGATTCAAGAAAAATGACCTGGGCGCCAACATTTGAGAGCTTTTGAAGCTCGAAAGTTTTTTGATAAGTAGCTGTAGCATTCAACGATCTTTTCACTTGAAGGATCTACATTGCTTGAAGCAAATTTGCTGGGAGTTTGAGGTTTATAGCCATAGGGGTATTCACAAGTCTTAATTGAGTTGAGAAGTGGAGCTTTTATCTGTATTCAAGATTTGCTCGGATGTGGTTCAAAGCGAGCACAACAGGGCGGTTTGTATTTTCTTTGATAATTAGGGTTAACTATACTATGAACAGCGGCCTGGTTTTGACAAGCTGTGTCTCTCTGCCTTCTATTTCGACTAAGTATAGTGTTCCGCTAAGTAGTTCTCATTTAGTAGCAGATTTGTTTTAAGTGAAAATGTTTTATTTATACCTAAATGAAAAGAACGTACATGGTGATCATCTTGAGACACATCTGTGTGATCATAAATTAGTTGCTTAGTGTAATAGATGTAATAGATTTTAATATAGAAAGGCATTGCTCCCCAATTTTTAGTTGATTCACGAGAATGGTTTTCGAGGTCAAAAATAATAAATTACATATTCCTTGTTATTTTCGCGGGAGAGGTTCATTATTATACATACAGCGTAGAAAAGTTCATTATCAAACGATGATACAGCTTTAAAGTTCAGCCAGTGTAAAGGTTCGTTCTTGATTAAAGATCCCCACGATGAAGGGAACCCCCAGGCGAACTCAACTTAATTATCCTCAATAATGGAGGAATCCCGCTGTACGCAGTCTACGGATTTTTCATTAGTCGAGACAAAGGAGGATTCAAACCCGGCAAAACCCGCTCTACCGCCTCGGTCAATTCACACAGATTAATCGACGTCTCCGTTTCATCGTGTACCCGCATATCAGGCTCCGACACGTCAAAGGGATTTTCTATTAAGATTCCAAGAGAGGATTTCCATGAGGCCGCCCAACCAGGGTACTGGGTAATCGACCGACAATGGAAGACCTTTTGTGTTTGAGTTTTGAACAAATCCAACTTTATTCACGAGGGAGCTCATTCGTTAAAAACTCCTACGTAAAAGAGGCTTTTGTTCTCGAGACTTGGGACGTTTTTGTTCGATTTCTCATCTTTACAAAGGCATTTTTCAGGCCCTAGAATATAATTTTCTACTCAATTATTCCAAAATGATACGGAAGAAAATAGGTGTCAATCGGAGTTCTCACTTTACTCTTGACAAATACAGTACGCCAATAATTTGAATTCGATCGTGCTTATAAATATTACCCGATCAGTAAGTGCCACCGCCACCAGCTGCGGTGGTCGCGGTGGTGCCATTTCAAAAACCAAGGCATCAGTAACAAGATGTGTTCTACCGTTCTATGTCAAACATAGAACGGTAGAACTATGCCAAAAATTAGACAAAAAATAATAACCGAAAAATGAAGATGTTCTGATCACCTAATGTATTTAATGACTATTACATTTTGTGTTGAAAATTCTTGAAAATTATCTAGAAGAGAGTTTTTCCTATAATAAAGGTGTTTTTTTTTTTTCATTTAAATAACGAAGATGTTTGTCGGTTTATTCACATTTTAATACCCTTCTGATTTTAGGTATTCAAGTAAAACAATTTACATAAATTCATACTGCGTGAATCACGTTTCACTACTCTAGATTTATTTTTGTACACATCTACTTGCTTTTAGTTTAGTACACCAAATGGATTTCGAACTTTTTTAAAAGTACGTCGGGAATATCAAATTTCTGCTTAGGTTACATGATGCATCTACCTGTTAAATGTTATGATAGAGCTCTTTTTTACAAATTTTCGGACAGCTCACCCTCACAACAGTAGATGGGCGGTGGATATTGCACTTTCCTATTAAGATACAATGTTTGCGTAGTAGAGGCGTTTGTGTGAAATGAGGACAATGTCACTATATCTCCACTTCTATTCATGCTCTCACTTGTTTCGATTTTATTTTCCAGGAATATTTTATACGAAAATATAATTGCCGTTCTTTTATGTAGTTGGTACGTATCTAATAATTGAAATGAGACGTTCTGCTGTTGGAAATGTTTTAGGCTTCCGGAGAAGAGTCTTAACGCTGTTTGGGTTGAAGTTTCGATTGAGTGTAGGCTCGAGAATTCCGTAGATCAATATGGATTCGACCAGTGCAACGGTGTATCTTCTTTTTAATGGATGAATGTGAAGTGAATGAACGAATGAACGTACAATCAATCGACCGGACCCTCCAAGAGTCGACCCGCCGAACGGCGGGGCCTTGCGGGCGGGGAGCGACGGTACCGGCGAGGTGGAGAGTTTGGAATTGGCGCGGAATCCCAGGCAGCTGGGTTGCGACCAGGAGAACAGCGGAGCGCAGGAGCCGCCGAAGTGAGAGTCACCCCACCCGACGGGAGGACGCACCTCCGCGCGTTTTCTGCCGCCTTGGTCCCCGCGGCGGCCAGAGTGCCCACCATTGTTTTTTCTTCTCGGTCGACCGTCCTTCCAGAACAGGCCCGACGGCAAGAGCTTTGGCTCCTCCATGCGCGCACTCCAACAGGAATATTACTGAGTTTGAAATATAGATTTCGCTGGAATTATTTTGCGTCGGACTCACCCCTTCGATTCAAATTTAAAACGCTGCAAGTTCTTTCACTATTTTATTTCATCACTAGGTACCAAGAACATGGAGACTGATACCAATCGATTCAGGGTCCAACAATTGGTGGAAAACGATACCCTACCGAAATCGTCGAAAATATCGAACATGGGGAAAACAAGTTGGAAATGATGCCCCACACGCCTGGGTATCAGAAATCTTGAAAACACACATTCGAAATAGATGGATAGATATCCATTTTTACCCACAATTGACTTCCAGTTTCGTCTCATTGGATTCAGCGTCCAATATTTAGTCGAAAATGATACCCCACATGCCTAAATAGTCGAAAAACTCAAAAATCCATTTTTCGAAATAAATATTTTAATCCTTAATCCCCTCTTCTAAATTTGGTCCGATCAATAATCGGAAATTTCAAATTTGTACAAAATTTTTTGATTCTTTCAATTTATTTTTCTCCGTAGGGACAATTTATGAGATTCTGCAAACAAGAAATCAAGCTACATTATAATGTTACACGTAAAAATGAGAAAACATAACTTTTTTTTGTTTTTCCCCCAATTTGAAACACAAGGAAACGAACGTCGACAGACACTCAAATCCAGTTTCAGGTTAGATTACATCATTACAGGAAACATTGTAGGACCCGTGTTATTGTTTCCGGACTGTCTCGTCAATGTTTTTCGCACGTGGAAGGCGCGGTATAGTGTATAGAGTTAGTCTCGAAAAAACACGAGTGGACGTGATGTTCGTCAACATAAATCTCAAATGAACAGGGCGTGGCAACGAGAAAAAGCTGATTCAGTAATGGGTAATGATACCGGCCTCATAACAAACCACCTAACTAATCGCAGGATAAAAATAATCTTAGTGAATGTTGAGTTATATTACGACTGTTATTTAATAAAGAATATTGTAAAAGGTACATCACGTGCGTGGAGAATGTTCACCAATAAACCAATATAACACCAAAAATCAATGTGGGTTTCTCCTCAACTTCTATATCGCTCCGGTACCATTATAAATGGATTACGACTCCCAACTGTGACCGTAGGCCCCTCTCAAAGAGAGGATTCAAGTGAGATAGAGAGGACAATGCGAATCAAATATCAAAACACGGAGTTTTGTATTGTATTGTCCCTTTTTTCTGTGGCGGCTCGGGATATAGGCGGTAAAAATCAAAGAATAAAAAAGAAAATCTTGATGTATTATTCGTTTCCACAACAAAGGGGAAAAAAACATCCGCAGTCCGTCTTTATACGACTGAGAAAAAATAATAGCTATTACGTGTATAGCTTCGTTCATAATTTGTTTTTCTCTGAGGCCTAACGCTCTCGTTCCGGTATCGAATCGAGTATTTCAATTGTTTACTTGAGAGCGTCGTCTAAATTGATTTAAACTTTTTATAGATGCTATTAATTTTTTTTAGAGCGTGAAAATAATTGGCATTGTAACGAATGGTGGCTGATTTGTGCGTTTCTACACGCGAATTTTCATTAAAAATTAATTATAACCAAATTGGGGTCTTCTCTGTCTGAATTGCATGAGTAAAAAAAAGTAAATGTTCTGAATTTGAATGTCAGTTCTTCCTGTTTCTCTTTCATTAAAGATTTCCATTTGAGCCTCACGTCAAGTGTCATTGCGAGTTATGTGTTTGCTACATGGGTATCTGGCACCACCTTGTAAGGTGTTAGTAAGATAGTTGTAAGATGAGTTAGATGAGTTGGGATGTAGCTAAGTAACATTTTTGTTGATAAAGCACCGATTTAGCCTCATTCATTTTAGTTCTCCACTTGGCTGTTCATTTTTTCTTTGGTTTGAGTTTTGACATTATTTTTATTGTTGGTTCCCACAGCCAGAATTACTGTATTGGCCGAATTCGCTTTCGAGTTTTCGTTATTTTTAGGTCGATTGCTGGGGTAGAGATACAGGAATGGGCGAAGTACACTTCCCTGTGGCACTCCAGCATTAATCATTTTGAGTTCTCAATATCCATCTTCATGTTTTACGAGCAAATATCGGCCTGATATTTTCCCCTCATCACACCCCTGAGTGATGAAGGGTTTGATTCTCACGTAAACCCATTTTCTGATTCTGCTTCAGATTCCTTTCCATTAATACTGGACTTTTCTTCACCACCATTCATGACCACACAAATGATTAAAGTCATAAATAACCTCATTTTGTCAACTCTGGGATTCACAACCGTATAATCGAAGCGTGGCATTTTTCCAGAGAATTGATTATTTTCATGGAAATAAGGTAGGTAAATTACGACAAAAATATGGTTAAGTCGTCGAGCTCGCCGAACAAGAATGCCAATTGAATTTTAATTAGAGATCAGTCGATTGGAAAGCTTTCCAAAGCAAAAGAGGCGAGATAACAATCCTCAGTACCAACAAGCGACGAGTCGACGTAAGTTCGATTTAGTTGGACATGCGATTGCCTACCAAGCCCACGTAAGGAAACTGAGTAGTTGAGCGGTTTCTATTCGAGGTTGTAAGAAAATACGCAATCACATCGGAGGTTCTTTTGATCAAGTGCAGCTCGACCTTGTACCGACCCGTTTTTCTCGCCCTCTTGGCAACGAAGCGAGTTACCACCATAGAAAGTGCACTTGTCCTTAGAAAGAGTCGATGTGTTGTACTGACCTAGATGCTGCACCGAGTAATCTTAGCGCAAAAAGGTTAAAGGAAATGGAAAAATGAGACCCGCGCACCGGTAACAGGGGTGCACTTAGCGGGCTTTCCGACATAAAATACCCCCATTATGCGGACACCTAAGCGACATGGAGGTCTTATTAGCCCTAAACACGACACCTAATTCCGCTACTGAACTCGAATGGTAAAAGAGAGAGTCCCTTCCTCCGTCTGGTCGTACTATTCTAATTAGCTTAACTGCGCGGCTTCATTTAAACTCTAGCATGAGAATTTATCGATAATTTAGTGCGGCTAAGAATCAGGAAAACCTGAAGATTCTTATGATCTCGTAATTTAGAAATTAAATTATGAGATTATTTGAATCATCTGGAGTACTTGGGTGACATTGATTGATATTCTATGGATTTTGAATAGTAATAGTCCCGCAAAAGGATTACTTATATCCTTCTAAACTGGTTTCAAATTCATTCATTTTGCCGTCAAGATGTAGGCTGAATGACTTCAAGGTTCTTCGGTGTCAAAGCGCTTCAGAGTTCTCTTGATGTTCAATAACGTTATATCCGCCTTTCGGAAGAACAATATTTTATTACGTTCGGAGTGGAATTGACTCGGGGGAAAGACAATACGAGATCGAGCGACTCGAGAGAGGTTTGCTATTGACGGACCCCGCTCCTTTTATTGCGAACCGAACGAAAATGGAACGAAGGACGACCTGATATATATTTTTTTCAAACAACGGAGAAAACCAGGATACCCTGGATTTTCTAATGCCGAGGGATGTTGATTCGAAAAAATTGTGAACTGGAATGTAAGCGCGATTCATAGAGAACATTGTACGACAATGTGTGTATAACAACGATAATGAATATCTTCAGGCACTTTCAAATTAGAAAAAGCAAGAAAATTGATATTGGCCTCACAACCATGAACTCGCACGCTCCGATAATACTTTACACATAATTTTAGGTTTAGTAAGCTTAATTCAACTGTCGATGGGAGAAAATTAACTTCTAACGAAAGCAATTGAATAAAATGATGATGAATAACAATATTTATTCATTTCTGCAATATTCTGATTATTTTCGATTTTCATTTTCCCAAATTATTCTATTTAATATTTGGTTTAAAAAATATGAATACACAGTTTCAATTTAGATTATACTACGGACATTTTTGGTGTTCGACATAACAATAATTTGATGTAACATTGTAGTACCGGAGGGTGGTCGGTCACGCGCACATGTTACATCGAAGACCACATAATGTCGTAAATATAATTTAGATCGAACTACACTGTGTTAGTTCTTTGATCCTACAAATCTAGGAGCATCATCGGGCAAATTTCGAAATACGTTTGAAAAGGCGACTTATTGTAGTCGTGAATATTACCCATCCGATTCTCATATACCCAGACGACTGATTCATTTGAATACAAGATTTCACCAGTCGCTGAACGATTGGGTAGACCAATGCGAATAGGAACTACGATTTTCATGCTTACGTAACTCGAGAAATCATCATCTTGAGTATTGAAAAATAGGAAGAAACGATTGTTTCGGAGATAGATGGAAACATAACGAATTAACATCTCTGAGCTCTTCTGAGACCCAAGATTAACAGATACATACATCTCATTCTCGCATATAAACGTTACGAGTTCCTCTATTAAAAAATAAGCGTGTTTGTTCCTTCGGAAATTGAATTTGTCTCGGATGAATTTCAAAAAGGGAAAGTGCGGGTAGAACGCCCGAAGGAAATTAATCTGATCGAGTTTAATGCTAGAAAAAGAAATCCATTCGACCTTTTAAAACGAAGGAAGTGCCGATGAGTGGGCGTGCGAGTGCCTGTAACCTGTTACATCGATTTCGTGAACGAGAGGAAGGTCGTTGATGGCTGATGAAAATGAGCTTAAGATGATGCAAATATATTAATGGACAGAGGAACCGGCTGAATTAGGTAGAAAGAATAATCGATTAATTCCGAGGAACTGAGGAAATTGATACTAGTGATAGGAATAAGGTTGGTTTTACCCAAAATTCTCCCTTGCTGTTAAGACAGGAGGTAATATTGCCGACAAATACATTTTAAAGGGTGATACGCTTCTAAATCAGTTTGTGGATGAATTCGACAAGCTGCCAATTGATTTTACGAATCGATATTGTTAATTAATCTTACTCGTATGTCAGCAAAATTGAACCGGTTTCATCTCCGTTTAAGAAGCGGAACGGAAATGGTGACAATTTTCATTCAAATTAGCTTATTCCGGTCAAAACGTGAAGCCAAAAACAAAGTTTTTCTTGTTTCAGCACACAAGTAATTTCGCTTTGTTCCTTCGCTAACGTTTCGTTTCCGGGGTACAAACGGCATGCGCGTCCGACCCTGAAATTTAATGGAAACGAGCACTGTAATATTCACCCAATTACGTAGCGAGCCCGCCGCCAAACAATTTAACGCATCATTGAGTTGAACTTCGTTCAAGTATGAAAGCGATTGTGGCTCGATGGTGCGGGAGGAAATGAAGGGGTTTTGTCTAAACTTGCGAAACACTCCCCAATTTGTAGGTTTTGGCTCAAAATGGAATTCTTTGTTAAAACTCATCACAATAATAAATTGTCAGCTAAAAAATCGGTAAATTAATTTTGAGATACGCGAGGGTTGTGTTTTTAGTAGTTGCAAAGCCTTTTGGTTCTGTAATTTTTCCTCTCTTCTGGCCATAAGTGCACATGGGAGGGGGAAGGGAATATGGATTTCACAGCAAGGAAATTGGACATCACATTTCACGATATTGAGCAACTTCAGAAGACCTAGAAGAGAGTCGTTTAAAACGGAAAATGCGCGTTCAGGTGCAAGGATTTATGAAATCAGAGAAATGAGCCTATAGCGGTCAACCCACCTCAGAGTTTTTGTTAAAAACGAAGCCTTTCCGTTCTGAATTGAAACCCTCAATATCGCTATAGCCCACCATACTGTTGGTAGCAAATCGAATGGAAGTAAAGACTCTTCTCTTTCAGCTCGTCGAACGAGTCGGCCCGATTTCACGCTCCTCGTTTTGCTCAAACGGAGGAGACAAAAAAAAGAAAAGAAAAAATGCCGAAAAAGAGGACCAATGAACTACACTAAGATTCAGCTTCACCCTTTGAATGTTTACACAGCCTCGATATAATTGGGGGAGCGTGAAGTGTTTATTCAGGTTCATTCATTCAGTCATTGCCCTCGATACGTCACCAAACACAAATCCAGCCTGTGAATTGTTTCAAGCTTTGCTCAGATTGTACTGTCCGAGCTATAAACATTAGTATTTTGTAACACATTGAATGACCAACATCTCAACCTAAACAATACATTTTTTTCGATCAAGATTGCGTATTTCCCACATACAAAATTGATAAATCTCATGTAAAAATCTAGTACATTTTCGAAGCACATGATGAAAGTGGAGTTCATTCAAATGTGCGCTTTCCAGCTCTTTACTGGTAGAATTTGAATTTGAATAGATGAAGTTCACCATAAAACTCAATTTTTGAGGTTCATGATCGTTCTGTCGACGAGTGGAGCTAGATTTATTCGGTTTGAAGTCGACCTTTTAACAGTGAATTCAAGTTGATGACGGTAATGAGAAACTTGTTTGCGTGAGAGTTGGCATTTGAGAAAAACTTTCATCCTTCATCCAACCGAGTCTTCCTCCGCTTATCTACCACGTCGACCATAATACTGTACGGTAATGATAGTCACAACGTAGAAACCAGTGAACGGTGAAATGAGCGAATAATGCGAAATGTGGGGAATTTCGACTGGTGTAATGAACATTTTTAAATCGGTTATTCTTAGTTTCGGGCGTGAAAAACTGGATGACAAGGAGGGCAATAGGCCCAGCGTAATACCCCAGTGAACCGCCTTGTTATTAGTCAAGAAATACTTGTCAAACCTGGCAATCAACTTCAGGAAGGTGTTGAAAATTCGAGGAGAGCGTGTTTTTTTTTTTGTTTTTTCCATAAAAGCGTTGACGAACTATTACGCAGTATAATCAAGCATCAGCCTTGTTAGGCATAAAAACACTACAAAAATGCGATCGGATGCTGTTAAAAGGTGGACGGAGCTATGAAAAACCTGTAATAAGAATTATTAGCGTCATCCGTATCATAACAAAAACAATATTTAATAAAAATTCCCGGAACACGTGAAACAAGCGATTTTATAATAATGTACAACAACAATATAAAAACAACGCCGTACCTGCTAAGAATCGCACGTACACCAAACATCGCAACCCTTATATTCGTGTCATTATCGCAAATAAAAGCTCATGCTTTAGAGCGAGATTCTTACTAGTTAAAATTGTTCATTGTCGAATATAGCACGTTACGAGGTGTGCAAAGAATAGATATAATGTAAGATCGTGCAGACTTACCTCCACCATGCTTCTCCAAATTCATGCTCATGCGATTTCAAAATAACGTGAATCAGTTCATTAGTTCATTTGTTAATAGTCAATACAAAAATTAACCAAATTTCAATAACATGAGCTAACTAATCGTGTCGTAGGTCGTGTTGGGTTGAAAATCGAGTTAAGAAACAAAAAATTAAAAATTAGTATAATCGATTTTTCATATTTAAAATAACTGTGCTATAATATGGACAAAACGTAACTCATAGGATTGCTATCTCAAATGAAACAAGTTGGAGGAATTGAAGTAGCCCTGAGTGATTGCGAGGCTGCGAATGGTTTACACAACAGAAATAGAGAAGCGCTGGCTTGAATTGGCTATCCATGGCGGTTACCAATCACACGGGTCCCTCTAGTTGTACGATAATTAAATGGGGATTGGCTAGAGGTTGCACCCCTCCCCCCACTCTGTCACCACCCTTAACTCTCCCGCCCATAGATCCAAGTCCCGCACTTTACAAATCCACCCAATATCCATCAATCACCAAATCACCGGCTGAATCACGCATACTGATTTTTCTAGAGCCATAATTTTGACCATAATTCTGCTTGTTGCAGCCTGTACTAAGTTGAAAACACCTAGATAGGTGTACCCATAACAATACAACGGGAATGTCACATTAACAATTCAAAACGTTTTTCGATTTCGTTTATTTTGAATCAAATATTAGTCGTAGATCTTTGAAACATTTCACTTTTTTCCTGTTAAATACGAGTAATTTTCGACTAAGCTGAAACAGCGTGTGCGTTGAGGATTTTCCATGGAACGTCATACGTGCTGTCACAGCCAGCATTTTTGGTCGGTTACAAATTATTTGGATAGCGGCACAATGTATTGCTGCATTACTGAGTTTTGAATTGAAATTTAACGCATACAAGATATGTTTGTATGCTCGTACGTGAGATATGTACACAAATATCGAACATTGTTAATAGCGGAAAAGAGTTAACATGTTCCTTAAATTTGAAATTCTCACAACAAACTATACATACTTTGTACAGATCAATTACCACGCTCATCGTCCGTGGGTGCCATGAGCATATTTTTTTCGAGAGTAGATAATATTTCCTGTAAGTTACATTACTATTTATGGCTGATACAACTTTTTTTTTTAGTAATAATACCCAAAAATATCAGATCAAAATACGCTTAGCCGTACTCACCAAACGTCCCTGAGCAATAACGATTTATGAAAAAAACTCGTGAACACTTTCAGGCAAGGTTAAATTAGACAAGAGTGCAAGTGTAATTATTTTTCAAATAGACAGCGTTATTTAGCAAAGGGTTCACCTAGTTCTGCTTGGGTAGACTCGATCCGATAGTTGATCAGTTTGAAGGATGTCATAGAGAAATACACAAAAGAGGGGTGTGTAGGCCTAATATCTAGAGTAATAAATTTTGCGGCAGAAGGATAAGAGTGGTTCGCAGGGATGATTACGTTACGAAATCAAAGGAATTGAACTAGTACATCCAAAGCTTCTACCTCAGCAATGGCGGTTCCTATCTCAAACATATTAGATCCACTTCCGCTATAATACAGAGGAGGGGTGACCCAAATTTCGAAATCAATGAAGAAAAAGACCGGCCTACTCAGTGTGGAAAAGGATAGCAACAGTTCATGAAACTAGAAGCATTGCTCCTCTTGGTGTGATAGCAACACTGACTGAGCGGACGAGGTTAGTAACCTTCCAGCTGGTTCACACAATTCTCCAGCATTGTTTCGCGTACTTGAAATGTTAGTTTCAAGATGATTGGCAGCAAGAGCTCTAATACTACAATTAGGCGTATAAGGAATGATGAATGGGTGAAAAACTGGCACATTTGAAGTCTTTAAAAATACACAGTCCCCAAGTAGCAGGAAAATAGGTGGGGGGGGGGGGGCTAATTTCAAAGTATCGCTCAACTGGCTTAAAGTTGAGGATGTAACTCAGTAATGAAGTATCCAGGGAAATATTATACGCTGAATTGGATGAAAATAACTCTATAACTACCCTAGGGGTACATGAATCACGTGGGACATAATATGGAGGAGATGGATTTTATATGTACGTAAAATACTATTCATGTACACCTAGTTAATAGACAATCATCGAACGAAGGCCAGCTCAGTTATTCATGATTATCTTCAAATTACCCAGAATTTCATTAAATAGATTATTCGACGAAAGCACGACGGGAACAAGTTGATACATCCAAAAAATATGTACAATTTATTATATAATTTTAAATTTCACGAAGACAACATCAACTCGATTAGGAAACGCAATTCCAATATTTCCCAACAATGTAATTAATTCCAAAATGTTAATAATATATTCGTCATCATTCAACAGTTTTTAAAATTTAGTCTGAATGACTTCACAACACACATGCCAAATAGCCAGCGACGCCCTTCGGGGGGCAAAAATGCTAAGGAAAAGGCCAAAACGCGGCATTCGGTTGTCTCTACACGGGATAGGCACCAAGGGTTTCAATTTTCAACACGATCTATTAGACTATGAAAGGTTTGAAACACTCATTAAAATTCTTATAATAAAATATTTCGTTGGTAAAATACTTGAGTTAGGTAACACCCGAAAATGTCCATTAGAAAAATCCCTTAACTCCTAATTATTGTGCCACTTCAAGATTTTAATTCGAACCTCAGCAGTGAAAAGTAATTTTTAGGTACTTCAATTGTGTTACCGTTAAAAAAAAGTGAAATGTTCATTGTTTGTAGTCTATATGAACATGACAAGACGTGGCATCGGGAAGGTAGGATTAAATGAAATTCAATTTTCCTGTAAAATGAATTTGACTCAGTTCGTAGTAAGTACCTACTGAAATGAGCAACGTTTTCTTTTAGATAGTTCGCGAAAGACTTTATTCCATAATTTTTTGTCAATATCTATGGGGTAAAGCGAATGTGAAAGTTACCGTAACCTAGTTTATTATCAGGAAAAGTCTCCTATATTCAATATATTAACATGGGGTGGATACTGAATTCACTTTATTCATACGTACGTACGTACTGGATGTAGGTTAAGTTGCCAATTGACGAACATGAAATTAATCAAGGAACTAAAGTTGAAATTGACTAAAATGAAATAGTTTTTGGTAGAATGGCCGCCTAGGCGCGCCCATCGATTTATCCCAACGGTGCTAAATTTGACTTGTTCAAGATTCAATTCCTAGAGACTTCTCCACGCTCAATAACTTGAAAGCCCATTGTAGCCAGGAAGGGGTAAATATTCGAGGATTAACTATGAATGGACATCAGTGGCTCAGTAACACGAACAAGAGCCACTAGGACCGTTAACTTCCTGCAGAGGATTCAAAACTTACCTTTTTTTTTCTTTTTACAAAAAGCCGCGCAACTTTGAGATCCAGTCGTATAATATTCTAAAACACTTTTTTTGAGCAAATAGAATCATACTTAATTTTTCATCTTCAACAAATCAAGTAAACATTATAACCTCAGACATATTTCGACAAAATATATGGCCAATGTTTCAATATTCCAAACAATTTACTCCGTCGACCGTAGGTAGAATTTCCACTTGAGGCTAATTGGTTTCTATAGCAATAGCTTCATTGCTCTGATTCAAGAGGCCGAAAGCCATTCGGGCCATAGAACATACCGCCCCTACATACATACATTACATAATTTATTTTAGTAAATTTATCGATAAATTTCGATCGTTATTATCGCTCAAATGCGAGTTGCAACCGTTTTAAAGACAATCTCGTCGAGATGGTGGAGTCGATTTTAGCGACTCTTGAGTCACCACAATCGTGAGACCAGAATACAGCAAAAAATTCGGTATAATCTTCCCCCGAAAAATAGACAATTCAAATAGTAACTTTCTCCTTCTTTTTACGGTTCTTTCTAACTCGGGTACGTTGTTTTACATGTAGAATACCCATCCGTGATCCTGCTGTGTCAGACATGTAAAGATATGCAGAAAAAAGTCAGTGTATGAGTAATGAACCTGGAGAGAAAAAGAGACACGACAGCATCACAATTCTCGAGTAATTGCAATTTTGGCTCAAACTCAGTATCCTTGCAGAAAAAGAAACAATTTAATTTAATTTAATTTATTTTTATGAACAGTATAAATATTGTGACGGAAGCTCGGATTTGCTGTCTAAGAATTCAAGAGAATCACAAGGAATTCGCTTGAAAAGAAGACTGAGTACTGCTCGAGAAACTCGACGTTCACGTTGAGAAAAAGATAAAGAAGAGAGCAATAATGACAAATGAGAACTGTGACGCCCTCGTGGCAACATTCGGACGTTTAGGTCAGGCCTTTTTCCCGACTTTCTTCACTATACCTACAATTATTTTTGACTCCGACTAAGCACAACTAACCAAGCGACAAGTCGATAAGCGTACTGAGCGTCTAAAATTCCGCCGGACGAGCTTCGTTGAAGCCCATTGTTCGCCAGACATTCAATTACCAAGCACAGCCGAAGCGACTTTAAAATTCCAGGCAGCACAACTAACGGATTCCGAACTATGTCCAAATCGGGGAAACAAAATTGTGAGTACAGTTATCAAAATGGCAGAAGGGTGCAGAAATGACAGTAGTGTGAGAAGAAAATATTCCAAACTTAGCTCTTTGAGCCAAGCTACCAACTGGTAAAATAGAATCGTGGGTTATTGAATAGTAGCCTTCGATTTATACGAGCGAGTAAAGATTAATTTATTGTAAATTTTGCAAAAGAGCCATTTCAATACAGGGAAATAATAGAGGTACGACATTTTTTCATTAATATGCCTCGAATGTGGTGGATCGGAGTTCCCATCTACGATCCCCATATGTTGATGTTCTATAAAACTTCCCCCACTCGGAATAACAAAATAGCGTATTTGCAGTAATTTTATTAAGCTTTGCTACACATACCCGGTAATATTATATATACAGTAAAAAAGACTACGTCTAAAAAAGACGGCTTGTGGCGTTTCACATCTAGCTGCGCTCTCACATGCACCGGACTGCTATACACGGGGAAATATAGTAAATTTTGCACTTGAACGTTTAAAGGTGGCTTGTTCAAAAGCTGAGATAATGATTCTATCGGTCGTATTGAAAAATGGGAGTTGATGTTGAGTTTATTTTGTTTGATGGTCGAAACGAATGAGGAAGATTATAGAAGAAGTAGTCAGTTCCAAGACATTGATAGATCATTCATCTTGAATTTTGGGCACTTAACCAAGTTGGCTTTAAAATGATAAACGACGCCATGGACGCAGCCTCGTTTTTATCTCGTGCAAAAGAAGTTCGGCAAAATAAATTGGGTCATCCAACTAATCCCGAAACAAATCCTCGTACGAAAGAGTACGAATAACGATAAATCATGCGTTTGGTACCACAAATCTGCAATACATAGAAAACCGTGAATAGTTCAACTAATTGATTTTAAAACTACATTTGACACGATTTTGAAACTGAGAACGGGTGTGAAGAGGTTTGAGATATGTTTGAGCTTGGGAAATTCGACCATAAATAAGTCAAACGCATGATAACCGCACTGGGACCGTTAGTCAGCATCAAAACTAAATCTAATGGGTTTGTAATTGTTGCTGTCAAAATGTTCAGGGGGAAAAAAGAAGAGCACGTTGTAGACAAAAAAGTTGTTTGACTAAGTAGGTACGCAGTGAACTGATGGATATGCGTAAATCATCAAAAGTAGAGTTTAGTAAGGAGAGATTCGATGAGAGGGGCCGAGACAGACTCATACGAAATGACAAGGAGAGGATTTCATTTTTTCAGGGAGTGGTGGTTAAGACTAAACGTAGTGGGAGAAAAACTCGAAGCAGCCAACCAAGGCCTCCTGCACGGCATCTTGCAGAGCTAGAATCTGAATGTACATGTGCATCCAGACCACTTTGTATTCCAGTAAAATGCGAAAATAGTTTTTGAGGGACGCCTCTGACGAAAACAAGATCGGACGACGGTTTTTGGGAACACTAGAGTAACGGCCGAGCATTAAGGCGAAGCTATGCGGCGAGAGCGATAACATGCCGATTATTGCTGTCGTTTTGCCCACCGGTTCCTATTTTGTTGGAGTTGACAGCTTGGCCGCTAGAGCGGGTCTCCGGATCTGACAAGGTACTCACCGTCGGTGGAGCGGTTCTGGCGATCTCAGGCGTCGAGGGGCGAACGCTAGGCACCGGGCTAGGAGTGTTGGTGCCGCGCCTGCCCCAAGGAGCGCCACTGTAACAGAAAGAAGGAAACACGGGTCAATATAAATTACAGTCAAATAATAGACAAGATCCGTGACAGGAAGCTACATACTTAAGCATACCAACAACAATAATAATAACAATACTGATAATAATACATTATAATGAAAATAATTTCACAATAAATTGATTATTGTTTCAGGTGGCTGTTGTCTTTAGAATCAGGCAATTAATTATTAGGCTATTACAAAAAGAAAAGAGTAATCACTTCTTCACCAGAATGTACTGATAGGTAGATCGGTAAATATTATAATGCGCACTAATTGAATAAAGCCAATCATTCCGCAACCACTTATAGGTTTAATAAAGTAAATAATTTTTTATAAAGTGAGCAAAGCAATTTTTTTTTGTAACCACTCAGCCCGAATCAAGTAAACATCTTCAAAAACCCATTTTGACTCAAACACTTCTCTGGTGTGCGCCGGTACATGACCCATTTGAAGTCAAAATGACACCCGACACGCATCCACTGAAATCTCCAAAACCCGATTATCAACCATTTCAACCGTACAAGATTGAAAATAAGTGATGCACAACCAGGGTTCAAATGCAATCTTTTAGCCGAAAGATTATACATTTTGAATCTGCACTCCTCCCTTTTCCGCCCTTAGAACAAACACAAGGGTGTATTATCACGAGTAGCGAGTAGCTAACGCTAGCTTTTTCGAAAAATCCGTCATCCACACTATTTCTAATGCATCTGACACCTTTTTCTTTCACAGATATTATGGACGACATCATTAGAAAACAAAAATTGATCAATTTCAGAACCAAGGACACATGCAATTATCTGCATAAGTAACAGATTAGGAGGGCTATCAATATTAGACAAAGTTACAAGAGACTTGAAGTGTTTTCTCTGTAATGAGCCGAAAATAATTATTCTGGTGATAATGTGAGTCATGATGGCCCAGCTCCAGGCTAAATTTTTATTCTAAACGGCACTCTTGATCTATTATATCAGAATGACACAATTTCTCCTCGTTATTAGGGGGATAATAACGAGAAAGCTAACGGCACCGTTTAATCATTTCCTTTCCCGCGAGCAGAAACAGTTCTCGCATTATAGCGGGCTCGAGTTTTTGCGGCATCTTGAAGTTCGTTCTTTGAGTAGGAACGAGTTGGCAAGGACGAAGTCAAGGTGGATACCGGCACTGTAGGTAGGTATGATTCATCAGACCGGCTCGTGCTTCCCGCGCTCCCATTGTGACGTCACGTAACAGGTTTGTGCCCTCATTCGCTCCTCTCTATTTCTACACGGTGCAGTTATGGGAGCAGGTCATCCTGACCGAAGAACAGATTCGTCGCATAACCTCGTTAAGCCAAGAAATCGGGTAGGTTAAATATAGACGATCAGGATGTCTTCAGCATTCCCCCGAACTAAACTCAAACTGCCTACACAAAATGTCTAATTTCTCCAGCTTGATTTAGTAGCCGCACAGCGTTTGATTTTAGCGTTTTGTTAAAAATCAAACCCTCCAAATAAAAAACTGGATTTTAAACATCAGATTTCATTCAGTCCATTCCACATTCAGCTCCGTCGTTATTTTCATTCAACTTGAGCAACGAAGAATCTGACTAGTTTTTTTTTCGGTGGAGACGCCTACTAGAACAGGAATTTTGGTTTTACGATCACGATTAACCTCGATTCACTAACAGACATCACATGGTTCCAATAGGACATAAATTTACATTTCTAGTGGTTTTCACCTGGTGAGAACTGCCGAAGGAATGAAATAGTTTCAACGACAACCTAAACTATTTCGAGAAAGGTATACGCAGCGACAAACTAAATCAATCTTAAACCTATCTGGATCTTGGAGCTACAGTTTTGAAGGAATTCTTGATGGTGACGGGTAGAAATACGCAATACAAGGATAGTAGGAGTGCAAGACTGTTGTGAGGAAGGGGTAAACCCACTTATTCAGGCAAACAACCAAATGCAAGATTGTATTGATTCAATAGAAATGCTGAAATTCTTCAAAAACTGTTTTTTATTTCTTAGAGCAAGAGTATGGGAAAGCAGCCCCAATTTTGACTCATACCCACCTCCTATAGGTGCCTATTGGTCCTGGCCCCTTTTAAGGATTCAGCGTCCAAAATTTAGTGGAAAATGACACCCCACTCGCCTAGGTATCCGAAAACCTCGAAAATCCGCATTCAAAAAATCTGAAATTTTGGTCAGGGGCCTCTTATCTGTTTTAGTTAGTTTTAATCAAAAGTTTCCAGCCCGATCGGCCCAAAATCGGGAAGAGTATGGGTGAATATGTGTTTTTTTGTTTTGGGGGCTTTTTGGGAACTAGGCATATGAAGTTTTATTTTTCACTTAATGCTGGACGCAGCATCGATCGGAATGAATCCAGGACACTCACCACTCAATCTTTTCCTTATACTCTTGCTCGAAGGAATGATCAACCGTTCAGGAATAATTTGCAGTGTAATTCGAAGTAGTTGGTATCTAGCATGATTCCATAGGTTGGTTATTCAAGGAATAATAACGAAACTGAATTACAGTAGACTATATCAAGGGTGCCAATGAGTTGGAATTCGCCCCTACGAACCCTTTATTACTCCCCATCTCCATCGTTTTGACGTTCCACGTTGTTCATTCCAGGAATCGCGCAGATTATTTCCACGTCCTGTGGTTTACCAAGATCACACGATAGGAAAAAGTTCACCGAACTTGAACGACTCTAATTGTGCGCACGAAGTAGGTAGTCATTTCCCGGAGTTCGTTACTACAAGGTGTTCGGATGTCCTTTTACTAATAACTGACGAAACAAGGCTCCGGCTGGGTGCAAGTCGGGAATCACGGGTCGGAAAATTTGAAGTCAAAAGTTCGATGGTTAACCTTCAGTAGAGGTTTCCAGTTTTGAGGTAAATGATGAGAACATTGAGCAATGAAGGAATTAGGAAAGAAGATTGTGTTCGCGGTTTCTCTATGAAGATATACGAGGTTAAATTCGACACATACAAGCTCGAATTTTCAATATTAGACCTTTTTAGTTGTACCACAACGGTCAAAAGTGTATGAATATATGTTATTAATATGATAACCCCAGTAAATTAAATCGTTTCTCAATTCGCATGGACCTTACATTCGTGAAAATCACGACAAAAAAGGAACTGGCACAATTGTCCGAGTAATTCCAAGGGAATTGATACAGAATCAACCAGTCATGCTCACCATCTCTGGGTAAACTCATTAGATAGCACGATACCCAACAAGGATTTCTCAACACCCCTCGAGGTTTGATCGCCAGATGGTCTCGCGATCAGAGAAGACATTTCGACAAAATTCCACATCATCAATTCCAGGCCTTTTTTGGTCGGTGGACACTTCAATGGGAACAAGGTTGATTCGTTTTTGAAAAGAGTCGTTGAGGTAAACTGTTAGATAAGCCATATTCAGATTACCTCATGGCGTCAATTCAAAGGGTCAATAAGTGCCTATGTGATGTAGTAAATGCGATAAATTCTTCGAATGTTTAATGTAATGAAGCTAATTTGTCCAAATGAAATCCAACGAGGCCGAAAGGATACAAGGAGTCAGCCGTATGTGAGGTCACGTATTCAGCGACGTTTGACTTGATTATCTCGCAAAGGACGAATTCAGCATAATCTTCAGCCCGTGATCAGACTGCAAGTTCCCAACTATATCGGCCAGGTTCAAGCCAAACTCACGGATGTTTTTTCGCGTTACAGACGGAGTGGGGTCTCAATTTCCTAGAACGCTTTAGTCTTCGAAAAAAAAAAAAAAAAAAAAAAAATCGGACTCTTACGAAGACATTGCTCAGCTGAGCGAGGATTTCTTTCGCCATCGTCGCATTTCGTGGTCACGAGCTCGGTTTGTGAACGAGCGATCTTGCTAAAATGAGATATTTACGAAAACCTATCGCGTCAGCAGCCCTGTTGGCAATTTTAGCGCCTTGAGGTCATCGTCTGGCGATTGAATCAGAAATTAAAACTTGGACTTATTGCAAAAGATATTCCGGCAGGCGAATAGTGAAAATTTGAGATAACATTGAAACCATTACATTAAACCAAACCAAAATATCCGAAAATGAATCAGGAGGAGCTTACTCTTTTGCTCATGAGCGTCTACCCAGCGCTAAAAAAAAACTCCAACTCTCCAAATTGATAGTTTTTCTCCATCAGAAAAGCATGAAGGTGCTTACCTACTGAGCAAAACTCCATTAAAACATTTTTCAGCTAACTATACAAGAAAGAAGTTAGTAATGCATCGATGCTTCGATAATTGCAACACCACAGATTGCTTGAGAAGAATTTCCGTAGAACTCTTCAAGGTGATCAAGTACAGTCATGGCCAGGATTTGAACATTACTCGGAGATTTAACTTGTGATTGCACGCAATCGCTTGGAGCATGAATTTGTTTCTATAATGATTAAAATGTATTCCACGACGGGGCAATACTGAGACGTCGTTCAAAAGTAGATTTCTTCACGGGCTTTTGTACACGAGAGTTGAACAGTTGAAATGCGTTACTTCAACACGTTACTCGTCGGAGAAGTGCAATTTGAACAGTTCATTCTTTTTAATAACGCATTTTAGTATTTCTTACCCTCCTCCACCCACTTTGACTGTTACTTGTAATTACTAGATAATTAGTAATCTCCTAATAAGCGAGTGAGACGATTATAAGAACGAGCGCTCCAAAATAAGTAGGTACCTACCCAATCCATTTAGGGAATGACTAGCGGAGAATTTTCCTCACGAGCTACAAAGTAGGTTGAGTAACACACAAGCGAGAGTTATTACACCTTCTAACTACCCTCAAGTTTCCAGAGGCTTTTGGGTTAATTGCAGAGCGTTTGACTAATTTATCAAGACCTGACTGCAAATAATTTCGACAAAAAAAACAGCGGCAGAATCGCTCGTCCAAATCGATCAAAGGAATAATATATAAAATGTAAACAAAGACTCACCTGTAAAAAGCAGCAGAATTATTTAATCGAGAAGAAAATAAATAATTATTTTTACCATGGCCATATCTCATCACTCCAAAATGAACTTACAATGAAACTTTACTGCCGCCCGCACGGGGAAGTGACACATTGTACGTAGATTATCGAAATACACGAATATTTATTCTGTGAAATCATGTAATCTATCGGATAGAGTTTTTCTTATCCAAATTGTGGAGAGAATTTGATACTACTGCGTAAAATTTCGGACAGAGTAAAGAATAAATAGAAACAATCTTATTACGTGTCCAGTTCGACAGGTAAATGTGACCATTTTACCCAACTGAATCACAATTTATTCGAGTCAGGTACGAAACTACTATTCAAAGAGGTCACTCCAGATGGGAAATGACCCCGTTCCTGTCTTGGACGGAAAAATGAGTGCCCTTAGGAGTCGACCCGAATCCAACGCGATCCGTTAGGCTGGATGATCACGATGTACACGAAAGCAGGCGATTCAAGCAAAAGTGGTTTGCGAGAGTAGAGTGGCATTGACAGCAGGAAAGGGAGGTTGCAGCTGAAGACGATTACGGATTGTTTCTGACTACCGTTGCACTCTCATGCCTGCAAGGGGGGAAAACGTGATAAGTGGATCGTCGAGCATAGCATCTGTTACAGCGGATCCTCAACGGAATATATCCCTAAAAGAGGTGGAGAATTTTTTGTTTAATAAACGTTCTTAATGTCACTATTCGTCATGAGGAAAACAGAGAGTGTGGAGTGTTCCCGGACTCATTCCAATCGATTCAGCGTCCAACATTTGACGGAAAACGTTACCCCACACGCCTAGGAACCCGAAAATCTCGAAAACTCACTTTCGAAATAGGTAGGTAGGTACCCATTTTGACTCAAACCCACCTCTGGTAAGCGCCAATGGGTTCAAGACCGGTTTTAATGGGCTCAGCGTCCAAAATTTTGTGGAAAATGATAATCCACATGCCTAGTTTGCAAAAATTCCTCTGCTTTCATGATCAATAAAACAGGTTGCCACTTGCATGTCAAAATGCAGCAAATGTCGAAAGTATCAAACACCTTGGATTTTGCAATCTCATACATGAACTACATGCATAGCTCATAATAGCAAGAACATCCATCACACAATTATTGTTCTGTTGGAGATTTGAATCGAAAAATAGTCGGCGATTTGGTCTCAAGAGCTAGTTACGTGTTTACAAAGTACTTGTCAATATTTGACGTCCCAACGAAATTCATTGTTCCACTCACAGTGAGCGTAAATACAATCTCATCTAAAAGTAGAGCTCCCACGGGAAACTCTTACTAATACGTGACTCGACTTTGAACTGAACTGCAGACTCCGTGAAGTACCTATGGTGCCAGCTTCAGTCGTGAGGACATTAACTGCCCGCGTGGGGCCCCTTGAGATGGCTCCCCTCTTCTTTTGCCATTTGATTTTTCTTCTTCCAATAACATTCTGAGAGCAACGTGATAACGGAGCTGGGTGGTTCGTCTTAATAAGATCATGTTTTGTCTGGGCCGGTGATTCCGGAGCATGATACCACCGGAGGGCTAGTTGATTTAACGAAGCTTTGTCTGGGTTGACATAAGGAAGTAGTCTCCTGATTGAAGGCGAGTGAAGTTTTACATGCGCTTTGTGCAGATGAAGATCATTCTATTCTATTGGCTCTACTGGCGCGCTCAAATAATACTGCGTATTGTATATAAAGCTAATAACTCGATATCTGAATTAAGTTTCCGAGGTAACCAACAAGGAAAGGATTTCTTCCTTCGGTCGGACACACGAGTCTCAACGCTTGACCGACATCATCGTCAAAAGGGTCCCAGGAAGTCGGTCGAAGCCTTTGGAACGGAAAATGTCGTTGGTTGAATGTAACCCACTCTAAGGTCCTTCGTCGGCAAGAAACCTTATTTCCTTCAGGCCAGATCCACCCCAGATTGACGACTCTCTACGTATTCTTCACGTGAGACATCTCCATAAAGATTGAGTGGTAATCCAACTCCGAGACCCAACTTCTCTTACTTCAATATGAAGACGTGAGGTTTCAATATATTATGTTCGTCAATAATTTGTTTTATGATATCGGCATTGCACGTTTTATATATATCGGCAGCAATAAATCACTTGATATATCACAATCGATACTATAGACAATTTGACCACAAGTTTGTCATTCGACTGCAGGAGTTTACTCAACTGAGCATTAGTGCACTTTCCCTTTGCTTCACCCAAAAGAAACGTGATTTTCGGACAAATAGTATAATCATGCCCGATTTTCCATAGTTGGTGCGTCGGGGATGATTTATGGGTTGAAATTGTGTATTTATAAAACCTGATAAAACCCAACAATACTTCAATAAGCGCACGAGAAAA
This sequence comes from Cyrtorhinus lividipennis, assembly GCA_019603395.1. NCBI lineage: Eukaryota > Metazoa > Arthropoda > Insecta > Hemiptera > Miridae > Cyrtorhinus > Cyrtorhinus lividipennis. Next base: position 8,073,919 of record CM034003.1, on the reverse strand, counting down.
GTTTGAACTCTAATGTATGATGCCCATTGCGTTCCTAATGCGGCTGAAACCATAAATAGGGGAAAGGGAGCTTTACGAAACGAAAATATCTCAATTATTTTGTAACGGAACAGCTAACGTAGGATTAACCTCGCTCAACTTGCAATGCGGACGAAGTCGCGTACAAATTAATTGCCTCGAGATAGCGCTGCTTAGTTTAGATGGCGCTTAGAGATTCTCGCCGAGAGAAGGGCTGGTTGGTTCCCTTAAATAGAATTCAGTGGCTCCGACAAATGGGAATCCCACGTTTCATGCTTGGAATGCGCCTTCGTCGTAAGCATATGGTTTAGTCGTAGCACCCTCCAAACTTGGTATTAGGTTTAAATAGATTGGAGGTTAAAAGTGAGCCATGAGTTACCGACTGCAGTTTTCTTAAATGAAGGGAGTAGAAGCGATGCTCACTACATTTATCCGCAAACAATAAACGGATGTACGAGCCCACACTATTTTGCATTGCTGATATAACCTGGAGCCGATAGTTGGTTCGACACGGTTCTCTGTGATCATTTTCTCGCAAATTGACGGTGCATAAGTACCTAGCTAGCCTGAAAAGTAATTGTGCATGAGAAAAGCTCCTGATGGGTGATACAAAATGTATCCGATTGCAGTTGTATGCATAATGCACCGGATGATCGTGAGTCGCGGTAATTTACATTGAGACGAACAGGGGCGCCTGACGGATCTTCTGGGAGCGGAAATCCTGCCGCGCATGCTAGTTCTTGAGCAACGTGCCTCTTCATAGCAGAAAAACCGAAATTTACGTTTACACCGTTTACGTGATGACAAAATCGGTTTAATTTCTTCTCCGAGTCAAACTTTTTTGTTGTTGAATTTCACGGGCATTGACGCCGACATGCGTTCAAGGGCATGAATTCCGAAACTTGCTGACACACTCGTCTTTTCACGTTCTTCGCGAGACGCTCCTCCTATTGTCCTCCTTTGGTCGTCTAGTGGGGAACTGGGTATATTGTTGTGACGATGAAAACCCTCGTAGCCAGAAGAAAGGCTCGCCGCCCCTTTGTTGCGGCTTGAGTGTTCTACGACGACGCTGGCAAGGGAACGTGTAGTGAGTGGGGGGATAAATCCAACAAGCCATAAATTATGAAGTTTCCTCCAACATGTAACCCAAGTGAGGCGTCAAGTTCGTACAAGTTGGCCGTCTGTATGGGCTAAATCACGACAAAATTATTGTTAGGTATCTTCGCCTCCATTCGATCTTATGTGAAAGACGCATTTCTATGACTTCGCTGGCATCGAAATTTAGCTCCAAGCCCACAATACTCATTTCCAGGACCATCTCCAGCTAAATGGCGGTCGAAAACCGCAGCTCTCCAAGCGGATAAATTGTGCTAATAATAACCTCAAACACCCATCTAATTAATAATTAAGGAGGACTACGTGATTCGAGGACTCAACCAATTCATCTCAGACAGTTATTGAAACCTCAAAATTGGACTATCTAGTACGTTTCACTAGGAAGCAATAAAAATGATTATTGTATCACTAAAACCATTAAATCGAACCAGACTCTGGACGAACCCCAACTAGCCCACTCATCCATGTTTCACTGACATTATTGCAGGACCCTCTCAGCGTATAAAATCCGAACAATAGCAAGATTTACTGCGAAGGCACCGTTTGTCAGTGATTTATTGCCTCCTGAGCTCATTAGAAATAGAGGAAGCCAGCGCTGCCCGTATTGTTTCAAATTAACCACTCCATTACTTCCCTCAGCATGGTCCTGTTTAAGGCTCGTTAAAAGCCAGAGAGAGATTTTAAACAAGATTTCGAAGAGCATTTTAATTTACGACGGCTGAATGGAATATTGACGTCGCCCAACAAAAGATAACACGACACAATACGAAATAGTTAGAACAGTACTCCTTCTAACTTGGGTTGTTTGTGAAACCTCAACGCCTCTTCGGTAATACAAACGATACAAATATGCACAATTTGGCACAGAAGTCCCCGGAGAAGTTCCGTGTCGGTCCTAATCTACATATTATACGTGAGCTACTACATCAAGTAACTCATCTGTACAACAAATCAATTGGTCTTCCCTTGATCGGGAAAATACGCCAAAATAAGAGCTATTTTCGCCAAGTCTCTGAAGCCAGTACAACTTATAAGACGTCTAACGTACCTTCTACCAACTCTTACTACGAACTACCGTTAAGGAAATGGGTAAAATGCCAACTCTGAGGAATGCCTAATTTTTAGGGTTCACATGTAGTTTGATTCGCTTCTTTGTCTTCTCAGAAAACATTAAAAAATGCGGTGTATGATTACTTTGCTACTGTATGAAAGAAGACCGATTCCGAGAATCCGTGGCTGGTGGGAAAATCTCCCAGAACCCCATTTATCCTGTGCCGGCTTTAAAAACCACATCTAGAGTAATTGAATCACAAATGTGCGATCTACAGGAGTAGTGAGCAGCGAACGAGAAAGAAATCGATGGTGAACAACATGCTCAGGTGAGTGACGGTGAAGGTTGTTCGAGCAGGTGAGGGAAGATCGAAGAATTGTGTGATAATATAGGCGCATATACGTCATCTCGAACTATTAGTTCGAGCAGAAAAATGAAGTCAAAACGAGGTTAAGATTGAGCGGTAGCAAGAAAAATGCACACGGTGTTGGAGAATTACTAGAATATAATGCGCTTTATCATTTTGCGATTAATACGAGTGATTTCAAGATGATGAATGACGCACTGAAAAACGCGATTTTCGCATTGTAAAATACCGATTGGGCGTTGCAACTGAACAAATGAATGAAATAGCACAGAAAATCAAGTCGCTAGAAGACAGCTAGATTTTTGAGATGCATCAAGCGAGAAATTTATATCAACCAAATGACGGTCTTTTTAAAATGTGAACACATATCAGTTTACTTTTGTGATTCAAACAGTAAAAGTACGAATTCCGTTCCAAAGGGAGAAGAAGGGGTAAGCATCATAGACTTACGTATTCTAATAATCTTGAAAATCTGGAGACGTTAAGCGGTGGAGCAGACTAGCTCTTACACCTAGCAGGAAGCGTTCGAGCGGGTTCTCCTCGAAAGCCTCCCCACGATATAAACGGTCCCTAAACCATAACAAATCACATTTGTCATTTAACAGAATCAAAAAGTAAAAATTAAGTTGAGCTTATTCACTCGGGGATTTAGGCTTTCAAAAAACGCCACGTTGACAGATGAGATGAATAACGAGGAGCATGTTTTCTGTACTCATGAGAAACTACGAGCATTTAGGGGATGGGGGAGGATGCGGGAAATTATGTTTTCTCAATCATCACCTAAATAATATAAAAGGGGATAAAGGGTTTTTAGTTCTACGATTAGGAGGTACTCGGGAAAATGCAAATCGGGATAAATAACGGATACATAGTGAATTATGCGAGGAAGCATCATTAGCAATAAGAACATGGTATGATAATCAAATCTCCATGCTCGACTTCAAAACAAAATACTTTGGCATTGGGGTGTCTCGTTGGGTCAGACATTCTCCCGTTCATCAGTGATTTCATGTCTTTCTGTCAACCCCTTTCCAAATGTTTACTAGTAGAGTAAAAAGCCCATATCCGTAGAGTATCTTGCCTCCTTAGGCGGTCTCTCTGAATATTCAAGAATAGGACCGGAATGTTTTGGTGGATGATAGGACGTAGGACGTGGTTTTTTGTGATATCATTTAAATTAAATCATTTAAATACTCTATTATTATTATAGCACGCTCTGAACCTAAGTTAGCCATAATGTTTGCGGATGTCGAAATGCTGCCAAAAAGGAGTGGAATCGCTATTGTGTTTCTTCCTGTAGTTTTCACTACGGGACGGTTGAGCGGTTTTGTCAAAAGTCTTGAATTAAGAAAAACTAGGTTCATCATTCAACCATCGACTGTACTTCCCTGGGATAGAAGTGTAACATTGCTTTCAAGTGAAAACCAATGTCACACGAAAAAAGAGGGACATAGGAAGAACTCATCAAATGAGTCAGCTAAACATGAAAATAAGAATCAAGACAACGAGGGAGAAGTATCACCAGAGAAGAGCTTTCTATGTACTGTGAGGGGACAGTACGGGCGGTACCGACACACATTTGAAGGAACAAACACCCCCTATCTCTTGTAAACCTGTGTTGAACGTTCTGTTTGTGTTCACACAGTCGACTATGCACACCTTTACAGAGGAGAAAGAAATAAAACCATGGAAATGAGATAGGAGCCCCAGGCGACAACGGGTTGGAACCTGTCGCGTTTGTCAGGAGAATAAAAGAGCTCTTCAGAGTGGATGCGAGTATGTTCGTTCAGAAGGTGTGTTTCCCTCATTCTACGCAAGAGGAAGCACTAACTCTTTCAACTCATTTGCAATTCCATAAATTAAAATGTTGCCAATAAAATAACGAGAGGTGACTTCGAAGGGGACGGGATTGTCCCTGTCACGCCCACAGTGTCCTGTTTGCTGTGTTTCGATGGCAGATTGCCCGCAATGAAGGATGTTCGAATGCCCATTTATATGAAGAAACCTTTATCAGAGTTAGATGTTTTTATGACCCGACTTTGCCAAAGCCGCAATTGAACAAGAGACAACAAACGGATGACTGTTAGATCTGTCTTCAATGACGTTTCTAATATTAAAAAAATAAAAATTGGTGGATTGATGTATGAAATACGAATATGAGGGATGTGTCAAACGTTAAAAATCACCTTATGTGAGGAGAATGTTATTTCCGAGCAACTCGATATTAAAATTCTGACCTGTTTTTGTGTGAGGACCAGCCTTTACAGTAGCTACAAGTGTACTCGTACAATATTACTTTTCCAATGGAGAAAAAACTAAGCCTTTTTTGTAAAACATGATCAGGTCGGGGTTAAAACGAATGCGGAGCAACAGACGTGCAATAACTCGTGTACATGGAGTTTTCTCCTTTAAAAACACGATGTGTGAACTTAATTCAAGAATGCCTGCAATAAGCTGCTTTGTAGCATTTATGTGCCTCCACCAATCAATTCAAGCTTACGGAAAGCTAAAGATGGCGTAACATACGGTGGTTCTGTCAGCACCATTCGATCTCTTACACGGTAAAGACTGTTGATGGATCACCTCGTCCGACCGTTTCAGGCTGCAAGAAGTCGTGAGGTTACCTTTCCTTTTGTTCAAATGGTCTTGAACTTGTTGGAAAGTGAAATCGATAAAGCGGAGTTTCTGCGGACAGAAGGCGCAACAAGCGTTGGATCCTAAATCGGGAGCGCGCCACTCTCACCTTCAGCATTCCTATTGTCACCGCGTTTTTCCTTCGGACAGCCGACCACCGGACGGGGATCGTTTATGTGGTCACTACTGTTAGCTAACTCCATTGTGAACTAATACCAATAGGTTCCGATCTCACGGTTCCTGGTGGGCATATAGGGAGTCGATGCGGTAAAGATGTTGACCTAGGAGCGACACCAACCTGCATGAGAAAATCAACAGGCAACGAAAATCATTTGATTTTGCACCAACAACAAGGAAAAATTTCGCCCACAACAGTGACAGGTATCTAAACTCCTTCCTGGTAAGCAATAAAGTCTGTTGTGGTGAGACTCATTTCTAACCTAGACAACAACATTCCCTCAGGGCAATGACCACAGAAATGGTACCTCGTGGGTGATCCGAGCCTGTAATGAGCCTCTCATCACACAGATCAACCAGGCACGTACTACACGCAAAAACTCCCTTTGCCTTGAGCAACTCCCAATCAAGAACTTCCCAGCGAGGGATGACCAGCTTGGCCAACCTTGGCCGTGCTGATGATTTGAAAGTGGAGCTCACCAGAAAGAACACATTCACATTCCTATAGAGCACCTTGCAAGCACGCCTGAAATTGACTTCAAGGGGTCCGATGACAGAATGATAATCAAGGTTGAACAAATACTTCACCCATCTGGAGCTGCAACGAACGAGTCTGAAGAGAAATACTCACCTGCAACAGAAAAAAAAACTCCATTAGCATTGCTCATTGGAATTACACACGTACAATGACAAGACCATCTTTGTGACCATTTTAACTTTTCAGATGTTCAGAATCAACCTCAATGGAACGTTCCCTTATCATCGCAGAATACGTGACAAAAAACTCTTGAATATTTACGAAATATTGCTTCAACAAAACGCCACTTTTTCTTGGCCGAATACCAACGAAGCTGATTAGGAGCTATATAACAGATTGCAATCGCTCAAGATTTAATAAAAACCCGTCGTGAATTGTAAACGTTTTGGCTGTCATAACAGATAACTGACAGGCATGAAACGAATTTTTTTCAGAAATGCTTGAACGTCAAATGCAAAAACATAAACTGTGATCTTACAGCAAGGGCAAATTGGTTTTTAGAATGCTTTACATTGACAAAACCAATTTTCCGGAGTCTTGAAGTCTTGAAAGCAGTATCATCGGCCGATGAAATTTACTTTACGGTGGATAAGACGGGATCTTTTCAGTCTTTCGGAAGGGATCGATCAAAAGAAATGGAGAGGAAAGCGATTAGGACGAAATCTCTTTTAATAGGAGTCTCACCGATTCCAATCAGTCTTTTGGAGTGTGGGAATTCCTAGCTTGATTCAACTTTCCCTAACGAGTCGATTGCTAACGAGCAATACGATCGGTATAGATAAAATATCAATTTTACGATTACGAAGGCTATTGAGAATGATGGGACAAAATGATTGTCTGGAATGTTTTGTACAGAATTACGTAAGCCACGTAATGTTTGGAATAATGTTATTTGAGAAGCGGCACAGGGGAGATATTATACTTCAACGAGGTGGCACATCCACCAATGACAAGGGGCCGAGCGTCGAGACAAGAAAATATAGTGGCAGGTGAAACCGATTACGGTAAGGTCACGATGGGAAAGGGTGGTGGGGGGAGGGATTGAAAAATGCCGCCGAATGAAAGGGCTGAGGAGATATGAGATCATAAAAAAAGGGAGGCAGATAAGGGCTCCTGGCGCGAAGGCGGCGTTTGTAGAGAACATGATACAGCGACTATCATTTTGTAGGTGCACTTGGAAGAACTGATGAGTAACCACTCGGTAGGAAGACATTAGAGTTTCCTCTTTACGATAAAGGAACAATGGATATCAGGATGGGACATGATGCGAAGGCTCGAATCGTCGGTGTCATTTCGGGCAGGAAACGAAAGGACAGATTAATCAACGTAGGCAATACCACATCGGCCGACATACAAGGAGATCATAACCATACACAGGCTGGGACTTGATAAGACAACACTGACTTTTTCCTGTTGATCTACAATCACTTTTACAAGCGGCAAGAAATGTATCAACTAACGCAAAATTCATTTATGGATTCATTTGGTACTTAACAAACGGTGGTTTGTAAGAATATTTACCTCATGTATTTATATACCACTAATTTAATTGATGTAATATGAATATGTATTTTAAAAAACGCAGCAAATCATCCCACAGTTGTTGATTATTCCTTCGAGCAAGGGTATAGGGAGTGTGGAGTGTATCGGACTCATTCCAATAAGTAGTTAGGTACTCATTTTGACCCATACGAGCGAAGAAGGCTACTCGTTGTACACGCATTGTGTAGAATTTTAAATGATCATTATAAGACCGAAGAAAAATGGAAATGAGAAATAGGTTCCGGTTAAGTATAATAACTAAGAGAAAAAATGAGACTTTTGGAGGATGAGTTGTCTAGAAAAATGTGTTCGTCACATATCCGGTTCCACCCCGTATGATAATTTTATAAGCCGTCCAACGGGTCTTTCTGGCCTATTCCATTCAGAGCACCTAGGAGTTGGAAATCTATTTAATCCCTAACAAGAAACGAAAGAAAGCAGGGAAGCTTCCGTGTGCAATAAAACCGAAGTAAGCCGGCCGTCTACACAACAAGTGATCCAAGAAACCTAGTAACAAACGCTGCAAACAATTCTCACACACAAGTTGGCTATTCCTCGGACCAGGCGCATGGAGACTCATTTCTTCAACATGGGGAACAGTGGGTGTGGCGGGTCCCGGACCCATTCCAACCGATTCAGGGTCCAAAATTTAGTGGAAAATGACACCCCACACACCTATATTGCAATAAATCTCAAAAATCCATTTTCCGAAATACACATTTCAACCCCTACCCCACCCAACTTTGGTCCGATCGGGTTGAAAGTTTCAAGGGCCAACTAGAACCGGAAACGGGTCCCTGACCAAAATGAAAATTTTCTACTACCAAAGTTGGCGTGGACGGCGGACGGGCATTTGCTAATTTGGATCTAGACACCTTGAAACGGTAACCAGAAAAAAGTTTTGAGCCGAATCGGAGAGATTGACTTTTTGCATGAAAACATTGGTTGATTATTCAAGGAATAACCAATCAAAAAATCACGTCCATGATTCAGTCCAGATTGTAGGGGACCACTTAGTCCATTATCAGGGACTAAACCCTGAAAATCCGGCTGAAGCCGGAAATACACAAAATTGAATTTGTTCAGGAAACTATGAAACGCAAAATGGAAATGGAAACTTCCGCTGCCTTGCAAAGTCGATAGCAAAACTTGATCTGTTATTACGTAAGCATGATTTTGGCATGGCTAGCTCAACCTTCGGCATTTTCCTCTCCACGCCGGAATCAAAGTTCCGAAATTCTAAGAATCCATCGATTTATTATTTTTATTTTGGTTGTTCATCTCTTGCTGAGCCCCCGATTTGCGAACTCATCGTAAAACGCGAGTTATTTCAAACCTCTCAGAACAACTGTGCCAGCCCTGACCAATCAAAACTGGACGGGATGCGTGGTTTCGACAAAACGAATTCACAATGACCCGACCGTGACAAAAGCTCGGCGATTTGGATCGACGGGCGGTGCGCCCACCCTCGTTCGATTAGCAACAGCAATTACGACACAGAGCTTGCACGACTTCTTGACGAGACGCTGATTCAGGCTGCAAGTTCAAATGAGAAAAAGACCGCAAGTTGAAGTTTTGAGGCCACGGTGGGAGCTGGGACCACGACTCGCCTTGAAATGGTTTAGGAGTGTACTGCAAATCCCTCGGTTTGTCAGTTTGAGAAGTGTCAATTACGCGTATTGCGTATTCTCGCCCTCCATCAATTGATTTTAACCCTGGGGTTCACATTTACCTAGGAAGGAAAATGCTAGGTTAATCCTTGTCCTTCGAAATAAGGTGCCTATTTAAAAGTACTTCAAATGTATGTACTTTGAATGAATTTATTTGAGGAGGACCTGAACAAGTGTGTTTTTCCATCGGTACGTTTGCAATCATTAACATTTATTTTTCAACCAGCAGTTAACACCAAAAACTTGGGAGAACGTGAAGATGCTGACCGATGTCTAGGCTCCTCTACATTTTGAAACAATATTGAATGTCGCATTCCTGCTCCTCCAACACTTAACACATCTATTCCATCACACAATAATCTATCAGGATGCTCACTATCAATTCAATCATAAAGACTTGATTCGAATGAGTACGTAGCAGTCGCAGGTTTGATTCATGTGAGAATAAGGATCACTCAAGTCTCTTTGTAGATAATCTGAAATAAATCATATACCTTAGAATGCCCATAGGTTTGTATTGTTCGATGTTTTATCCAAACCTATCACCATTCGTTAGATCTATCTTTATTAGACGCTTAGTCCTTATCTGGACTTCATTAGAGTCTTGACTCGGAGTTGATCATAAATTTGTCGTTATTCTATTGAGTAACTGTCAGCTTCACTCGAGACGCTCTATGATAAATATCCTTTTTTTACTAGTTGAATCATCTTCATTCGAACCTTTGTCCGCCTAGAGCCTATCTCCCGGGATGCCACAACCGTCGAGGAGTTGCGATAGGATCCCGTATCACAATCGACATACCTTCCCTTAATAGCTACTATTAATTAATTCTTTTTCTTTTTTTTAAACGCCGTTGGAAGTTTCCGGCCTCGACAATAGGACCGACCTTGCGACAATGGGCCATCCGTTTCCCTTCGAAATTACCCTTAAGAACCGCTCCGGACAAAGGCGACACCACCGAAGTTCTCCCGTATCGAACTCAACTTGCTGCCCATTGTAGCGATACAGTGGGAAACACGAAACTTGGGCTTGAGTGCCTTCGCGGCTGTTGAACTCCTTCCAATGTTCCGAGACGTTCTTACACCAAGGACATTCGGGTACTTAATCGGAGGGTCGGTGGACTCAACCTGAGCTGAGTGATCGTGATTCTCAGACGTCTCTTGTATCAATTTTCATCTACGCTTTGAACCTAGTTAGAAAGTGATATTACATTGAACCATCCAGCAACGAGAATATTACTGTCGAAGAGCGAAATTCGAAGAAGTGCACGTAGAACAGATTCTAAGAAGTCACTTCCGGACAAGAGGACAGCATTGCTGCTAAAAGTCGATCAATCATCCCAATATTTTATCAAGATGAAATATATTATATTACTTTGATAGGTCCAAGACCCAACTTAGGAATTCAAAATTTGAACACCAAATCTCCTTGAATAATTCATGCACTCTATTAACACTTCCGGTCCCTCTGCGCTGGCGGTGGCCTCGTTTGAACTCTAAGAGCGAGGTTGGAGCTACCAGAGGCAATGATTTCTTCCTTTGGAGCCTTCAATTATTACTACAACTACAGGACCACCAAATAAAACAACTCGCGTGAATTCAACTCCAACAAAGAGAAACCGATTGAAGAACGAACTCCTCCACTTCAGTCACTTTCGGCTGGCGTTCAATTTACTCGGAGTCATTACAATATCAAGGGAACTCACAATAAAATGGGAGGCGAGCGGTACTTCCCACGGCCCACGCGCTTCCTAAAGTGGTATAGGGCTTCTAAGAACGGAGCGAAGCTTTTTTTCGAAGGGTTTACAGCCTGAAATCATCGCGGTGGGCAGATGCTGCCACGCCTCTGGTCATTAAAAGGAGATCTCGACAGCCTGTCGAAAAGGGAAGCATTACAACATGTGACCCAAAAGAGAAAAGGGCAACGAACCTTCAAAATGAGAGGCAGATGAAGGCACGTCAAAACAAAAACTGCAACTGTCAAAGACAGAGCACATTTTCCAATCATTTTTGCGGCTCATAACCAACCATAAGGCTCTTCAAAAAGAAATTTTAAAAATAAATAAATTGTTAGTTTCATAAATAAATTACTTTTTAAGAAAATTGTGAAACTGTTCGCAATGATTATCTGAATTTCTGAAGAATAAAAGAGTGCAGAAAAATGTTCAAATCCTTCAACTAAGATTTTTGCGACAATAAATATAATAAATAAATGACACCAGAATCCAAGAAATCTCGAAAATGCAATCTCAAGCCACTAATTTGTGACCTCCGCTTTTCCTATAGTGCGTGATAACTGTGCTGGAAATGATTAACATGTCACATATATACCTAGGTCATATGTAACCTGTCTGCGAGATTCTACGGAATTTCAGAAAATTTAGCAGAAATACCCGAAACAGGGACGTACATTTTACCAAATCCTAATATTATGTACCACTCTCCCATTTCTGAAAATAGGCAGCCTACACGCTATTTTTCAAAACTTTCTCTTCAGCATATTGTCTGCAGCCGTAAATGTTTCTTTCTCTTTGATCAGTTTCTTCATTTCTGCCACGCAGTAAAAGTTGAGGGCGAGATAAAATCCAGACGCAATAACTGGTTAACGACACCATTTTCACCACGGGGAATTTCGAAATCCGTTGACAGAGAAATCTCAAGCAGCTCCTGATATCTTGTGAGATATGGATCCAAAGGGATTTCGAAAGTGAAATAAAAGTCATAACGGTAGTAAAGGGACGTCGGATAATGGTTTTGAGAAACGCATTCCTGTCCATGTGGAACATTGACACAAAAGTTGCATCCTCATCGAGAATTTGGCTGCAGAATATTTGCTTTCTTGAACCACGGAACACCGGTGATAATCTAACTCAGCTACGTGTTTTAGTAAAGGCATTTATAGCGTCGTGCTATAAATCATTCCCTTGAAGCAATTTTCGTCTAAATCGCCCTTCGTGGTCTGAAATTTCAATGATTGCTCTGCATTTTTGACGTTATTGGTGAAGGCTGATCTAGCTGGATCGTTATTCACAGTGTCACGCTCAACTCAAGGTTTTCTCATCAAAACGTGAACTCGTTTGCTTCGGTAATCGAGTTTATCCGTGTATTATTGGCCATTCAAGGCTTAGACTGTCTCCCAACGAACCCAAAATAAATCTAGTAACGAGCTGAAATGCTTGGGGGCTTAAGCCACTAGAGGGGGATCGACCTTTTTTGCCGAATCGCTCGTCTGGAAAACGATGAATTCTGTCGTTCCTGGGACACTCAAGTGCTTCGTGAAAAAAAAAGCGAACGAGTAGGTACATCATGTTTTGAATAACACCGGACGACGATGGCCTTCTTGAGCCGTGACATTGTGTTTTCATGACAAAAAGCAACACACTGCAATAATATTTCGTGTATAAACTATTCTTATCCCCAAATATCCGTTGAAAAATGCCTCATCGCGGAGTTTTTACAGGTATTAAAATGAAGAACTGGTTCAAAAAATGGACGACTCCTTCATTAAACTGATCTAATATGACCATTTTAATGAGGGAACGGTAAAAATGAAGAAATTTACACTCTCCAACATGGAAACTGATTTTGAGCAGCTTGACATTAGAATAAGCAAAATTATTCCAGTCAACGAGATTGAAACGCTTAGAAGCCAACAATTCAACGTTTGGAGTTTCATGCCAATTTTCTCCCCGTTCCTAACCACAAGTGGCTATTACCGTTCCGAAAACGGCCGAACAATACTAACGGTACGCTGAGCATCGCACGTGAGAGACTGAAATTGCCTTTCATTTACTTGGCAGCTTTTGCAGAGTGCTCCCGGGCTGATATCTTCAAGGAGCTCGAAAGACTGTAATGTTGATTGCTCCGCGCTATGTTGGTGCCTTATCGCTCCAAATGCCTGGTGGAACGGTGCTTTTTTCCATTTCAGTCCTCAACAGTAGGATGTATCCGCAACCTGCTCCGAAGGCAGGTGGTGACCAGAAACTGTGTCACGAACAAGAGTCTCGTAGATAATTTTAAATGACACATTTCAGTCCGATGAGTACCGTCACTCAATAATTGAATTGTGAAGCCTCGAAATCCATCGACTTGAGAAGCTCCTGCACATGAAGAGGATGATAAATTTGTCGTAGCATATCTCTCTTCGCTATGTTCTATAAGCTGGATGCCTAGAGATCCAACGTCTGCTGGAACTTTCCTGATTAACTCCTATTCCACCCCTGTTGTCAGTCGGTGTGAAACGCTTTCCGTGGGCCCTCCGTTCCTCAGAATAATTAGTAATTGGTGTAAATTTAATGTTGAGCCTGTCTTAGTGCCGTAGTACCAGTAGTGCCGTGTTTAATTCAATAGTATTTTTAACAATCGCCTCCCAGCAGACTCTCGCAAACAATTTATTTGTTTCCCCTTTCTTCACTGCCTTCCCTTCATTCACCTTAAACCTCCCTCTGTTTCTAGACTGAATATCCTTTATCCCATGTCTTTAAAACTAAGTTTAAAAAAGTTAGCGAAGGAAACCATAATGTGTCAGACCAACTACGTTTGTACATGACTCGAGAAACTAAATTTCATCATTTAATTTTCGAGAATAGTGGGATATATTTTGATGAAGGAGTTCTATCTGTTTATTGAATGACGAATGACGAGAAAAATTGAGGATCATCTCTTTACCACAAAAAGGCGTTTTTGTACCGAGCGTTTACGGCTCTTTAACCTTCAATTAAAATGTTGACAGAGACGAAACACCTCATCAATGTTGATGACCTTAGTCTAATTTCATTTCTAGGTCACTGTCACGGCCTTTTAAATTTCCTCGTGATGCCGACGGGTACAACTCTTCACAGATTACCTTCGAGAACTTTCTTTTCATTCCCGTTTTCTCGCGCTACTGCGGACACCGCCGATGATTACCTCATATCTCTCGATTTTACACGGTTTTCACGTCGTAGAGGGAACACTTTACTTCTCATGAGATGGCTTGAAATTTCAACTGGTATAATACTGAAACGATAAAACATTTTTTTTTTTCTTGTCAGTCAAGAGAAGTGTAGAGGACTAATTTTCTTCACTTCAAGGAAGACAACTGGGGACAGTGGAGAACACTTAGCCTAGAAAAAAGCCTTCGGTACAGCGTAGGATGAGTAGAGAAAAGGCCAAGGGGTGTGGGTTCAATCAACTTTTCTTTGTTGAAGCCCAGCTTGTGAGGTCTTCTCCTTTTCTCGTTAATGGGCCAGGTCAGGGCTGAACACTCCATATGTCTAACACAGCTTCCCATTATTCAACGGGAACCCAACTTGTACTGCACCTTTCTTTACGAGTTCATCACATCCTATATGCAGTCATTATCTATTTAATTCTTTAAGCAGCGTTTAACCGAGTAAATTGTAGTACTCTGTTCAATATAATGTTATTATGAAAAATGATCCACTTATTCCCGATTAGTGGCTTTTCGACTTGTATGCTGTACAAGACATCGAGATAGGTAAATTGCCTGTGTCTTCTGAGCCTCTTTCATAACTACTAAAACCCTATCGCTTTTATGACATTGTAACTTGCGTTCAGTGTACTGGGAGAATACATACTGCCTTCTTCTACATGATCCTAGTAGATTATTGAAGTACGCGTAGGGATAGCTGAATAGCCCAAAACCATTCAGCGAAACCCGCCCTCACAGAAAAAGTTCACTTCTTTTCGATAGGGCCAACGAATATCTCCTACAAAACTATGCAACTGCTGGCAAGACACATTGAGCCGAGAAAATTAGTGGTGTATAGTCCCAGTTGGATCAATTACAACTATAAACCTTTACTTTTGGAATTTAAAAAATTAAATTCTTCCTGATAACTTTAGTTTATAATTCTTTTTGGGATAATACACCCTTCATTTTTTACCGACCAAAAAAAATTATTTAAATTATCACCTCATGTTTTCTCCTGTAAAATTACACAAAATCCGAAAAAAAACCTTTAAAATGCTCCAAAATTTAAAATAATTTTGTGTGTATAGCCACCATTTGGTATCTTGTTGTACTTGACTCGTATTCAGCCTCAAACGGAGGCACAGAGTTCGTGACAAATATATAGGAGATGGTTTTTCGAAATTATCGAGAACTTGGACATGTGGAGTCTCATTCGCCTACATTTTGGGTGAAAAATTCAGGTGGGTCTCGAGAGTCGAAAAGAGAAGGGAGGACATGTGAATCAAAATGGGTATGGATATCAACTTCTTAAATTTAACACCCGCTCTGGAGACCTCAAAGAATGCGCTAACATGATTTCTAGAATAATAAAAACTTGTGAAATTCCTCTTAATCTCCAAATTCTTCAGAGTTGATTCGTTCACGGACGAACATTTCAAGGAAATAAGGAAAGTAGGGGTTGAACACCCGTATGAACTTTTTCGAGGATTTTATTTAAGAAAAAACGCAGCCTCCATCTACCCCCTGTTTTGAGGCAGTAAATAGTACTTCTAAGTAGACAAATAGATTGAGAATTTTTTCAGATATATATTTATTCAGAGTTAAGACGAGACCAAGTGTGAACGCCAATTCGTCTTAGATGTACCCTGAACGCATTCTCTCTGGTAAAGTTTGATGACAAAATTCCCTCTACGAGCAGGACCTTCTTAAGAATAGTTAGCCGCTGAAGAAATTTCGAACTAGCATAAAGGGTGGAGGAAAGGAAAAACAAAATACGATTTAACGAGATGAAGTTCGAATTCGATTCAAAATGTATTCACAGTTTTCCGAGACCAGGAGCAGCGTTTCGAACACGGAGCAATCAGCCTCAGTCTGTTACGGCGGTAATGAGTTGTCATTAGGAAACACGAGTTCCACTTGCCCCCTTCGTGCTGTGCATCACGGCCCTGGGTCACGCTAATGTGAACATCAAGACCCTGAGGTCAGCCTAACCTAGAAATAATCTTCAGAATTAGAAGATAATTTGTCGAAGGGTTGGGACTAAATATCCTAAACCAACGTAATCAAGGTGTAGTTTTTTTTTTTTTTTTTTTTATTTTTAACCAACGGGTATTGTCTCACTCATCCACACGTTGTTGTCGGGGTCAACATTGTATCAACTTAGTGAGTCATTTGAATAACAGCGATTCACTTAAGGCCTTGCAACTCCTGAAACCTACCTACCATCTCCTTTCTTAAGAAAGATGTTCATGATACGAACAAGATACAATGAACTATTTCCAACATAGCTTTAAATACATCCACATGTAAGTACCATCTGATTATTTAAGTTGAACCTCACCTCACCCAGATATTTAGGGCCCTTACACCATATTTGTACCGTTTGATTTATCAAGCGTAGTAAACAGCTTATTTTAGAAGGGCTGATGTTTACGCGGGGGAAAGTAGTGATTGTGAGAGAAATTTTACGATCCACTAAATTAATTATTTTCAACTAAATTTCTACGCTTCCTCGTGAGACAATCTTCAGACAAAACTCATAAGCTTTGATAGATCATAAAATATTGAAATCGTAATTTGCCCTCTGCCGCGTCGTAAAAACGATCAAAAACACACTACATAATCCAATTTAAGTTCTAAGTGTTCACCAACGCAAATGTGCCGATAATTTCTCCAAAGAAAGTCGACGACATTCCTCATAGCGTGGTGATATTTCATCAGCAAGATTGATAGCAGGAGAAAGGCCTTTTCGCCAACATTTTTTCCGTGGCGATTATAAAACATAACGCGCCGGATCGACTTAATAAATTTCTACTTCAAGATAGAAGCAAAACACGGCCATTACATCGTATTCGTCTTATACATGGGCATAAGCAATTAAAAGAGAATTAATACGAAGGTGGAAGAAAATGAAAGCGAAATTCCCTTGTGACTACGCAGTTTGCAGACAAATATTATCGAGCTCTGAGTGAGAAAAGTTTGGATAATTAACCCTAAACATTGCTTTCTATTTGATTGGAATAATTTACCGTAACGTATAAGGCCAATTCACAGCTTATAGACACCAACACATATGTTATATTGATATTAATTTAGTACACAAAGAAGCCGATAGAGACAAAGCAACGGCATTCGGGAAAAAACTTAAGGACAAATATTTGCATTTAGGGACATTTCAACTTCTTATGAAGTGTTTTCGAGAATATAAATGGAGAATCATTCTAAGAATTCACCTTCATTTTGGGTCTTCAGGGAGAAGTACGCCATTTGTATTCCGCGCCTTTCCAACTTCTAACAATTTTAAGTCTCCCGTTGTCCATGTGTTTATCGTTTCCTGTTTGGATTTTGTTATCCTCTCGAAGACAAAATCCAGTTGGAGAAAGGATGCGGTGCCCATATTAAAGAGTCTTTCGCTCGAACCCTCGACTAGCCCACAAACTATCGAAATTCCTGCCTGAACCTGTCGTGTCCATACATCTCTGAAAGAACTTTACGAGGGTTCCCAGCCGTAAATTTCAACTATAAAGGGGCAAACGTTCCCAAGAGAATTGTGTCAATGGGCCTGAAGTGACTGATCCGTTTTGACTGGTATATTATGCTATAATTGTCTTCCTCGGGGCGTGGTAAAGGACATATTACGTCTCGATCGCGCTTCAACTGTAAACGTAACCGCTTCTTCGTGATTTAATAAGATGAAGGAAGAAAAAGTGCAATTTTTATGCCGTCGAGCGGTTCGCGAGAATTGCGTGAGTGGTTCGGGTCAATTAGCGAATTATCTGGATCATGGAGGCCGTTGCGACGACGTTCTCTGCTTCCTCTTATAATTCCTCGCTGAGCCCAGGGATTTTCCAGAGGTTCACCACATTCAACGGAAATCAGACCAAATGCGAATGGGCTCTAATCGTACCGGGTTAACGTACGTAAGCCGACCTGTAAGCCTCTGTTATCTTACAATCCCAAGTAAGGAAATGAAGATGGGTAGCCATGACAAAATAAATGAATATTTTACTTAATCCGCTTATCTTCGGCTTTGAACACGGAATTAGTGGTCATTTTAAATGCTCGTTCACAGCTGACCCTGCAGTCAAAATTTCAACCGTGCAATGTTGAACTTGATCCACATTTAATGACATCAATATTGAATGAGTTCAATGACGCACGGTTACCGTGGATGTCTGAGGAAATAGAATCATCCCCTAACCGTAAAAGGCAAATGACGCAACGGAATCCCTAAGAAGAGTCAACATTTGGAAGCAAACCAAGCTTGGAATCTCAGTCCAACGGTAAACTGCGGTGAATGAAGACATGAAGGGAACTTCGTGCAAGGTTTTGGAGAAGTTGGTTCACCACATTATGAGTGGTATGTACCCAAAAACTATCTGATTGTTTAATCAGACGACAATAATCAATCAACATAGATATTTCACCACATAATTGACTAACTCGGTTCGTGTATTTTATCGGTTTGGACGATGAAAAATAATTCTACTGAACGGATCCCCGTGTGCCACGAACACTACAACTTGATAGCGTTTATCATCAACAAGGCGCAGGAAGCGCTTGGGCGATAAAAAGTAAAAATAAAAAGGAAGCGTTTGATTGAGATACAGTCGCGTGAGGATGACCTCCTCATGTGTCGACGACTTCTCAATATCAGTAAATTACTCGTACAAATTAAACGGAGGAGAAAAATAAACCAAAGCGATTTCCATTCTAAAGCAAAGAACGATTAATGAAATCTGTTTTGATTTAGAACTGATCTTTGAGGTCAATAACTTTCGTATTTTCCTGGCGTTTTCATCTCCGTGGTGATAATGTTGATTGTATTAATATTCATAAATATATTTAGTGCTTCTTTGAGGGATCAGAAGCTTCCACATTGAATTATTTACACAGTACTTTATTAAATATTTCCCGTGCTATTACGTTTATTAAGAGGATCGAGATGCGCGAGGGGGGAGGGGATTGGGGTGGAGGTTTATTAGAAGGTGGGGTGGATTCATCAAAAGAGAACCAAAAAAACAAAAAAACGCGCAGAGTATATTTTTGAACGATCTTATATAACGAGCGATATTCCCTACGATTTCCCAACCTAAAGTAACATTTTAAAAACAACTTCCAAACGTTTCAGCGGAAAAACTCTGAAGATTTTTCCATTTCACCCCACAACAAGAACACGGTTCATATTATATCTCCACCATCTTGGCACGGCTAGCGTCGAATTTCCTCTTTTCCTTATTTTTCCCGCTCCGACGAAGCTTAGCATGCAAATGAGATGACACAGGCTAGCAGAATGGCTCTACAGTTCAACGGAAGGTATATCAAAGCTCTTTTCTCCACTCTTTCCCTCTGATGTGATAAATTATGAGAGCTCATTCGTATTTTTTGAGTTCTTCGAGTTGTTATTGTGTCGGTTCCTTTTTCAGAGCTGTCGCGATTATTTAGAAAATAGTCCGACCTTTATCTCGAGGGCAGGCTGTAAATTTTACGGTCATGTGAAAAGTTGAAATGTAGGAACAGGCACATATTTTCTTCACCACTCAGTATCTTATTCAAAAATTGATTGAAATTTCCTACGACAGTTGTACCAGATGATATCCTTATTTGGCCACAATCTCATCCGAAATCTTGTAGAACAGTATTTGTGCGTGACTGACTCACCGAAACCCGCATAAATGTTTCAACAGATGATTTACGCGTTTAGCTTGTTATTCAACAGGATGGAATGATATTCTCGATTCTGTCCCGCGAAGGGACTTCCTCGCCCCACCTCCGGTTCTTCAGCTCAGAACACGTAAACAAGCAAGACCCCTGTCGTTCTGAGACCTTGAAAGCCCGTTGTACGAGTGTTCTGTTCCGGTCATAGCCAGCTGTTTCCGCCCGTGGGTGGTTGGTAAAGGTTAGAGCTGAAAGTCACCACAGCTTTATTCTAACTATGTTATTCAGCTGCGAAATAATTGTGAACATCGGCTCCTGACTATAATTTTTCACAATAATAACACACAAGAACACCGGAGTTCATTGGTAACTAAAAAGTGCTGCATATTACTCCACAACGGTTTATTATTCCTCAGAGTAAGAGTATGGGGAAAACAGTGACTTTGGAGTGTCCTGGACTCATTCCAATCGATTCAGCGACCAACGTTCAGTAAAAAATGATACTTCACACACCTAACTACCTATAAAACTCGAAACCCATTTTTGAAATTGGTAGGTAGGTACTCATTTCGATCCATACCCATTTTGAGTGGGCACCAATCGGTCTGGGATCCTTCTCAACGGATTCAGCGTCTGATATTTAGTGGAAAAGGAAACCCTACATGCCTAGTTTCCATAGAGACCGAAAATCGAGTTTCAAAGAACACATTTTCCACCCATACCCTTCCCAAATCTGGTCCGATTGGGGTACAAAGTTTCGAGGAGCAACTGGACATTAATGTAACGCATGGACAGGAATAGTCACCCCTCCGACAGATATAACCTGATAACGCTTTCTGATAAGAGGTCAAATATTGATCAGCAACACGATAGCAAATCGGTTAAGCGTCACTGTTTCAGTATTATGAACAATGAATTGCTGATGAGTAATCAAATATAAAAAATGTAAATGCGTTTCTCTTTGGGTGAATTCAGGATCCGATTCGGCTTTGATATCTGTGGAGTGTTTTGATCACCAATACGACAAAATCAAATAACGCGACTCGCATAAGTCATCTACTGACCATCAGATTGTACTGTTCCATTTATATAAACCTACACTTAATCTCTTCCCTCTGTAAAGAATGTCTTCAATCTGTTGTAGGAATCTCTTCGTTCAAAATAAATCAATTTTTTGTACTACAACGTTTTTTCAACATTGAAGAAAAAATTCCATGTTCCTCAAACCGAATATTTGAGACATTATTTTCATAGATTTCTCGTATTTTTGTTCTTTTTAGCTTATATGTGAACTTTCTCTTTATAAGTGAACAAAATTTCAGGTATTCCTACGGGATTGGAATGCGAGGTACGTACAAGGATGATCTTCAGAGCAATATTTTGAACACTTGACAGGTCACAACGCGGTTTTTTCCTCGTTCTCATCCAACTGAGAGAAAGTGAGCTCATGGCACCATGTTTAACTAGAGGCTGCAGGCTATGTATCAAAACAGAATCGATGAATGAGCGTCTAACAAAGCTATGGAGGGGGCCGAGACGAGGCGGCATTTCTCATCAACAACCAGCTCACAGGGAAAAGATGACTATTTTTTTCTTCTCTTCTATTTTTAAATACGTTGCAGGCCATTGTGGTATAGATACCACTTTCATCCACCAGTGTGAAGATTCATAGATGTAGAAAGTAATTATTTCACTCTCTCTGTACGTCGTGTCAGACCTTACCGGGAGTCCTGTCTGTCTCGAGACGACTGTTATGACATAGCTTCGTTCGTCATCGTATACTGATTTCCTCTGAAGATGTAATTTGGACTGCCAACTTGAATGGGGGGAGGGGGGTTGACTTCTCAAATGAACGATGCCGCCAACAACAATAAGCGTTCCTAGTCGACAAATTGAAATCCTCTCATGCTCATGAATATATTATCCGGAGTCCAAGAGAGAACAATAAACACTCGGTAATTAGGAACAACGACGTTTCAAAGTATTTGAGTAGAGAGACGCATGCGCTCCGGGTTCATCAACTTGGGTGGCACTATAATTACGTCCAGCACCAAGAAACATCCTTTCAACGCTCAAACTTGTTACTTGTAATTCTATTTTCTTTCTTTTTCGTTCACATTTCTCTATGAGTAAAAAAGTTATTGAATAAATTCCACTTGGATAGCATGGATTCAATGCATGCGAAAGAAGAATAACAATTACTGCCATCCGGTCAAAACCTTCTCCCTTCACGTTTTATATACAATGTAGAGTGGGGATTTCCTAATTGGAAATGTCACCGATCTCACCAGCCAGGCCGAAAACTGCTCCACACACAGGACTCCATTTTAGGCCAAGATGGTGCCAACTGTGTAGATCCAGCATGGAAGCAGCAATATGATGTACAATATGGGTCGTAATTGACAATTTTATAATTTGTCTTTGAAATTTCGAGGGGCTTATGCGAGTGGGGTATAATTGTGATCGCAGAACCGATCAAAATGGAGCCGAAACCGATTACTGCACATTGAAAACGTTCTCATTATGATTCCAAAGATACAATTTTGTCTACGATCACGATCTACTAATAATAATCTGAGTCTCTGGCATGTAAAAGATGTATTTTAGCCAGTCCGATCAGTAGGACCAATCTCGATATTTGCAAATCAATCGAACGGAACTCTACCAGGATACCTATTCATTTCTTCTTTCATTTCCAATTTTTCGAATACCCAAATCAAGTCTTAGATAGATAGAAACACTCAAGCGCTCCAAAATCTTTTAGATGGAATGTAGTACGTATAAGCTCATGAATAAACACGGACCTCGGCAAAGGCAATCTTCCTAATGGATTTGACGTAGACGTAGATGAGCAACTACGTACGTACCTATGAGTCTGAGAGAGATTTGAATTCCTTACTGGCGCCTTTTCCATTTTATCCGGTTTTGTCTATCATCGTGTCCTCGACCTGTTTTGCCTCGCAGATTTCTCTCCCCACTATCATGCAAAGATTACCCTAAATACACCTCCCAACGATAGTAATAGAGAATAGAAATGACGTGTTCGACTCGCGCTGTTGACTATGACCTCAACTGTCTCACAGAGGTAATGATGACTCTTTTTTTAGGAGATTGTAAGGATTCAAATTGTGTTGAAAGATAAACCATTGGTCAAAAAGTTACTTACAAATCGGTTTGAACAACTGTGGTACTCACCTGAAAAGAGGATAACTCAATGAGAAACAATAAATTGATCGTAACAGGAACATGAAACGCCAACTTGGGGCGCTCATACTATAAATCTTCAGATTTTATCAACACAGTCGCTGTAAATATGATGTCCTAAGTGTTCGTCCAGCTCGAACAGCGCAACTGTAGACGCATAACCTGAAATATAGCGCAGCGGATCAAGGCAGTACGATGGGAAGAAGTAGGTCGCCATCTAACGAACTTGTCCGTAGGCTGATTGCAATTATGACAGAATCGCATTATGGCCAGGGTCGTAACAATTGATCAACAAGTCGAAAGCAACTAAATATAAATTTATGACCATTCCTCCGCATCGAATACTTAATTAAGTTCGAAAGGGTGATCACTTGGTAGTTGATCGTATTTTTAACGCCATAGAAATTACATTCAGGAATGTAATGCCACCAGCGGAATAATAGTTTGATGAACCGACCGTTGCCTAAATTTACTACACCTCAAGTTAGGGAGATAATAATTGCTTTTTCAGCAGATGAACAGGGATGAAATCTACCTTCTCTAGAGAGGGCACCTCATGCAGTATAGTTTTCCAAACTTTTCCAACAAATATATCTATTAATATAGTTAAAAGTGGTTATCTGAGTCTCTCTGTCTATCTGTCATGTTTAGTGGACTCCTAAATGGAATAGAATAATTATCAGTGCAAGTTACGTATATCATATTCAAGCCAAAGTTGCGTGCAATGCCCAACTGTACACAAAACTTCCGAAAAGAGTTACCAAGCGGGGGGGTGGCTTCAAGCAGGTCTTCCCCCTACTGACTGAGAGCTACCAGGACCCATACACTGACAAAAAGAATCGTTGAACCCAATTGACGAACACAGCGATTGAAAATCAGTGGTCATGCTAGTTCAATAAATAATGTGATTCTGAGGGCTCGTTCAGCTGAATAGTTTGCGAACCGAGCCTCCGTGCTCAAGTAGGTGGGCAAGTTTCCCGGCAATGCGGTTTAGAGCTTCGTTGACAGATTCCATTATAAGGTCACGGAGAAGGCCGTGATACAAGATGTACCGCGCGGCATTTACTTTACATTTAGTCTCGGCTGTCACTCGGTTGTGCTTATGTGGAGACAGTTTGCTGTAAGAGTGATCCAGGCATGTTATAAACAGGCTTTCGGAGGATCTGAATTAATAAATGCGAGTGCAACCTCCCTTCCAAACATAGGGAGTCGTTGGTTTCGTAGCAAAGATTCCGTAGAACTCTTTCTGTTATACCGTGTTGAAAGGAAGTTCCACCAACAGTATTACAGTAGCCTCTTCCTTGCCAAGGGCTAACTGACCAATCTATGAACACTTCAAGCCTCGAGGAATCTCCCATACAAGCACGAATAAATCAATTTTGTCACACAATTTTTCGCAGAGGTTGTTACTGTTTCACAACCCTAAGACTACAAAATTAGGTCCCTCGCCATAATTTTGACCATCCTCCCTCAACCGTGCGTGTATCACCTATTACCAACAGCTTTGTTTTCAACTTGAAGAGGGCTGAATTATATTTTGTTAGAGTCATGACAGGAAGTCAAAATCACAACCATAAAAAACGGGTCAAACCTCGGCAAAGGTAGAAAGAAAGAAACGACTGTTTCGTAGTTGCGAGTGACGTAAGGCCGACAACTATTACGAAGAACATGCAAAAAGCATTACGGACGATCGCAAAATCCTCTCCGTTGAAGAAAGCATCGAAAACCAATTCGCCGATTTCCTCGAAAAGAAATGTACAAGATTGGCAGAGAGATGAAACCTCCGGTGTATCAAAGCGATGTTTACCTCAGAAATGAACTCCGGTTGCGTCACGAGCCGAAAATTTCATATCCGAACAAGGGAGACACGAGCGAAAACTTTGCTGATACACTAACCAGGTAAACACGGAGGATGATTACATCCAGGTTTCGCGAGAGGAGCCCGGTTATTCAGTTGGCTAGGAAATGCAAATGGGAACGATCTGGGTTCATCCTGCCGAGAGTTGGCGGTGTTTATTCAAGACTCAACCTTTTCGACATGATAGGGTCGAAGAGAAACTTTGGTACAAAACTAGAAATAGAACAAATATACATAGTATGTCAAATCCACTTTATTGAGCAGAGGGAAGGCAGCAGGCCGCCAATTATAGGTATAGTGAATGTACTCCAGCCGGTTTTTAATTGTTCCTATTAATGTCTGTCGTATTATGATTTGTAATAATGCTACTCAAGTCCTGAATAATATGAATGTTATACAGCTATTTTTGGCCACAAATAATATTTTATACTTTTCTATTAGTCTTCAGAGTATTTCATCGACTCAAACCAAGCTCCTTTTACGTGTGCAACTTTTTGAAAATTGGAATTTATTCAACTTTCAAGAATATGAATAAATCGACATAATAAATTTTTATAAAATATTTCCATTTTAACTTGTTTTGTTCCTACATTTACAGGTATAATACTCAAGGACCAACTTCATAAAAAGAATTGCTCTACTAGTTTTGAATCATTTTTAGCATAATTTGTTCATATTTTAATTGAATTAGCGTGAGATTTGTGTATTGTTTGGTAATTACACTTGTTCCTCGAATAAGTTTATGTATACTTATAATTTAAACAATTTCATAAGCCAAAATGTCTGAAAATTGATCTTGAACAAACACAAACAATTATCAAAGGGCGCTATCATTTTGTCCGTCTGGTGACCTCAAAGAACGTTTTATGCTCTCGTTCTACACTAAACTAATTAGGAAAATAGGGGTGGTTCACTCAATAAAATTATTGTAGCACGAAAATTATAACATGTGTGCGTTAGGAGAAACAGGAGAATTAACACAGGGCGATCCCTGAGGTCGTGCGAATACCACGAAATCTACCTACTTTCTTTCCATCCGCCTGCGGGTTTTTTCGCGGTATTTAATCGCCCGTTAAGCTTAATTATTTAACTCCGCAGGGTCATGAGCTCATCTCCTCATTACTCGGGAGCTTCTAACGCCTCGCGAATCGCACATATGGTAGCTCGTACGGACCTTACGACCCTTTTGCACGATTGGTGAGCTTTCTCTTGAGTCTCGGTAGTTTTTTTTTCATGTTGCGAAAATCTTTTTAGTTGATAATTTCTCTCTGACTTATCTTAGATAGTGTAACTGCCGAAATACACTTTCTCGCTTGGCCTGTCAAGAGGCGATGAGCACGAAATGAACGGCCTGCAGACAACCGAACGTAATACCAGACTGGCAGTGTTGATTTTATTTAATTTCCTGGACAGAAGCTTAGTTGATTCAAATCCCTCTATACTCCTTGATCGGATCACAAACAGATGGGTAGGAACTGCAGAACGAGCTGATGACTGGAAAGTACCTTCCAGCCTAGTTTTTTCCCAATCTTGGACAAAATAACCTCAAAATTTACTTCTATTATTTAGTGATAGATGACAATGAAACCTTTTTTTTGAAGATATTCCATCGACGGGTTGAATTCGACAACCGCTCCGTAAGTATTTTATCTTACAATGTTGAGGGAAATAATTATCACATTTTTGAAAAAGAAAGTGAGGGTTACCAGGAGTTTCTTAGTCCGCATACTTTCAAAGAGAAGGAACCGATAACAGAGTCATAGATTAGCCGTAGTTGGATGCAAGATATGTTATTACCTACATACTCGTAGTATTATAGGGGATGCGAGTACCTACAATTAAACATAATAAATTCTCTTTGTCGGTCCCTCTTTTGGCATAAGCCTTCACATCCTCTTTTACTTTGAAGCGCAATAAAACCCGCTAAATTGGCGCAATGTCATTTTGCTGAACAAATCAGTTTTCTAAGAAGGTTCTCCATCGAGAGGCAGGCGGCTCCGTTAAACCTTCGGCAAAGGATTGTAACGGTGATGAGCAACGTTTTTACGGCTAAGGTGAACTCCATTCAAGACACTGGACACTTCTTCGAGTATAAAATAATATTATGGTTCCTGGCCAACCGAGTGTTATCAACGCGAGTAATCTAGCGGTATAGTGGTCGATTCTTCTTGAACGCGGGCGGATCCTTTTTCAGATGTTTTACGATAATAGCGCTCATGATTTCTCTTCGATGGGCCTCTAGAAAAACCGTAAAGGTCCCACATCGGTACATAGGTGAGATCGACAACTTCTAACTGCACGTATTTTCGAATGACTTGGTGTTTCTTACGGTCAAATTACACTCCGAGCTTCCTTACTTCGTTCTACATTCATAGGGACTTCCTTGATTAACTTAAATTTGTGTGATTTTCTCCTACCTTTCTACCTGTGGCCTCGTTTAGAACTATAAAGTTGTACGTGAAATGAACGAAACCGAAGCAATGTTTTATGAGCTGGTCAAAAGATCAAACAGCGACTCTCACGTGGATTTTCTTAAAATCGTGGTTTCCTTGGTGGATAGGTCGAGCGCTATTCCCCAAATTTATTTCCGGGTTAGGTAGTATTCTCGGCGCATGCAAACAACGACCATGTGGTGTTCATTAGCAACAATTTTATGAATTGATTGAGCCTCATTCACAATCAACGTTCGGTTTTGAGATAAGTAAAGTGCTCATGAATAGAATCGATCAACGATCTGACATCAACGCGTGTATGAACAGTACCCCTCATAATGGAGACTTCATTGAGGGGTGTTGGATTTTAAAGAGAAATTTCCACACCACAAAAATAACCATGGTCGAAGAGGGGAACCGGCTCCAATCTGGTAAGACAGCTGTGAGGAAGGGCAGATGTGAAGGACTTTTGTCAAGCAGGTGCGTTCTGGGGCACCTGGTCTTCTCCTTCGAAACTGGCATTTCAAGTCGACAGACACGCGTTCAAGGAGACTATTTTTCGGTCAGGATCGTTTTCAAATGTGTCGCAGGTGACGGGGTCAAGTGTGACGGTTGCAGTGGGCTAACTGGTCGGACCAATGACCAGAACGTCACCAGAAAACACTACGCCAGAAAAGGTGTAAAATTTTAAAATACCGTACCCGTCGGTTCCGTGTTCATTTTAGGGTAAGAGGACCATTAAATATGACTTCATAGGTGTGGTATCGGAGAGTCCTAGCCAAAATATTGCTTGATATCTACAAGTACTTAGTTCTCCTGCTGAAATTTATCCGAAACTGAGTAGTACTAAAAAACGCTGCAAATTCGTTCACAGGGGTTGGTTATTCCTCCGGAAAACGGAGACACATTCCAATCGATTCATCGTCCAAAATTTAGTAGAAAATGATAACCCATATTCCTATGTTCCAGAAATCTCGAAAACTCATTCTCAAAATAGGTAGAAAGATAAATATTTTGACCCATAACCTCTTACGGCGGGGCGACAATCGTTCCGGGACGAATCTCATTGGATTCAGCGTCCATAATTTAGTCAAGGATGATACCCCACACGCCAAGATCGCCGAAAATCTCGAATATCTATTTTTCAAAATACATATTTTGATCCTCACTCCCCCAATTTTTCCGATTTGTTCTGGAGTCGGAGAACCCGTAAAGATCAAATAAGTCGGAGTTTGAATGACGTTGAGCGGGGGGGGAAAATCATAATAAGGAACCTTACCGTCGTATATGTACTAGCAAGGACACCAAACTTGGGAATTACTTGAGAGTTCAATCTTGAGAGAACACTTGAAGACGTCGTTACAACCCCATTGAAGGGAAAAACCGACGAAATCTCCGTGTTTTCTGACTCAAGTATCACTCACGTTTGGAGAGCGGCACCTAACAGTACTCCACGATGAGTATCGTGCAGTCGTTAAAAATACACCAATTAGTTCGTAGCATGTTGCGAGACTAATTCTAAATTTCGGCGTGGTATTTGAGCCTTTCGGGAAAGTATACTCCAAGCTAGGAACGAATTCTGTACCGTCTATTTATAATACTTATCGAAATTGATGGGTAGACGCCACGGTTTCACTCTTAACGAGTGGGGTGTTTCATGTGTCACGTGCAATGCCGTGACTACCCTTCTTTTCAAGGGAGAATGATCCGAAAATAGCCGCGAGAAGATTGAAGCTGAAAACTTCGGAAAGGCGGCATCGGCCAGAAAAAAGAGCCTGACCTCGAACTTTCAGGTGCCTATTATACTTATTAGGTAACTTATTACGGAGAGCGTAGGTAGCCACCCGCGAAGAAATTTCTCAATTTTGCTTCCACCACGTACTAATCCGTCCAAACGCGATCCGGCAACGTGTCATTATTCCACGGTTTGGTTGTAAAACTCGAATCGACTGTGATGGGCGATTGATTGTCTTGTTTCAACGCCGCCTTCTTTTGATTCGATCAGATATCTTGACGAAATCGACATTTTCATGAAGTCAACGAACCCTACTACATCAACAAGATGTTCTGAATCTTACTTTCGTTCGGTCAAGATTGTCAAGCCTAGAATAGACTATACACCCATCTTTATTGTTTTGGGTGTGAACGCACAGATAGGTAAACACTACAGGTTGTGGTCAGTCCTATCGCAAAACCCCAGAGAAGAGCACCACTGATGCAAGTTCTCAATGGAAAAATAACAAGGCATTACCGGAAAAAATTGAAAAATGTATATTAAATTTAAATAAATGAATAAAACAATATTATACCTAATAAGATTTCATAACACAATAAAATCAGATTTTGTAAAAATAAAATTTAAACAAGAATAGATGTATCAATTATATATAAGTCGTCTTTTATTAAAAAAAAAAAAAATAGGAAAACTGAAGAACAGCAAAAAAACTAGAAGGAAACATCATCAGCATTTTTTCATCAAATACGGGTGCAACAAGTAAGGATTTTTGAAATTCAAGAACCTGCAGTCGTTCATGATGATAATCCCAACGATTTCTCAGAACGTTCGTCCGTTGAATTTCGGTTTAAAAACATCGACCATTTGAGCCAAAATTCATCGACGGACTTATGACCAGACGCGACTAAAGTCGAACTGGAAGCAGTTCGTTTACCTTTAAGGAGCTGTTGTTTATGATGCATATGGCGTGAAAATCGCTGTTACTGTTTGGTTAGCGTTAACAGAGATGCACGATACATAAAGGGGTGGTAATAGTATCATAAATGTGGAGTCTGAAATACGTTGCACCTTAATTTTCCGAAGGGTCTTCAGATAGAACCAGTAATAATCAATCATAATGGCCAATTTCGCAGGTAGAAAATTGTTTAAAAATTTTAAATTTTTTTCAGGGACATCTTTCCGGTCCTTGATACTTTTCAGCTCGTTCGGCCTAAATGTGGAGAGGGCATGGATAAAAATGTGTTTAGTTTTGGAGTGTGTTCTTTGAAATTTCTGACGCTGAATCTATTGAGATGGGTTCCAGATCAATTGGCGCCACCGGAGGCGGGTATGGGGTAAAATAAGTAACAATCTACTTATTTTGAAAGTGAATTATCGAAATATTTGAGGACTTGAGCGTGTGGGGTATCATTTTTTATTACTTTTGGAAGCTGAATCGACTGAGATGGGCCCCGGAACGAACGCTACTCGCTACCTATTGGACGAGGGGCTGGGTCCAAAGAGGTATTTTGAAAATGTGTTTTTCTAGGTTTTTGAGGTATCATTTTCCTCTACATTTGGGACGCTGTATCGATTGGAAGGAGTCCTGGACACTAACATTTTCCCTATACTCATGCTCTAAGGAATATCAACAGATTGTGGAGGAATTTGCAGCATTTTATATAATTCTTCTATAATTTACATGTATGTGTAAGAGTATAATGTGTTACCAATGGATGGAAGAATATCTTCTGTCGACGTAACTCCGAATCATTGTCATGATGCACAAACACAGTCACTTCGCGATCACATCACCTACACCTAACGGCCTTTTGTCGTTGTATTTTGATCGTGATTTATGAACAAAATTGTTCGATCGTCAACAGCGAGCAGCGGCTGAATGGCGACTGGCGGTACGTCTGTTGAATACGAACGGGCCCCTTCCTGGGCTTCCAGTGGTGGGGAGGTTTCCACAAGGGGCCCGCGGACCCACGGTACCTGCGACAGAGCTGGGGCCCCTGTTGCTAGGTCCTAACTTGTATATTCAATGAGCCGGAGCCAACTCAAGCTTCATCAAAGCTTAGGAAAATGAAGGCATGATATCGAGTAGCCTCCAAGCTAAAATACCCGGTTATCGAAAACATTTCCATGAAGAGTAACCTAAATTTGTATATTCTGTCAGGCACAATTCATTCATGAATAACCTGTCCCACAGAGTGGACTCCTAGACATGTATACGATCGACGGCAAAGGGCATTGAATATAAAGAAACATTCTTTTCAGCGATATAAGGGTTCTCGTCTAGTGCCATATCTCACGATCACGTTTCGTATAGGAGCAGAAATTCTCACGAAGCGCGAGTAAAAGTAAAAGTTCACGATTTTGTGACGAACGTTTACGCAAAGTTTATTAGGGTTGATCCGTTATGCGAACGCGAAGTTACGAGAGCCTCTATTTTTTCCCCGATTGAATTCAAATTAAATAACACTAAAGCTCTCGATATAATCAAAGTCGTCATAAATCAAGTTCTCCCGCTTTCAAACAATTCGACGTTTAGATCTGATTGGTCGCTCAGTTACATCGTAAACCGACCCGGAAAAATAAATCCTTTGTTAAGAGGTATGAACGTGGACTGTACCGAGAGGACCCCTGGCGATAAACGTAACTCACTGTCATCAGATAGTCATCCCTTCACCTAGTAAAGATTGGGATTTAGCTGTGAAATTTTGGCTGTGTTCCAGCTAGGTGCACT
Organism: Cyrtorhinus lividipennis; assembly: GCA_019603395.1. Lineage (NCBI taxonomy): Eukaryota > Metazoa > Arthropoda > Insecta > Hemiptera > Miridae > Cyrtorhinus > Cyrtorhinus lividipennis. Next base: position 8,042,273 of record CM034003.1, on the reverse strand, counting down.
AGACCTGAAATATTTAAATACTATCGTATGAATGTTGTATTGATTTTATGCATTCATTTTTTCTTACTATACTTTCCAATATTATTTATTTTACTTCATTTTTCGCTGATTAGTGGAGATTCGGTGCTGCATGATTCTTCTAGAAACTTCGTTGAGTTTACCTCTCACAGTATAAGAAGAGAGAGAAAAAAACCTTCGCTTGTGTGGTCCCGTTCCAACTGTGGGCGAGCTGGAAACAATCGCCTGCACAACCTGCGTCGGTACCATCGTTCGAAGAACACCCAATAATAAGGCGCCATTGCAGATTTGAATCGACATTTCGAAGTTAGCAAGCTACAACATCACGCTAAATAAATAGAACGGGAAAAAATTCAGATGTTGCCGGTAGCAGAAATTATTTGAAAAAAAGTCGAGAAACTGTTCATTGAAGAAGAAGTTTCAAAAATCTCCTGACTATCAAACCAGGATATATTTCTAATTCTCATCGCCTCTGCGGGAAATTAAAAAGGCTGAAGCTTTTGTGTTGAGAAGTCCCGCAAGAAAAAGACTATCGCCCACTGACTTCCTTCCCCGCAGACTGTTTTTGAAGAAGACAATCAGTCGACGTGACATTCTAATGATAGGGGCCAGGCTTCGAGGAGAGAATCAGGCGCCTTCAAACAATAAAACATTTTTAATAAGCCATCCAACGGTGTAAATGCCGAAATGTTGACAAAAAATACAATAAAACGACTCAGAGAAATCATCGGAGTGTACCTACCACTCCATGAAATGATCAGTTTTTAGAATCAAAGAAGTGAAGGTAATTAAGGAAACTTCTCGAAAGGCGACATCAAAGAAGCACTTCTTCAGTGTTGCGATATTAAAAAATTCGCATCAAACTTATTTCCTTGAAAGAACATGCTACGACATTTCCTACGACATTCATTATAGTCAAACCTAAAAACCGCTTATCGAAAAAGTCGGAAATTCACGATAAGATAAGATTTAGGACACAAGCCAAAAAGGTGGAAAAGATGGCAAGCCCTTAAACTAGCTGGGGCACTACCTTTAGTATCAAGATTTTTACTATGAAAAATCGAAGTGAATTCTACAGCCTGTACCTGCAAGCAATCATCAGGTTCACGATACAATCTCAACGATAAGTAACTCTGGTTTGGACTATAAAATGTTAACGGGCTGAAAAGTTTTGAGGACCAACTAGAGCCAAAAACAGTCCCTGACCTTAGACACCTTAAACCCCCCTCTCCCTGATGGGCCGAATTGGAGAGATTGATTATTTGCATGCATTCAAGGAATGACCAACCAAAAATAATAATCATTCACTTTTCAATGTTGTTCTCTATCAAACAATGTTTTTACAAGCGCTTGTTGTTTGCTTGAATAGTTACGTCGATTTTAGGGCCCGCTAAGAATCGAGAAATTTCCACGTGAAAACAAAAACGCTATAAAATCCATCGTGTGAACTCCAACAGTTGAATCATCACCTCCTTTGTTTTCCGTTTTCAACGCAAACTTACCATCGTTTTTATTAACCTATTTTGTGTTCTTATAGAGCAAAAGTGATTAATTTGAAGGATAACCCACTTCATGACGTAATGGCCGTGAAGCTCGAGGAAGGAAGTTGGTTACTACTGCCTTTTATATAGACAATAACGTCATTATGGGTTCCATCCATTAGTTTAATATTGTTATTTCGGAGATCGAAACAACACCTTTGTTTGCCTTCGGTGCGAGGCAGTCGAGCGGTATCGCGTGAGAAGGGCGGCACAGTGGCCAATTTCCCCGTTTATAGCTGGAAGCTGACGAGGAGGTTCTGTCATTTTTTTTTCTTCCCCTGGTTCATGGGATGATAATATATGAAAATAACGGAATACGTGTTTATTCCCAAGTCATCGCAATTTTGGTTGTTTCAAATGGAATATTATCAAAAGAAAAATGATGAATGAAAATGAATCGAAGAAAATTTGTTTCCGAGCAATCAATTTATCATGAGCAACCTCCAAAAGCCCAGATAAAGCTGAGTAAAGCCTGATTTATATCATCTGTATGGAAGGACACAGAAACATCCGTTCAGAAGAAAGCCAATCAGAATCAACTGCAAGGGGCGGGACCACGTACTGCGTCCTCCCTTTGAGACCACTAGGATTTTTCGAACGCATTGATTTCCCTATTATTACTATTATTATTACACTTTACATTCAAACTGTGGATAGACGATGAAAACGAAGGAGGATGTCGGTGACAGTGATGGGAGTTTTTATATGGTCATGATGATTATAATTTCTTAGATATGTTCACAAGTTGAATGTTGGTATTACCTTCCAATACCACCTTCTAATGACCAGTGTGGAAATTTCGCTCCAAAAGCGCAAAATACACAAATATGGTCGAACCAAAATGGTTTGCAGATGGGCAGTATTCTGAAGGTCACGACGCGTTTTGGGGAAAACGCAGTCGTACGGAAGAAAAAAACGTATAAACCACGCTTTGGCGTCAAAGATGCGAATATGATTGGAAAGAAAGACGTATTCCTCAGTGAAAGGAATTCAATCGTTGAGATTAATCACTGAATACATTTCACGCATATGTGTACACATTGGAGGCGAAAAAGGAACGTCAGGCATGGTTTTGATGATTCCGAACAAAATAAAATGCCTAGTGATCCTTGATGGGATCTGAAAAAAATATAGTTATCGTAAAATCTCTGCCTGTTATTTAGACCTCAAAGCCTCCTATTGAACAAACTGCGTTTTGTTTCCGTGTTTGTGAGGTCCGCATTTTCTCTCGAGATATATAACCTGTTCAACATTGATCGAATTTTGATATTTATTGGGGAAACATGTATCTTTGGGGGAATGTGGGGAATTATATCTCAAGCGGTTTTATCCTATAATATAGGACACCCCATTTGAGTATTTTTTTTTTAATCCGACAAAGGTACACAATCCTGAACCTACATAAGTCGTGAAGCATAAGACGTGAGTAGTAACGCAACGTTCGATAAGTACAGATAAAGACTGCAAGTCATTAGTGGCTCCAAAATGGTGATGATATCCGTCAAAAGATGCAAACAAGGCCCAGGAATTGTAATTGTTCATAATTACCACAATGATAACTAGTGCAGGACAGCAGTGAGCGGAAATAGTTGGTCAAACAATCAATGATAAACGGAAATTTATTCGTGCAGCAGGATCGAAAACCGTCTTATCATCAGGTCCGATCATGACCAGGTATATCGTGAGGAAATTGGCCTGTTTATGGGCCATGACAAGGGTAAAGACCCAGATGAATGGGGCTCCATGAACCTCAGCTAGGATGAGCACTAACAGGCGGTCGGTTTGAATATTAATCACGACCCAGGGAGATCGACCTCGTCCATATTCCTGTTCGCTTTAACTTATTATTTCGGATTATGAGCCCTCAGGCACTTATTAACAGTTCGTTACGTAATTGCCTTCGAGTGAGCTAGATAAGGGATCGTTTGTTAGATAACTTCAACGAAGAACAAGCCGTTTACTAGCATCATTTCATCACCGTGAAAACATGATACCGAACTATTGGTGGGATGTTCCTTCTCATAAAACAATCCCAATGGGCGGATAACATCGAAGTGCACGAATTAAAGTTGGGTAACAGAAATATAAGCATATCTGAGCGATTTGTCGAGCGAGATTCATGCTATAATCGCACACCCACTCGTTCAAGTCCAACGCCTGATGGCACGAAGTGAGTTGAATCGGTATGTAACAAATCATTTCTTTCTTCTTCAAAATCTCGGAAATTCTTTGAAAGTCAGACTGAATTAGGGAAGACAAGGTAAGAGTATAAACATAAAAACGCTGCAAATTCATTCACAGGGTTGTTATTCCTCAGAATAGGAGCATGGAGACTCATTCCAATCAATTCACCGTCCAAAATTTATTGGAAAATGATACCCCTCATGTCTAGAACGGAAACCATGAAAACACACATTTGGAAAAGGTAGATAGATACCCATTTTGACCCATAACCGGTGGGCGCCAATCGTTCCGGGACCCGTCTCATTGGACTCAGCGTCCAAAATTTAGTCGAAAATGATACCCTACAAGCCTAGATCGCCGAAAATCTCGAAAAATTCATTTTTTGAAATGAATACACAATACACAAATACACGGTTCAAAAATTTTGAATTTAATGAAAGTGGTGAGGGGGTGGAGGAGTTGTTCGGTTGAACAAGCTAGGTTAGGTTCAAGCTTAGGTGCAAGCTATGGTCAACAATATTTCTCAACGAGAAACGAGGCATTTCTGGATCAGTCAAACTTGACTCAGTTAGAAACATGCTTAGCTAAATACACAGCACACAGTGGGTAAATAACGTTCATTTATCGCCGTAAGTATCCCAAAATACTTGAGGATTAGGAGAAACTCATTTCAAAAATGTCAATCCCGACTCTCGAACTAACTATTCATACTTGAAACGAATTTCCGCTCACACAACACAATCTTCATCACAAGAGTTTTTTTTTTTTTTTTTTTTAGCGACCCAGAAAAGTGTTCTTATCGAACGAGTTTTGTGAGCTTCTGTCATCCGCAGATCACAATGGGTCGTTCTTTTTACTCATATTCTTCTCGTGTTCCGAACACATCCGCTACATGTTGGTTTCCACAGAACTGGAGCGAGCTTGCAAAGTTTCCTTCCTGGAGCTTCGAACTTGATAAAATACCTAAGCTGTGTAAAATTATGTCGGAGCCTCACATTGAGGATAGGTAGAACCATAAAGTGGGAACTGCGACTCTCTTATCAACCACACGAAGGTAGATAAAGCGCCCTTACTCGGTGTCTTACTGTTATATTTTTCTCCTCGCTTCCGTTCTGTTCTTTTTACGGTGTAGGGTTGACCTACAAAGAGAATGAACAATCGTTCTCCACGCTCTCACAAATATGGTTAAGTCAAGTTGGGTGTTTTCTTTTTGGTCTACCCTTCCCATTACCTCACGTTATCTGCAACTATCGTACACTTGAGTAATTACTCTTCATGTATCTGCCAATCACATGAACTTGGATCGACACACGCCTGTAAAAGCACTGTATTTATGAAAACATTTTGTGAGCAAAATGACATTTGTGATGAATAACCACGGAGATAGGGTAAATCTCACTTGACCAACAACAAATGGGCAGAACTTGACCATTCTATAATTCAATCTATTCACCATAATTAGCGATTGACTTGTTGGAATCCCCCAAGAAAGTACTATTTGTGGTAATAAAATCATCCCCTTCAGGTCATTCAGGGCAAATATCAGTCAAGAAAACAAGGTTTTTACTCAAGGACCGCAATCGCTGTTCTAGCTCTTAACTTTCAACGTACATTGTTATTGACTATTAGATGTTTGATAATTCATAATATTCTCATTAATACACGTTTTGACAATTCAACAAAAACAATTTTCGCAGTCGGGAAGTTTAAAGTTGACTGAAAACGCAGGAATCTTCCAGCTTACTAGTAGTAGGAATAGCTCCTTCGATTAGAAATACTGAGCACTAAACGTGAGCTGCGTTGCCTCATCTCTCTGACCAGAAATTGACTTTTCGGCATTGATCTTTTTGACTTACGATATCCGTACCAAGTGTTGACAATGAAGGGGGACTCGCAGGGGCTTTCGCACGCTTCTGAGCCAACATCTCACCGATAAGAGGCTCTTCCTTGAGACAACACTCAAGAACCCTTCGTCTAGCTCCCATGACGGGGACTTGAGTCCCTATCCGAGGGAACGACGTAAGACGTAACCCTTTACCATCTCGTCCTAAACAGTGTATGCACTCAGTTACTGTCCTGTCTTGGTAGAGGGATCTTCAGGAGCTTCCTACATCACGAAGCCGCTCCGAAGGGAACTCACCTCTCACCTGGGGCTGTAACCAATTATAATTCATCCTTTCTGACAACACCAATTACGTAAGTTTGTGTAACTTAACTCCAAAGGGCTGCTCACGAGTTTTGGCACGAATCCAGCACAACTTCCTGAAATTTCAGCGTTGGAAATGAGAGACCGAGTGGTTTTTAAATCACCATTCCGGACATCAAACTCTTGATAGAGTGTGAATTGCCTAAAAGGCTGACCCATATAGTACCTAAACGATTAGTGTCGACGACCTTACGAGCATTAAGTAAAATACAAACTCTACAATTGCTTGGATTTCAGGGGTAAATCAGGCAATAAATTGTGAAACCCAGTCGCTAGAGATCTCTCTCTCTCCTTATTTCGGTTATCGTCTTTATTGTTGTTATTAATTGTTTTTTTTTGTGTGTGTTTATGATAAGTTGGCACCTCTTCTCCATTACTTTCAAACGGAGTTACGTTCAATAGGCCCTCTTAAAACTTTTTATTCCAAGATTAACATGAAGCGAAACATTTATTGTGGATATCTACTTCCTCTCGCGTTCTCATATTTATTTGGCGGGTTTTCCAAACACGTTCGAGGAGTAGATGGAAAAATGTCGGGAAAACGATATTTTATTATTTTTAGAACCGCGTCACGTCTCAATTTGACTCATGAGGAATGAAGGTATTCAGAAAATCTGGAGCATGGATTTGCGTAAGTTGTGAATGGTTCCAGCTCTGAGCCAATCAATTCTACACGTTCGAAGACCGACTTTCCCTATTGGAGATGGAACCAAGAGCAAGAGCCAAAACAGTTTTTCACAAGGAAAAGGGTGCAAACTGCTTTTCTCGTTGTGACCCGGTTTTTCTTCACTTGTTTCTCGAGCGTTCTTTTCTTCGGTTCCATATTGAGCGTGAACAAGCCTCACAAAGCCCACCATGATACCTTCCATTTTGCTCATTCCACTCTTGAAGGAACGTTGGAGGTAAGTATCTTGTGAATAAAAGAGATGAAACCGCTATTTTTTCTTTTTATTTTCTCAAAAGCGATCGGAGCGGTGATAATGGAACCTAAGCAGAAGCAGCCTATTCCAACCGAGGAGATTGAATAGCAGCACTTTCCTCAAGAGCGTGCCTGTGCTTGGATGACTTTATCCCAGGTAATAAACACGGGATGCGTATATTTGAACCACGGATTACTCACAAGCGACTGGGGCGTAAAGGTCGTTAAGAAGAAAAATTGACGAGCAGTAGAGGAAAACAAATCATTCAAAAGTGTTCCCTGAAGTGAGAATTTCATTACATCAAAGTTGTCGATCCTCCCGATAGCAAGAGCATAGTAAAAGCGTTGTATTATAAGTGAGCCTTATCAGTCAAATGAGTTAGCACTTACTCAGATAGATGAGTATGATGAAACACTTGACTTACCTGAAACAATGAAAAGAAACAAAATCAGTGTTTTGATTGGTGTGTATCAATTACAGGTAAGCAATGACCACAAAATATGGTACTGAAAAAAACAAAACAAATCAGTCTAGTAGGTATTGCCATTATAACCTTCCTCTGAGCCAGGCAATCGGCACATTTCAAGCCCATATGGGGTCAAATGAGAAACAATCGCAGTAATTTTGGTTGGTTATTCCTTAAATAATCATCGTATGTACCTAATCATGCCCGAAGTCAACCTCTCTGAGTGGCTCCAAAATCTGACTATACGTTTCATGATATCTTGATCAAAAAGGCTGACATTTTTTTCATAATGGTTGACTATTCCTTGGAGCAAGATTATGAGGAAAATAGTTAACGTGTCCCGAACTTATTTCAACATTTAGTGCAAAATGATACTCCACACGCCTAGGTGCCCGAAAAGTTCAAAAACCCGCCTTCAAAATAGGTAGACAGGTACCCATTTTGACCCGTACCATTTGTGGTATCATTTTCTGCTAAATTTTCTGCTAAATGGTTATTCCATAAGTATCGTGAAAACACTCGATTGCAATATTGAACCGGAATGGAACATCTATCCCCGAGTGAGAGGAAAATACCCTTGTCGGAAAGGTTTCCACCATCGGACCTGTCCCAAGTTGATTTTCAACTCAAGAACCCTTTCCAAGTGTACTTTCTTCTACGAACATCTGCCCTCGTAAACCAGTTAGAAGAGGAAAAGGGACAAAAAACAGAGCTTTAAAATGAAACCACGTCATCTCAAACCCTAACCTCTTTGGCTTCCTTTCTCACATGAACCTTCGATATGATATAATCCATCCGTTTCCGTCAATATTAATCGTCCGTAAACTGACGTAACGCTCATCTTCATGGGCGTTGGGACACGTCTTGAAAGGAAGATGATGCAGACCAGAAGTGAATATACTGTAAAACTACTTTAAGATTCATGGTATCATGTTACTCGATAGAGAAATGAAAACAGGAAGGAATGAAAATAAATACTAGTTTAGTTGACGTAACTTCGTACATTGAATATGGAGATGCAATTAATTATAAGTGGATGTCAACGTGGGTATGAACTAGACCAATGTTAACTTTCGATTTCGGTTGGAACATTGTTTCTGACATAGAATCAGTTCATAAAACATGTGTACAATCAAAATTGATGCCGGCATAGACAGAAAATCACAGCAAACTGTCCCTTCTGGACCAAAAATGGATATTTCGATGAATGTTTTCGTTTAATTAGAGCCCTCCGAGCCACTCATAATATCAGCAAAGGGGACCGAAGAACTTTATTGAGACCTGCACGTCAAAATTACAGGTTCGCCTATAGTTTTTGGTCAAAAATAGAAGCCTTTATAGGCTCCAAGAATAATGGTTTCAGTTCAGGGAGGAGCGCTCATTCTCTTATAAGGGAGGACCAAAAGGAAAAGGCCCTGCAACGAGAACATGAGGCAAACGTGACCGGCTAGCAGGCAGAAATCGGAACCCGGCCTGAAGTAATGTGCTAAACAGTTCCGGGCTGGGCCCCAACATGGGAAAAGGAGGTGAGGTTTTTAGTGGGTAAACATCTCCACATGCTCGGGTCTTTTGTTACCCCCCTCCCCCATATCTGATGAAGATTTTCCTCACCTTCCTCCGAAAAAAAAGAAGTAGGACAAAAAAAGAGAATAATCAATCATTTTTGAAGTATTTGCATAATTTTGTAGGGACTCTTTTCCTCATAACAGGAGCAAGAACTCACACACACGCAATAACTACGATGTCAGGTGATATCTGCGTAATTTACAGTTTCCACGCATCCTTAGTGCAATAGTGTATCGCCTATTTTCATTAAACATGCGACGGGAACTAATCTTCATCGACAACAGTTATGATTGTATATGTGGCCGACCACTCGGCAATAAATCACCGATCAAACGCAGCTGCGTTACAGCAATCTAGCAATCCAACTACCGAAAGCCCGAGGGAGTCTCCTAACCCCCTTTCGTTGTGACAAATAAATTATAACCCTGACTGGTCTGCAGCGGTCATCGCCGCTGACAGCATCTGTAATAGCTCCGAGCGGTAAAGCCAGTTTCGACAAGAGAGTTTATCCCGTTGCGCCAAATACTCGCGTTTGCCAATTCTTGCGAATCTATTGCGACCATCTCCGTGCCTGACGATTGATATTGGACCGAATAACGTTTTTGCATCGTCGAAAAGTGGATCAGAAGAAAGAATAGGTAAAGGTGCGGTTGGTAGATAAAGCCTCCCCGTTTCTCATTACTGCAGGGGGTTTGCGGTACTGACGCGGTTGATGGTCAAAGATTCGAATCAGGTCTGTAAAACAAAAGATAATTTGAAAACAGCCGAGTGGAAGAAAAGGCTCCAATACATACACAGGTGCATTCATGAACTCCGTCTAGTTAATTAAACAGATATGCTAGGTAGTCCTCAGGCGATACAGGGCGAGTTGGAGTATGAAATGCCGTAGAACGTGTTCGACTCAAAATGAGTTTTGAAAAGTTTTGTTCAAATAATTCGTACGTTGTAGCGTTGAACGAATGTTACATTTACTAAGGGAGAAGAAAAATCTCATTCGAGAAAGCGTTCACATGAGAGCCATTTCGGGGGTGTGTTGGAAAAAACCTTCCCGTCAGGAAGAGGGGATTTCATTATTACCTCCAATAATTTAATGAATATTTAAAAGAAAAATCCAGTCCTTGTTCAGTTTGAATAATCTGAAAATGCTTTCTTCCGAGCCCCGAAAAATACGGAAAAAAAGTACCTCAAAATGAGTTTACACTCCTTTTACGAACCACATGAAAGATCCCTTTGAGACAGAAACCAACAAGTCAGTCTTGCATTACTTTGATCTTCAGTTTCCACAGAAAATACGATGAAAATTACGAAGGCGAAGGCGAAAGAAGAAACAAATCATATTAAAAAAAAAAATCTCCCGTAATAATACTTCCTTAATCGAGAAATCACTTCATTGGAAATACGTGGGTAGCGATTCCGTATAATGAATTGGGCATTGAAAGGGCGAATGAAGTAATAAAGAAATCCCGAAAAGGTAACGTGACATCTCCTATGTTGAAATTTCGACGCGTTAAAAGCCATTTCAGCGATGAAATCCTCTGAGAAATGCTGAGACTCAACCTACGCGCCCTTGCTCTCGATCATTAAGATTCAAAAATTAAGTCTAAAACTGATAAAAGTGTTTCACAACATTTCGAGGTGTGCTCTTTCATCATCTATTCTTGGCTGAGAGTTGAAACGCGATACGAAAGCCTTTTTATACTTTCTGCCGTTGATAGTTATTAAGTATAAGTGTTAAGTAGCATGCTCACTATCGAATTAGGGCGTCCGAACCCTATTCTTTGGGTAATAAATTACATAAAAAAGCTCAAACAAGAAAAATTCCAAAAAATACCAAGAATTATCTAAGATATCCTTGTTTTCAAGGCAGCTTTGCCTCACTTGTTGACATTTGGCGGTTCGGGATGCCTAGATCAAAATTTCGAAAAGTCTGTCCACCGTTATTGGTGGTAGCTAATTTTCACAAATTTTGAAATTCCGGCCAGGGACTTTGGGCTTTGGTTGGTCCTCGAAACTTTTCAGCCCGATTGGCCCAAATTTGGAAAGGGTATAAATAGAAATGTGTCCGAAACTTTGATTTTCGGGATTTTTTGAGAACTAGGCATGTTGGTATCATTAGAATTAGATGTGCGTCTAAATTTGAAATAGCACCCTAAATCGAATGACCGGACAATGAAGATTAGCACGCGATTAACTCGATGGCAAATGCGTACTTATCGATATAATTTCCTGAGTTTGAACATGGTACTCAAACCAAAATTGCTGTTTTCCTCTGCTCATGGAACGAATGTTCAGATGAATCAATCATATGAAAAAAATGGGCATTCAGAAATGAGTTATGGGTAGACTTTACGATGATATTCAGAAGCAGTTAAAAAGCGGTTGAGAGGGAGCGAGATAATTAGGAGCTCATTATAAAGAAATGAAAACCAGAAAATAACAGGAGGACAGGAAAACAGGAAGAGTCGGCTTCGAAGGGGACTCTGTGTAGGGAGGTCCTTCGTGTGGCGGCGTACGTGGAGCTGAGCCCTTCAAGGGCGGTCCAGGAAGGGTGATGTCAAGGGGGGGGGGGGGGTGAGAGCAGGAGCTCCTGAAAACCCTTGCCCTCCTAATACCCAGGGGTCAGGATTGGAGTTCACCCCGCCCGCGTCTGACCCCAGGGTTGGTCCGGGGATGTTGACCCCGACGGAAGCCAGACAGACGCACCCCCCGAACAGTAGGTTCACCCCTCCTAGAGCTTCGGTGTGGGTCTGAAGGGGTGCTAACGACGGGGGTTCGGCTCATCCCCTGATACGTGGTTGAACATTCGTGACGTCACCCATGCTGAGCACCTCACCTCCCTTGGACCAATATTTGTCCCTTACAATCACTTTTTTTTTTTTTTTACAATTAACTAACATCATTAACAATTGGGGTGTTCTTAACCAAAATTCAAAATGGTAGATCTTCCCATCTACCCTGACAGGGTTTTTGATACCTCGTCATACTTCTTTAATTGCCATTTCTACTGCCGTTACTGTATACTTGTGTTTACGAATGAAAAAAGAATAAAGGAAAGATTCAATTTACAACTATTGACACTGAAAATCAAACGCACAAACTATCCTTCCTCGATGTCCTGACCGTAAAAAACGAAGATCGCTCAATTGTTGTGTACAAAGCCAGAGAGGATTGACAGATAATTAAACCTCAACCCCTTGTCACGGAGAATCAGTGCTGCAGTAAACCTATAATTCAGGGCAACAAAGTTGAGCTACATAAACTTTCATTGTAAAAATCTGGCCTTATTAAAAACTATACTTATATTTTTAAAAAAAAAAAAGGCATTTTCTGTGCCCTTATTTGCCAATCGAATGACGATATATTTGATTGTTGATGGTGTTAAAATTCTGGACATGAACCTAATAAGAGAAAAATTAAAGAGTTGATGTATATAAATGAGAACCCTAATACACACAACCGAAGCGATCAATTGTGATTGTGTGTGTGTTGATCATTCTTGACCACCCTTGACACAAATGCACGAACGAACTTGATTCGGTCAAGTAGTCGAGCAGATTCGTTAGATGTTAGAATGATCATCCTATCGATCTTCCAAAAATGCCATCAATGTCATAGTAATTTTAATAAGAAACAAGGGCTCGAGTGTCCTGGCAGTGACAAGTGAACAAGATGAACTGATGGATTGCCAGGAAATTCATTGCAGATGACGTATTGACGAACCATCACAATAAATATCCGACTCTTCACGGCCAACATCACAGTTAGAAAACCACTGTGAGGAATGGAGAAGTAGTACTTAACGCCAAATGTTTAAATATTGTCATGATTTACAACACCTTATAATGTGCAGGTATTAGTGGAGTATAACTACTATCTCATTCGCCGATAAAGCTGCGATAATTCAAAAGAAGAATAAATAGCTTCAGAAAGAGGCTCTAGCAGTTACAGGAATGCTGCGGTGTGGGGATGGTGAATAACGAGATACGGAAGAAACGACGATGAGGAGGCGCCTCCCTGATAGCGGCACATCTTCGAGGATCCCAACTTATATTATGGCTCTCCCTAGAAACCGCCTCCATAAAATAGCCAGGCTTGGCAACTTATTACAAGTCGGGCCAAACCATTAGGAGCACCTAGTTCCTGACCACCCTTAGCTGGGTTGATGACTGTCTCACTTCTTACCGACCCGGATAGCCATTTATTTTACCAAGCTCCTAAAGTGTCACGAAAGAGCAGATAGTGTTCAATTACCTCCCCTTTTAAAGGGAGAAATGGCTAGTTTTAATCACGGCACAGGCGGTACACCACTAGAAATACCGTATAGCTATTGCTCGCCGAACATAATTTTCACCTTTTAGAACGTACCGCGCTCAATATGGCAACCTCTCTTCAAAAGACGGTCCTCATCTGTCGAATATAAATGTGTACGGGGTCGACCTATCTACTTAGGCTCGCTGTCAGCACGACCCACTCAGTCGGTAGGTATGTCACAGTAAAAAATGAATCGTCTAGACTGGGGGCTAGGCGGTAAGTAAAGTAAAATTCCCGTTGTGGGTAGGGCACTAGGAATTCCTTACAATTCCGTAGCCAGTCCAGAGAATACGTGATTTGGGAATCCCAATAAACGTGGTTAGAACAAATCAGACGCACGTTACCTATGTACACCTAAGTGAAATATCTCAGACCTAAAATTGAGTTCAAACCACACTTCTACAAGAAGCGATCATGTTTTCTTGTAACATATCCGGTAAACCTGTATCGTTACTAAGAGATGAATGATAAATTTAGATACTACCTAGCGTACTCAAGTCATTGCTAAACAGCAGACATTCTCCGATCATTCTTTTACCATCATGTGACCTGGACAACAGGGTTCGGCAGTTACAACAAAAACTCTTTCGTACTGTTTCGTCAGTTAGAGCGTCATGTTCTTTACGCCTAATACCATCTAATAGGCATTGTGACTCACCAACCATGAGGAAATTATCTAAGGCAAATTTTAAGTAACATAAACGTCTAGTAGGCTTTTAATGCCCTTTTAAAATAAGTTAAATTCCACCTGATATAATCAGATGGAGTCTGTCCGCGGGAAGTCAAGATATATATCACCTTGTAAGTCCAAGCTCTCAGTTATACACCTAATCAAACCAACCTATGCTCCAACCGCTAACAGCTTCTTCACGGTTACTATCTCTTTAGCAATGGACACAAAAAGGCAAACATCCAAATAAGTATGCAAGTGACTGGCTAACATATCTGGCGAGGCTCATTCCACAGTGGGAGTATTTGAAATTGTCCACATTCTTGATCCGACTCAGTTCACTCGTGTCTGTAGTCTCAGTTGTAGTGTAATTTGTTATTGTTCGTAATTAAGTTAATTTGACCCGTCCCTGTACATACGTTCACGTTATTAAATCTTTAATAGTAGTCCAGTGTTAACTCAGTGTTCAGTTATTTTAATTTTTCGTCGCAATGGACCCGGACATTGAGGAAGGCGAGTGGGTGTCATCAGATACGGAAGACGTAAGTGTGTTTCCGAGATATATTAGAAGTGGTAGAAGTAAAACACATACAAGAATCTGCGGAGCCTCGCATCTATATCAACAGTTTCAAAGCCACAAAACGCTAAGAATAAGTGTTTTTTTCGTCGAATAATTGGGGAAGATCGATGGAAAATTGATATTTCAAAAACATCCTTCGGATCCTACTACGTGTCGTAGTAGTCAGATGGGATACATGTACTTCTTCAGGAACAGGCCCCAACAATGATGTTTTGTTAGGACTCTGCCGTATCATTGTTATTCCACCGCTCCAATGTCTACCGTGAGCGACTCACCCTCGCTACATGAAAAAAGTTCTCCATTAGTCGCCTATTCTTTATATTTCATTTTCAAGTTTCAAGGGCTCGTCCAACACTCGGTATATTTCCTACTGTGAGCCCCTAATGGCGCTATTGTTCGAAAGAGACGAGTGATCAGTTTACTCAAATTATAGTAGGGAAGTACACAGTCGGAATTTATAGGTGCCTACCCTTTAATAAAATAGATGCCGTTAGCTAAGAAAAGCGGCCTTTTGTGCCACGCATAAAACGCTGCGAACTCTACCACAATATATTGTCTTATTACGCTGAGCAAAATTATGGGGAAACAGTGAGTGTTCAAGACACATTTCAATCAATTCAACATTCAAAGTTTAAAGATAAATTAATAAAGGTATCATTCGAAACGAAAACCGTTAAATTTGTTAGTTTCATGATGACTAGAATAATGATAGAATTATTTGACCCCTCTCCCTCTTCCTCATTTCGCCTCACCGAATTTGGTCCGGTCGGGCTCAAAAGTTTTGAGGACAAACTGGAGCCGGAAATAGGCTCCCGATCAAAATTTCAGATTTTAAGAAAATGTTCTGCTTCCAAAAACGACTCGGACGATATAAGGCCTTTTTTGATCTAGACATATCATGAAACGTATTTAACAAAAAAAAAAAAAAAAAAATTGGGGCCGATTGGAGATAGTCTCGAGCTTCCTTGACCTTGGAAATGGTTACATAGGTTGATTATTCAAGAAATAACCAAACAAAATCCGACTTCAATAGACATAATGTGTTCACACCACACCCACTTCACCGAACAGAAACCATTATATTAAAAGTGTTGAACCTACAGGTACGAGAGCGATTTTTCCCCCACCAGTCATAAAAGGGGAGAGCATGACACCGGACAAAATTTACGAAAGGTAGAGTTGACACACAGCGACGCGTCAATGCAAACATCCTCAGATGTTTGAAGAACCGAAGAAATTGATTGCTAAAATAAACAAGACTGAATGTCAAAGGATGCGATCTTCTTGTATTTACTCAAAAGGGGAACGAGGTCTCTCGAATATGAATGTTTGGGAAATAACTGTTTCTTTTTCGCCGGCAGAATTCATACTCGTGGAGATTATCATACTTCTCGTCATTGTACATTCCACCAGAACACTGCATCCAATGTATCGGAGTTTGCATGAATGCGTGGTTATAAAACTCTTCAGAAGAATGTTTAAATAAATATTCATTGGTCCAACTGATAGTTGGCGGAAAATAATACCCCACTTGCCATAAAGTTGCCAGTTCCCATAAATTCCCGAATATCGAGTTTCAAAAAACAGATTTTCACCCCTACCCTCCCCAAATTTAGGCCGATTGGGCGGAAAAATTTCGAGGACTGGAAACAACTAGAACCGGAAACCCTGACCAACATTTCACATGTTTAGGAAATGTTACACCAATAACGGCTTACGGCGGATGGTGTAAGACTGACGGAAATGTGGGTTTGTTGATTTATACTTTCATGAAACGTATACCGTCAAATTCCACTGGGGCTTGATCGGAGAGGTTTACCTCGTGCATAAAGGCATAGGTTTCATGGAATAGTTCATCAAAATGACATGACGTGGATATCCGTGCCTTTGAGGATTTTGAAAAAAAAAAAATATATATCGGCTGTTTCTAATATCAACTGAAAACAAGGAAAAGCAACACGATTCACACAAGTACGTAGGCACGTAAGTGATTAATAATAATGATTACAGAAAAGATCGATGAACAAAGCGCCTGTTGGGCAGCGAATAGGCAATACAAGCACGTCGCGAATGAACTGCCGTCATGTGGAATTCACTTCAACGGCGGACGTCACAACCAATCACCAGGACGTAATGATGGGTATTATCGTGTAGGTCTGTCGATAATGAATTTTCTGATGTTGACCCTTTGTAAATCACCCCTTATCCACTTCCCGTCTCAACCTGTCCATCCGTGGATCAACGCGTTGCGCCGACTAACTTCACTGAATTATAGTTTTTAGCTCTCCTATATACCGTCTACCGTCTACCGGTGTTGTAAATCAAAACTTTACCCGATCGGATATAAAATATGCGTGGTTGGTTCTCAATACGGTCGGAGGGAAAAGGCACGATATTACCATGACAATCAGCTCCCGGTACGATCCCTCAATGTAATGCGATGATTGATTATTTGAGCGAGAAAGTTCTGCTAGCAATAGATGCGCATTATTTCCCTCTATTGAATAAAAATTGGGAGATCGACCAAAGGCAGGAAAATTGCCAGTCATCAAATTTCAACGAAGAAAAATGGAGAAGACTGCTGTCAAGTCTTTCACAATGATACATTATATTACGTTAAAGGAAGCTTACGCCTTAATATGCTCTTACTGAAATACTCAAAATCTCATTTTGACCGAATCGAAAGATATATACCAATTTTGACCCATAAGCTCTTCTGGTGGGCGTTCCAAGACCCGTCTGGAAAAATGACCCCAAAAATGATACCTAGGTCGCCGAAAATCTCGAAAATCAATTTCTTTGAAATACACATTTTGTGCATTGCATACCTGAGTCAGGACCCCCCTCCTCCACCATTTAAGGTTTTACAAGGCTTTTGAAGTTGTGTGCAAAAATACTTAACGTAAAAATATAAAAATGTCAAATTTTCTTTGTTGAACTAATTGTTCTAACGTATGAGAATGAGGTAAATCGCAATTTTATCGCTGCAAAGAGTATCATGTTCTAGCCCCACTAATAGCCCTATAACGAATTGAAAATTGAAGCCCGGATGTGAGCTGTGCAAATTGACTGAGACATGAGAGGCATTAAACAACGTTCTCAACCGCGTTTGGTGTAGTAGGCACGTTCTAACGATATCAAACCGCGACGAACAAGAGGTTTTATGCAAACGGTTCACCTAAATCTTCCTGTTGGAACAGCTCCCCGGGTGAGGTGGATGGAGCATGGTTCTCTGGGGCCGACCGCAAACTACCACCTGCAGCCCAAAACTGTATCAACCCTCCGATGTAAATCCCACTTGTTTCCTTGAATGGGTAGGCCATTAATACCGAATTATTAGCGGTTTATGTACATCTGGGGGGATCCACTCAGCGCGAGCGTCATCGTTCTCCCGTTTCGAAATTATACCAACAACCCTGAGTAAGGGTTGTCCGTGGCAATGTAAGCGCGGATTCAAACAGAACTGAAGCAAATTTGCACTGAGGGCCCGCGGTGTACGGGGAACTTGAGGGAATGCATTAAACGTCAGATTTGTAATCCTCTGAGTATCGAACTGAGCAGCCGCACTGATTGACCCCAAACTGAAGAGCACATATGCCTTGCAGTTTGGTTTGGTTAATTATTTCCTAAATGTATTCATGCCAGAGGTCAATCTCGCAGATTGACCCCAAAATTTTACAGTAAGTATGCGCCTATACGTTTCATGATGTCTAGATTGAAAAACAAAACAAATATCCATCCACGTTTTTGGTAGAATATTTTTTTTAAATCTTATATTTTGTCTAGGGACGTTTTCCCGGCTCAAAACATTTTAGCCCGATCAGCCCCATCTTGGGGAGGGTAGGGGTGAAAATATGTTTTTATAAGAATTAAGTTTTGAGACGGCGATTTATGAGTGTGGGGTACCAATTTCGATCAAGTTTTTGACGCTGAATCCATTGTGATGGGTCCTGGACCAATTGGCGCTCACCGAAGGTGGGCAATGGGTCAAAATTAGTACCTACCTACTTGGTGCGTGCGGTATAGTTTTTTACTAAATGTTGGACGCTGACTCGGTTAGAATGAGTCCGGGACACTCCACGCTCATCGTTTTCCCAAAACTCATACTCCAAGAAATAATAAACCATTGTAGAAGAACTTGTCAAAATAGTACGCACAGCAAGTATTCCAAACCGTGTCATTTAAAAGCCATGAATGCCAAAAAAATCGATTGCCAGAATAAGGCAAAAAAAATGAAAATGAACAACTATGGCTTAAATTCCTCTCCCAACATCAATTCAATTATTTATCATTCAGCTTCTAGTAGAGTTACCGCTTTAAAAGATTGTCAACCCTTTTGTTCAGCAAAGAAGAGCACGAACTTTTGGGTGGTTTATGATTGATGTACCCGAGCTGGCAGCACATATTATCTCAATTCAGTAAAAGAAGAAGAAGAAAAAAAAAACTCCGTTTTCTTTAAGGCATGGAACGAAAATAAGTCGCGTCTCACGTTCATTCTTGTATTATTATTCGAGTGTCGTTCGACGTACGTGACAGGCTCGTATAAGGTTACGGACGCTGATCAGTGAGCGTGCAACACCTTCCGTTTTCCACGAGCGTCATTTGCCTCACATCGTCTCGATTTCCATGAGCACAAACTCATAACCACAATAGGGGAGTATGAAGGTATGAAGGTTCACGGAGGATTGCATAAATTTAGAAAATTATTTCATAAGAATGATTATCACAATGCCCCATCGCTTGTCTTGAATGAATTTCAACTCCTCCAAGGGTCTGCTAAGGCAGTAATTTCACACGAATTTTAACGCAGCAAATTAGGCAACAATGACCATTTATTTTGAATGGATCACGATCGGGTGAGAAAGAGTATTTGCCTATTTAGAAAAAATTAAAAAATACCTATATTATATATCCAAAGACATGCATTAACCATTGATACAAGATCCGTAATAATCTCGGCCAGCCTCTCAGTAGCCTGGTGACGGTGACAGTCTGGTAGATAGATGTGGTTGTATGTAATTTTTAAAGACTCCTTTCAGATGACGTTTTTAGAGGGAATATGTGATATCGTATATCGTCTTATCAAGTCCACACTCCCCAGAATTGGTCCATATAGAGAAATTATTTAAGCCTGTCCCTAGACATCGCCTCATATTTTCTTCCGTTAGAAGATATAAGCCGTCAAAAGATGAAATAATCAAGCTCAAAGCAGAACGAATTCAAGGATCCGTTCACCAACTGATCAACCTCTTCGCGGATAAATCGATCGTCCTCATTTTTTCCATACTGTAAATAATTCAACGCGGAGTAAAAAGATTTGCCAGCGTTACTAACTTCAACCATGTTAGGAGATTCTCATTTGCCAACAACCATTAATCATGGCCCCTCCCTGCTTTTGAATTAAAATCGATAGTAATCGGGACCCTGATCTAAGCTCTCGTTTCACGATCCAAGCTTGGCCGATTTCCAAATGTTTACAGTGTACATTAGACGTCACAAATCTGAACGCATAACTAGGTAATAATTAATTACTGCAATCATCATGATATGATTATACCAATTTGTAAATTTCTACAAAAAATGGCTCTTAAGATTGTACTAACGTTTTAATTATGGAAAAAAATCGTCTCGCAGCTGGCGGTTTCACGGGTCGACCCTACAGTCGGTCTTAACACGTGCTAATCCCATCTGTTTCCTTTGAACGCCACAGATGTGCTTCGATAACGTGGCCTATGGCGGGACCGAACCACAACAGTACCTTAAAGGCACTTATATAATAACGATACCATCGTTCAAGATGATATTCCAATTTAAAAATAGGTGGGATGAAAAATCAATTAATTGTGTGCAGAATCGTTGGTCGTATTCAGAATCTGGTGATATCGCCGTGATACGAGTAGGTACCATATTTTATATCATTTCACAATATTTCAACATATTAGTAATTGTTCAGGTAGAGTTATCGTTCCACGCATATGTTTTTGAACCGCACGTAAATGGTAAATTAGGACAGGGATGGTCTGTGAGTGCGAGATAGCACGCCTTCAGTCAGAATTAATGTGTTAAGAACTGATAAAACTGCCATGACTGCACTCTAGCGGCATTCGAGCATTTCACTGTTTTTACAATGTTTTCACACGGAATAAATCTTTTCAACCTGTAAGCTCGGGCTGAATGATTGATGCGAAGAGATTGCGAGAGAATTTCAATTCAACAGAGTGACATTCAGGATGATTGACTGCTTCAACTTTTTATATTGCGCTGTTACGAATACGAAATGGACAACCAAATGGATCGCCCGCATAGCTGTTAAAATCTACACAAATCCAAGAAATCACTATTCAGGGGTGGGATGATATAGAACGGTAAAAAGCCATTAAGCTTGGCGTTAAAATTAATTCAGATGCCGCGAATAGTAATCGACATAAAAGTTTTTTTAATGAAATTAATTTGAATGTGGTAAACTGAACTGTTATAGCGGGTTCATTGGCACTTGAGGGTAATGCAAGTCCGAAGAGTCCAGTCGGTCTTTTCGAAAGGGGGGGTTAATGTCAACTGCACCGAGTCTCTAGAAATAGAGCGGATGTCGACGGAGTTTAAATTTAAAACTTTCGTTGACTGAATATCCGACTAGGCCTTAGCCTCTGTTGAACTTTACACTCAAAAAATTGATGAGCTCGTGTTGTCGACAAGTTAAATCAAAATACTAGCTCGTTACCGTCCCAGAACGTATATGCTCAACGGACATGTGTTTTCTTTACGGTGGGCGGTCAGCCTTGGCCGTGATCTTTGCCAGAAACACAAACAGAGGTTGTTGTCCCAGTTATGAGAGTAGCAAGCGTAAATAAACAATCAGGAACACATTTAGTAACCCAATTTATACTTACGAGGTCGGCTTCCTGTGTAAATTATTAGTGTACGACAGGGTGCACTCATTAAACATTTAAAAAATGTTCCGCTGGAATCGTTTGCTCCCCTTATTTTGATTCATGATTTGAACATGATTAGGACTCATCCTTCAACTGTTAATAACTAATCAAAAGAAATTAGGCTTCCAAAAATCTTGATGAAACAATTCACACTAATAAAATACACATTTTTACTCATACCATTCCTCACCAAGGTGCGATCGGACTGAGTAAGGCATAAGTAGAAACTCTCAAATCATGGCTCATATTTTAATCGACCGCAGAACTCTGGAGCTTCACGGTTCCAGATAATTTTCGCGAAGATGCAAACGCTAGAGTCAATAAATCACATGAATTCATCAATGAATTCATTATGGTAATGAGGATCCTAGATGGGAATTACGATTTCAAATCGAACGAAAAACTGAGGAGCAGTGTTTTGCTATGTAGCAAACCTTCTCGGTCATCATTGTCAACCGAATTGGAAACCAAAGAATCGGCGTTTCCAAAAAGGAGAAGCCATAATACAAAGCAATACAAGACCTATACAACGATACACACATTTATTTCAGTATTGCGTATTTTTTGCGATTTCCTCCTAAACCCTGCAACCTAATGAAGAGTTCTATGAAACGCCATTCCAGAGCCTACAAAATGTTATAGAGGTTTCAAAGATCTGTCTACTTTCAGTATTGCATCTATGGCGAATCTTTTGCGGTAGTGATCACCCTCATTTGAGAGATGTGGTAATGAAGGTCGAGTTCAAAGGGGTAAATCTATAGGAGAATCAAAGTCTTTCCGTAGAACAGCCGTGGTTGCAGACTCTTATTCTATACACTCATGTGCAAAGACCGTTCGAACAGTCCACACTATCAGGTCGCCATCGTCTAGAAAACCATGAGCTTCGCTGAGCTGAATGATGGAGGCATTATGAGAGAGTGAATCATGGGAATTTTTAGCAGAAAAAAGTTTATTTTAAAACTTAGTTTCGCAAAGATCTGGCACGAGCTCAAATAGAAAACGACACAGAAGAAGAGGAGTAGACGCGAGATTGAGTGAGATGTTTTATGAAAAACGTAGAACATAATTCCTAACTATCAGAGAATGAAAATTAAAATGTTGACCCAAAATTGATATACAATTTTGATAGGTAGGGTTTTATCTTAACATCGGTCGAGTGATGGATTTTGTCCTCCTCCAGCGCTCTACATTTAAAAGCCTGGATACCAATGTAAACCCTAATTACAGGAAACTCTTGTTCCAATAAGGTGGATATAAAATTAGAAGTACAAAAAGCACTTACAGTCTCAGTTTTAGGTTTTTGAGACTATCAAACTCGAAATTTCCCGAGCAACTCTCGTTCTGATTCAAGCCTATCAATGTTTCTTGTTGACAATTGTAAGCTGATTCATTGGTTGTTAGTGATATGTGTAAAATACGAACGTCTCCACGAGAGGGTAGAGAGATGTTACATTTTTTTTTGTTCAGTTCACTTCATTTATTGTACATAACGATCCCTTTTTTGGGCTATAACACGAGAGCAGCTCCGAGAGGGAGCTGCTCTTAATAAATCATAATAAATAATTTACCAACTACATCTTAAAATTTCGAATTATTTAAATAATAAATATTACTCATCTGAGCATGTATACAGAACAAATGATGATGCTAAACTCACGTAAAATCACGATTTAAGATTCAAGAATTAACGTTTAAAGAGGTTAATGCCGTTGGCCCAGGATGAACCTCTGTTGGACGAGACTTTGGAGCTCAGGAGAGACAAGTCGTCAAGAATGCTAAACGACCCACTCCCATTGTCATTGCCGCCGGAATTCAGAATCCCTCCACTGAGTAGATTGTTGCCAATGCCGTTAACATTTCCACCAGCTGATGGAAGTCCTGCTCCATATTGGTTTAAGATTCCTCCTTGAATGGCATTGTTGAGAATTCCATTGATGAGAGCATTACCTCCAGCGCCACCAGCGTAAGAGTTTAAAATGCCGTATTGCAGTAAGTTGTTCAATAGACCCTGTACCGTATCACCACCGGAACTACCAGATGCAGCGGCTTTCAAAATGATACTCAGGAGACCTGGCGTGAGTTGGTCATTAGCGAAAAGCAATTTGATCAAAGCCACTGATCCAGGGTTGAGGGAGCCGTTGAGAATACCACCGGCAAGTAAGTTGTTCAAAAAACCACTTGTAATGGTACCGCCACCACCAGAAGGAAGAATTACCAGAGGAAGGACGCAGGAACAAGGGGGACTATTAGGGGGGGGAGTGGTTGTGCAAGCTGCAGAATTGTCATCACCATCCCCCAAACATGAAGCCCATATGCAAGCCATTGAAATCAGTACCTGGAAAAACCTTAAGATTAGCCAATTTTCTCAGGTTAGCCTTACGAATTCCATTGTAAAGCTATGTTCAGACTGTAATGGATTATGCTCAACAGCGTGCTGACGAATAAATTGAAGTAACTAATAGGAAATGAAAATGAACAGAGGTGAGTTACAGAACTAGGCATTTGAAGGGTTATGCAAAAGCTCACTCTTCAGCGGAAAGATTGTATATTGAAAACAACAAGAAAATTGTTCTTATCATTTGAAAACATGATGGGCATATCCACACGAGATTGATCTAATCCATACAGAAGAAGAAATTCGGTTTGGTGAATTCTATGATATGAATTGAGCAACCAGTACTCAGTACAAGTAGGTTTACTTAATCAGCTCACCAAAAATGTAGTTCTGGCCATCGTGATGTGGAGGACGAGAGAATATTTTCCAAAGCTGTGATGTGACGAGATTGATGAACGAAGGAACCGATAACTCCGTTATATACCTGAGAGAAATGGGAGTCAAAACAAAAATTGCTCGACAATCTCCCGGCTTTCCCGAAAACAACCGGAAATAGGGAATGTGAACGAGTCTCATCCGGTAAAACGTCAAGATCCTGCTTCATACGATTGTTCTTCCTCGAGGAAATATTGGGGTTTGACTGTGCGAGCACGTCCCACGTACGTTAGACTCGGATCAATCGACGAAAACCGGACGATTCAAAGGAATAACACGCGTGATTGTAATGAAAGCTGAGATGTGTTATAGGAAGGTGTCACGCGGATTCACTCGGTGATCCAGAATGACACCGGCGTAAGTGATAGTCACTAAAATACTTCTAACTAGAATACAGTGGGTTTCGTCGTTGTCCGGCTGTCACTCATTCTCAACGCACATTGTAGCCCCAATCGATTCAGTCACACTTCCAGATTTTTTACGAAGTTGCAGGGTGAGTAGAAAAGGCCCAATAACCCATATCCGAAAGCCCCACATGTGCAGAGAGGGAAATATGAATGTCACTATTTTTATTCAAATTTTACTACACGAACGCTTTATCGGAAAGGTTTCGCCTGTTGATAACGGGATATCCCGTCACGTTAGCCGTAACTCAGTTCAATTCACGAAACATTCGAATTTTTGCTAATTTAATTCTTTTCACCATCTTATACATTATGTAATGCGTACTTACATGAGATTTTTCAAAGTTTTTAGTTCATTAGTTAGTTATGACGTATTGGGACATGACTATTTTTTGGTTTGAATTCCCCCTTCACCCCTTCATCCACCTTCAATTTCTCAACTTGAAAAAATCGCCAAAAAAGTCACTATCGTCGAAAAAATACGTGGATCAACATTACATATAATATTCCTTCCAAGCAGAATGTTTTCCTAAAAATCGTCAAGTGAGGTCACAAAAGAAAATTTCTTGAGGCAAACACTTCTCAAACTGCACAGTAGGAAAATCTACCTCATGAAGAAAAATGCAATGATGAAAATTTATCGAAATAATACACGGTTGTGCAAGTCCAGAGCGCCAAAATAAAAGCATTGAATAATGGCAAATGATAAGAACGCAGATGCTGCGAGTTAAAAATTATCGCCCAACGTGGGGCTCGAACCCACGACCCTGAGATTAAGAGTCTCATGCTCTACCGACTGAGCTAGCCGGGCACGAAAATGTGTAGAAAACAATAATAAATAGGCCCTTCAGAGAATGAGAATGCATCAAAGGAGATCTTTTAGGGCCTACTTCCCTCTTATATAGGTACTCATTTTACATAAACCTAACGGAACTAACTCTATTCTCTTGATACCCGTGAAAAAACTTTAATAAGAATACAACAGAAGTCTCGTTTTGAAATGAAGTAAACAAAATGTATGTAATCTAATTTCATTCATTCAAATAAGCACCATGTTATCGGTGGTTGGTTTCCATAATATTTATTAACTAATAATAAACTTGGTTTTCTAAAATATAGACTTTTAATATATGCTATTGATTGGAGAAGAACACACAATTTTATATCATAAATAAACAGGCACCTAAATCCCCCCAAAAAAATCGGCAATCTTGTAAAATCATTCATATTATTGAATATCCATTGAATTTGAAGTAAATAATTCATCAAATCATACAGAAATAGTTTTCTCACAAATTACTTACACTTTCAAACAATCAATATTTGAGTCGGATCAAAATCGATTGCCAATCGACTATTTTCAGGGTAGAAGGAACAATAAATAATTGTGCCAACCACAACAAGAAATGAGGGTAAACGGCGGAGACAAAGTGGTCTCTTTTCGAAGGGTTGCTTCTGTGAGGTTTATTGGCAACATTGAGCTTATTAGGGGCGTTAGGGATCATGGTATGGAATGGAAAATAATACTCCAAAAGCCTACGTTCGGGAGAAAAATAAAAAACAATCTTTTTCACACATTGCGTACGTCAATGTGCGGTGATAAGGCTCAGTATGGGAATAACTAAAGTTCATAATGAAGTCCCATGGAAAAAAGAGAAGTCTTCCCTTTCTTCCATGATGAAGTCCAGTCTGTGGGGAAATTTATCACGAATCATTGAGGCATTGGACGGATAACAACGACAGAAATGGTGACTGGGAGGCTGCAAGTCTATCATTGGTGTATAAGGTGTTTATTTCAAGAATAACAAGAAACTGGGGATAGCAGCCGGTTGGTTATTCCTTGAATAATCAACCTATGTTTTCATGCAAAAGGTCAACCTCTCCGATTCGGCTCAAAATTTTTTTCTGTACGTTTCATGGTGTCTAGATCAAAAAACGCTGCAAATTCTTACATACGGGTTGGCCATTCCTCGGACCAGGCGCATGGAGACTCATTTCTTCAACATGGGGGAAATGGGGAAAACAGTGGGTGCGGCGGGTCCCAGACCCATTCCAATCGATTCAGTGTCCATGATTAGTGGAAAATGATACCCCACAAGCCCAGGTACCAGAAATCTCATAAACACATATTTAAAATGAGTAATATATACCCTATTTGACCCATACCTTCTTCCAGTTGGTGCCAATCGTTCTGGGACCCATTTCATTGTATTCAGCGTCCAAAATTTAGTACTCATTTTGAAAATTTAGTACTCATGAGATTTCTGGTACCTGCGCGTGTGGGGTATCATTTTCCACTAATCATGGACACTGAACCGATTGGAATGGGTCTGGGACCCGCCGCACCCACCGTTTTACCCATTTCCCCCATGTTTTTAAATCAGTTTCCATGCGCCTGGTCCCAGGAATAACCAACCCCTGTGTAAGAATTTGCAGCGTTTTGGATATGTTTTCGAGATTTCTGGAACCGGGCGGTGTTGTAGGGTATCATTTCCACTACAATTTGGACTGAATCGATTGGAATGGGTCTGGACCCCGCCGCACGCCTGTTTCCCCATTTTCCCATTCTCATGTTTGAATATGTGTGTTCGAGATTTCTTCTGGTACCTAGGCCGCGTGGTGGGTATCATTTTCCACTAAATTTTGGATCGTGAATCGATTGGAATGGGTCTGGGACCCGCCGCACCCACTGTTTTCCCCATTTCGCCCATGTTGAAGAAATGAGTGTCCATGCGCCTGGTCCAAGGAATAACCAATTCCTGTGTAAGAATTTGTAGCGTTTTTCAAGTAATGATCAAAAGGTGTATACATACGTAACTTGAGACATGAAAAGCGAGCAGCGGATCGAGAGTTGAAATGACGTGAACTGTTTTTTAACTACAGTTTCCAGCCATCCCTCACCATAGCTGAGTTTCCCAAGATAATTCGCCAACTTTAATTGCCCTGTCGGCGAACCCCTCCGCTTGATAAAAGTTTGTCAAACCCCAACGTAATATCACCAACGCTATTCATCATCCTGTTACTCTCACATGGCCAGCTCTTAAACAGTGGCTATTTATTTCACCCGGTTTTAATAAATACCTAGATAAGGAGGGTTCTTGAAATTAAAACTCGTCCCAAGTAGTGGAATTAAATATATCACGGTTGATTTTTTCAGCAAACCATAACACCGTAGTAACCAATACAACCAGAATATCAAGCTTCAGCCACCGGTAGTAGGCAGTCGCGTCAGCTCAATGACCTCTGAATGCTGAATGAGGTTCCAAACTGAAAGGCAGTTTAAGTCGATAATGGTGGAATTCAAACTTCTAATGAGTAGGTAACCCGGAACATTCTCCCAGAAACTCGGAACAACCGAACCCTCGGTGGGAAGACCAGGGATCACGCTGATTCCAATGACTAAGGGTTTTCCGAGAGATAACCATTTTCAATATGAGCTTAGTTGGAATGAAGGGATTTCGGACCCGGATTTGGCACTATTCAAACTATCACCAATATAGAAGTTCTAATTTGATATTTGAATGAGTGTGAATGAAACTGATAATTGTTCCATTCACCGGGTCTGCATATAAAGGAGGGTTATCTCGATTTTCCCCTCAATGACTCAATAATCCGATTCAAACCGTTAATTGATTTCCTGGAGTAGTTATAGCATTTCCAAGTCGAATTGAGGATTTTTCAAACCAATTTGAGATTTTTCCTAACAAATTCAAGAATTTTCCAATAAAAAACATCCAAGAAAATTGGATGATGGATAAATATGTGCAGCTAACAAATGCAGCTGCTGGGAACCCTCTTTACTGAAATTGTTCCTAAAAAAGAGCCTATCCAGGCGTGTGGGGGATCATATTCGACTAAATTTTGGATGCTGAGTCCAATGAGACGGGTCCTGGAACAATTGGCGCCCACCGGAAGAGGTTATGGGTATCTAACTACTTATTTCGAATGTGTGTTTTCGAGACTTCTGGTACCTAGGCGTGTGGGGTATCATTTTACACTAAACATTGGATGCTGAATCGACAGGGATGAGTCTCCATGATCCTGGTCCAAGGGATAACCAACCCCTGTGATTTATTTTATTTTATTCCTTAATGACATATTTATGGGGATCTTCGTTCATTTTGTCTTCTTTATTTGTTTGTTTAAAAAATAATAATAATGATAAAAAAACACAGTAAGTTACCTTACTTATTCTTTTATTTTGTGTCAGTAATTTTATTTCTAATTAAAGCCTTAAAAACTTATCAATTTGGTTTCGAAAGCTCCCTTTTCTTTTTTAGTAGTAAAGTTATAAAAAAAAAAAAAGTAAGTTACCTTACTTTTTTTTTTATTTTGTGTCAGTAATTTTATTTCTAATTAAAGCCTCAAAAACATGTCAATTCGGTTTGGAAAGCTCCCTTTTTTTCATATTAGTGAAGTTATATTGGAAAATTCTCAAATTGGTTTAGAAAATTCTCAATTCCGACTTGGAATAGCTATATAAACGAGGGGAGAGAGGAAGTAACACTACTCAACACGGTAACGCCGTCAGTCACTAGCATCTCTCCCCCACCACCGGATACCCATTTATGAGCACCTACACACAGTCCAATGGGTACCTAACTACCTATTTTGATGGTAGGTTTCAAGATTCTGTGGAGCATGCGTGTGGGATATCATTTTCCACTAAATTCTGGACGCTGAATCCACTAGAGTGAGTCCTGGACACTCTGTTTTCCCCATACTCTTGACCAACGGAATAATAAAACCTTATGGAAGAATTTTCAGCGTTTTTACAAGAGGCTATTCTTAGAGTGCCTGGCCAAAACGTCACTTTTAGAGAAATATTAATTCCCAAAAATGGCGTGCGTGAACGACGGACGGATGTTGGAATCTAAAAAAGTCTGGAGGTTAAACGTACTCATTATTTCTGGCGGAAAACATTTAAAAACAATTTATGAGAAAAATTTGTGTAAATTACAACTGTGATGCACCCATCTGGCAACGCCAAGCACGCTCCAGAAAGGGAAAAGAAAAAGGCTAGGAATATTTTGGTTTTTTGTCAGCGGAATGGTTAACCTTTTTGTGCAAAACGGGGAATTTAAGAAACGTTAAGAAATGGTATTGTGGCTGTTCAAAAAGGTATTATTGTTATTCTTACCGTCAATGGATATTTAAAGGAATATTGAGCGCAACTTACCTGAAACAAAAATAAAATTTTATTAAAATGACATATCTATGGGTAGAGCAGTTTTGAATGAAGACTTGTTATTATTATGGAGTAGTACGTTAAACTAAGTGTGTAGGTGTGTGGGAATATGTAATTACATAGTCAATTTAGTCAAAATGAGAGCAAATTGAGGTAAGGATGATTGTTAAATTATGGCCACTTAGTTCATCATAGTTTAAAGGTCACAGAGTAAACATAAGGACCACCTTATGGCCAGTTCCGTCGTGATCTTAACGGCTGTGCGCAGGCCGCTTTCTTCTTTAATTAATTACTAAGAGTTTTTATCACTTTCCGACGAGAGGGCTACACCCACGAAGGAAACTAGGCCGTTAGTATCATTAGCCTCAGAACACATTCGGGTCGGCGTTAGTCCAATGAATCTACGGTTCCCCTTTTTCGGCCTTCACAAATCACGATTAGGGGGAAAAGTTCACGATGTCGACGGACATCATCCCGCGAACGGAAGGATGGTCATGAGTAGGCAGTTTACGTCAGATGGAGTGACCGATTTCAGAAATGAGGCGGTTGGAGAGGAATTGGCTTCAAAAAGAAAAGTGGCATCTGTTATTTGACAAAGCCAGATGTATAGTTCAATGTGATGCAGTGAACAGACTATTATCGGAGGGATAACCGATTTAGCACATCACGTGGTAAATGCATCAACGGTCCTCTTTGGTTCATAACACATTATATTTGAACGGGCACCTCATATGACTACATCCCTTGAATTCCACAAAAAGTGTCACCTGAAGGAGTAATTTGAGATGCCTGAATTTTCCCAATATCAGAATGTACCTAACATTCATCCTCCGCATTAGCTTTCGCAATTTTTGTGCTTTTTTCAATTTTTATTCCATTATACTTCACTGTCAGAAACTAATGATAGAAATAGTGTTAATCTAACCAACGAAAAGAATATAATTTTCCAGATTGTCCAAAAATTATTGTCTCTTGTAAGCGGGAGGCTTACGAGTTATTCCCTAAATGTTTGTTTTTGTTGTTTGGACTACCTCTACCTTCAAATTCGGCATGATCTATCGAAAAGGCAACACTTTATTTGCGGCATTCAACAAAATTCAAATGTCATCCGATCAAAATAGCAATTTTATTCTCCGAACTGTCACCTCGAGGTGACACAAGCATTCTTTGTTTTATTTGCTTTGAGTCAGGGTTTAAAGCATTCAATTTTCTTTTTTAATTTTTTTCCCTGTTACCTGTGGGGTTACGTAACAAATTATTATTATGACAACCTATGTTATCGAGTACATATCATTTGAGACCATTGTTCTTGCTTCCGGGCGCGTTGCGAACAAGGGTGGGTCCTTCCTTTCGCCGAACGCAGCCCTGACACTGACTCCAAACGCCTCAAGTCATTTCCTGCCCGTTATAGTCGTTGCTTTTGTAAAGCTGGCCAATTTGAACCCCTTTCATCTAGCCGCAGCGCCACCTAATTGTCCCAGCTGACTTCCACCACACGCCCGACGGTTCTTGACAGAAAAAGTCATCTTCCGGAGCAACCAGCTCCAAAGCGACTCCTGGACCGTGAAATGAAGGCTCGAGCCGGTTGCGCCGTTTTTTGAATGAACCGTCAGTGAATGAGGGAGTCAGCAGACTAACTTATTGATTTTCCAACCAACTCTAGCAAAGCAGCTCGCCCCCGTTTAGAAGAAGAGGGCGGAAAGATAATACGAAGAAGGCGGTCGAACATTCAAGGATACACCAGCCACTTCGCCGATTCCCCGGGGTCTCAAATTTGATTATCCTGCTCAAACGAACAGAAGCATAACAAGGTTGATAGTACCATGGTACAAATCGCAGTACGTTTGACCTTGATTCGCACTCCACTCAACTAGAATAGGAAAAATGTCATCTATTGTGTTCCTCCATGTCACAGGATTCATTTATTTGAATCCTAATAATAAAATTAGTCCAGTTTAAGTAAAATGATCAATTTAACACATGTCAATTTTTAAAAAGACACACACTTTAAATGCTTTCTTGCTTCGGATATACGTTATTTGGGGCTTGGGAGTGACCCCAGACGTCATAATAACATCATGCGTAATATCATGCAATACGTACACTTTTGTACCTTGAAACTGTCAAAACCCGCGATACAACCAGGTGTGACTTCTAACCTGCCTTAAAAAAATGGACAAACACGGAAAAGACTCGACCCGTCACATCCGGCTAGCTTAATTGACCGAAATTGGCTTTCATTGGAACGGGATGGCCTCTTCATTTTCTAGTGGAGCGGAGCGTTTAACCACGTCCTTGAGTTCACACCTCCCGCGAAGGTCGAACTAGAAGTGACGAAAACTATTGTTGAAAATGAACTTGACCGACAGGAAAATCACCGGGAAAACCCACATAGGAGTTCATTTTCACAGAATGCACAGCCAAGGCAATGGTACAGAAGCTTCCTCGGGAACTTCACGATAAATTTGACCATAAAAGTTTGTGAGACAACATATTTTTGGATAATTTACCACTTGTTTAGAGATATTGTGCTATAACCACACAATTTTTATGAGTTGAACAATGTACTTAAGACTAGAATATTGTAAGAGTGGCTCTTAGTGTGTGGTTAAGCAGCAAAAATAATTAGCTGCAAGTTTTTTTTTGTTATACTCCATTCACGTTTTATAAGCAAAATCGTAGAAGAAGATACGTGACAAAACGTTCCAAAACGAAAACTCTCGGCTCAAAACCGATGACAACCGTTCGACAACTAGTTTGTTCTTGTGGAAATATCGGAGCGATTGGGAACTTCAAGTCATCTGTTCGAGTTTACCAAAGTGAACGTTGACAGGTAATCGATAAGGGGAAAGGCGAGAGAAGGAATCGACCGAACATCCAGTTGCCCATGAGGGGTTTCAGTTATGAAATGACCGGAATGGTGAGAAATTACTTTTGGTACATTGACAATTTTAAAAAGCGGCAAATGATAATTTATCAAACATTTCAGATTGGCTGTTCTGATTTGCAAAGATTTCATCACATTCCGAATGTTCCTAAATACAATCGTGATATGGAAACAATGTTTTTCTCCAGCAGAAAAAGCAACGCGAAGGCCACAGTTGCTGTAGATGTAAGTACTTACGAACAACAAAATATGAATAAAGTAAATTGACAAGTCAAAAGAGTGATAGGTACCCGTTTGGACCATACCCATCTCCAATGTGTGCCAATTTGTACAGGATCCATCTCGATCTATTCAGCGTCCAAAATTTAGTGGAAAATGACAGCCCACATTCCTAGTTCCCAAAATATCCTTAAGATAGACTTTGAAAAGTCACATTTTCATCCATAATTTCCCTGTATTTCGGCAGATCGGGCTTGCAAGTTTCGAGGACCAACCAAAACCAAGGACAAGTTCCTGACGAAAATTGGAATTTTGGACAATTTTCCACTGTCAAAAAGGTGCAGATAGCATACGGCGAACATTTCGATTTTGATTAGACAAAATATTTAAACGCATACTGTAAAATTTTGGGGCAAATCGGAGAAGTCGACTTCTGACATGAAAATATGAGGTTGATTATACAAGGAATGTGAGATCAAAACTTCATGTACGGAAAACCACCAGTACACCCGTTAGTCGTGCAGTTTAGTTCTATTAGGAAGATAAGTCAATATTGGATAATTGTAGCGAACTCAATAATAAAATCGTGTAATGATGTGAACACGTTTTGACATATTGTCGCGAAATTCCAAGACTTTGAGCCTCCATTTTGTCGGAATTTTGCGGTATTACATTATGGGGGAAATGACGCATTGATTTTTGCGTATATTTGAGAAATTTTGGATTTCGTGTTGAAGGAGTTGTTTGAGGATAGATGGTGCAGCGGGTGCCGGTTGTTTGTTTACACGTTTTTACCGGCTTTTGATCGGAGAGGCCGGGTCGTGTTTGGAAAGTGCGCAGGCGCTCAACCGTCGGTGATGGGCGTTCCACGCCGGGCTTCGTATCAAAACAACAGGAGAACAATGTTCGATTGTAATTATTTAAATTCGGCCCTCACCTTATGACGAGCCGGATGAGCCAGCAGAGCGAGCACACATAACAGATGCCGACGAGAACAAGAAACATTCCGAAAAGGAGCGGAGGGAGCAACTGGCAACGAGGAGCGGCGGACCCCCAGTTGCGAGGGGCCGAGGGGTGGGAGGGATGCATTTCGCCGCCCCTCTCAACCCGGCCACCCCCTGACTCACCTGTCGCCTTTCGGTCATGCAGCTCCATTACGGCGTAACCATGACCATGACCATGACCATGAACATATTCATTATCTACTAAAAGCTCCTCCCCGCTCCAGAACAGGTTAGACGTGACTTGACTGCGTATTATCCCTCTCCACTCCCGCCAGGTGTGCCAACTGAAGAAATAATACGTGCAGACAATACAACTCGGCCCTTCAGGAAAAACCTCCCCTCGATAAACCGAAAAAGAACCGGTTCTTTTCAAAGCAAATCACTTGGCCACGTACAAAATAAATTTAGGTCCGGTCAATTTGTCAAATGAAATTCCACACGCCTAGGTACTCGAAAATCCACATTCGAAATAAGCAGACAGGTCACCATTTTGACCCATACCCATCTTCGGTGGACGCCATTCTGTCCTGGGTCCATCTCCCACGGTTTTCCAGCGGAAAGGGGTATGAGAAAAATAGGTACTTAGAAAATAGGTTTCAAACGGTCTTCTCCAAATTTCGGACGTTGAATTTATTTCCTGAGTCTTGACGCTCACTTTTATCCACAAGTTTAACAAAGATTTGTACTCTAACAAGTGGAATTAAGTTCGTTTCAAGTAGAGTCAAAATCCAAAATGCTCTAAAAGTCTAAATATACCTATTTTCAGCCGGATTGGATCAAACGGAGTAAGGCGGATTTTAGACCGATTGATTTTGATTTTTTGATTAAACATGATCCCTACCAACCAGAAATTTGGTCCGATCGGGCTGAAAAGTTTCGAGGACCAACTAGAGCCAAAACGGGTCCCTGACTAAATTTCAGATTTTTAGAAAATGTTCTGCGACCAGAATCGGCGTGGGCGGCAGATGGCGTATGTACTGCAGACAGACATTTTTTCTTATTTTGATCTAGACACTTTGAAACGCCCAGAAAAAAAATGGAGGGCCGAATCGGATAAATTGACTTTCTGCATGAAAACATAAGTTGATTATTCAAGGAATAACCAACCAAAAACCAATAGGTGTGCCCTGGTATTCATCCTGTTCAACCATTGTCTTCCTAAAGTTTATTGGCCCGTATTTTTCGAACAAAACATGCCCCTTTCCATCCTTTTTGACCCTCGGACACGTATTACTA
Source organism: Cyrtorhinus lividipennis (assembly GCA_019603395.1). NCBI lineage: Eukaryota > Metazoa > Arthropoda > Insecta > Hemiptera > Miridae > Cyrtorhinus > Cyrtorhinus lividipennis. The sequence continues at coordinate 8,007,174 of CM034003.1, read as the reverse complement.
CATTAGATTTGTTTCCAGAGAGAAATTCCACTTGAAATTCTTCCTCAGTACTGGGGACACACCAACGCAGAACTTACGGGATTCCATATATCATTGCAGTATCAACAAAACCGAAATAATACTAGAGTTGTTGAATGGGAGGAGACCCTCGGATGAAAGACCAGCAGCTGGTAGAGTGCCAGGGAGTTGGACACGCCAGATAATGAGACGGCTGAGGTTATTTAATCCAACGCCACCCCAGACGCATTAATTTTATACGCTGAAGGGTACAACAGTATCGTACAATTGTCAACGAGAGGATGTTTTCGTGTCCTGGGCTTGCAATGCGACGCTTCATTCCCGAAATACGGACTGTAATCAAGTGGATATAGGGCTGGTTGTGAAGAATGAAACTTTGAGTTAATGGGGAGAGCTTCATAGGTTGAATAAATTGTTGTCTTCAGCAAATAATTGGACAACATTATTTCAAATTAGATACTCTCTTAGCAGGGAAAACAAATATGCAAGAAAAGTTCTGCAGGAATCGGTTGGTGCTCCATCTAAATCGATTTGACGTCAGATATTCAGTGAAACATAATTCCTCACTCACCCGAGTTAATTGTGTTTTACATAATTTAATGAAATCCGATAATAAGAATAAATACAAAACTGAACAACAGGAATTACCTGGTTATTCAATTAGTAATGGGCAGTTGGGTATTCAATTAAATGGAATTTCGGCATGGGATTAAATACGTAGGCGTATAATACGAGTATTGATTTTTTTGAAGAGGTTGTCAATCTTTTTTCCAATGTTTTCGGTACATTATGAACGGAATTTGAGAGGTGCGGCACATATTTTAGAAGATGAATCATTATTGCGTCTTGAAAGTGATCATGAATCAGTATCGTATCGTCCAGCTATTAGCCCGGTCCTTCCAGCTTCTCAGAGACGATGCTCAGAAAGCACATAATTTTTGGATTATAATAGCGCAATAGAATAATTCGGCCTCTACGACGTCAAGAAAAAGTATTCAGCCGGACGCGGACATAGTCTGCAAGCCCGCACGACTGAAAGGTCTTCCCGATCCGGAAGGAGCGCCCAGTTGTGTTATTCGGTTAATAATTAGTCTCTTCATTCAAATACGCACGGCTACGACCACTAACCACTAACTGAGAAATCTTTAGTAATATTACAAATCGATAGTATTGATAATTAGCCAAAAGTTGATGAGTATCTCGGATCAGACCAGCAGCATCGAGACTCATTCCAATCGATACACTGTCCAAACAAACATGTCATTGGTAAGTTTTAAGAAAGGCGCCACAAAATAATTCAATATTTCAATTTGTTTCTGCCGAAAGGACGATAAATTTCATCAAAGCTCTTCGTTCCTCATAATCTGAGAACGGTTTAAGCATGGTTCAAATAGTCTAACCCCTTTCTTTTTAATTCTACATTACTTATACATCCCTTGAAGTCACTTGACGTTTTTACGTAGTAAGGACCGAACAATACAAATTATTCTTGGGGAGGGCCAAATATATGAACTATTCATTAAAAATCGTCCGAAGGGGAATATGCCTGGACAGAAAACGCTACGAGAAACAAAAGGATTTTTTTCTATAAAGGAACCTGATAGTTTTTATTCTTTCGGGTTAAACCCGGGTGAAATGAAAGGGCCTCGAATCACCTTCGTCATGTACCAACGAAGTTTCATCTGTCAGGGCTCTGATCGAACGGAAGATAGCGGTAGAATAACAACCCCTGCAGACAGGAGTCGGATGTTACCAGGTAAAATGAGGCGCCAGAGCTTAAGGGTGGACCTGGAGTTTGAGGGTTTTGAACGATGATGTAGGGAGATTGGACAAATTTCGACGATTACCACCATCAACAACGTACATTTCTACAGCGTCTGTACGCTTGGCTGGTACGAATTGGTCGTCTTTGTGTCCCAAATGTAGCCATTCGTGCCTCTGCTACTTGAAAAAAAAATTAAAATTAGATGCGATTTTCATGATTGCTTAGAATTAAAGACCGACGCAGGATTGCTACAGTGATTTTTATACATAGACCCGTATATTTTATTTAATTTCCTCTACTAATGTATTTAGCGAATACAGAATTGCTTAGTAACAGAAATGTACATTTATTTGATTTGTTTCAACATTCTTAGACCCCCTCCCCTCCAGCGATGAACTTACTGTCAGAGACGTGTTGTTGTTATTGTTTTCAACTCCAATTTCTAAATCGGGCGCTCGATCGATTGAGTTCATGGGCTATTTATTCCCCCGGAGATTTTCTCGAGCAATGTTGAAATTTCCCTCTACCTCGGGTCATCAGGTCGATCCTCAAAATAGATATCGGCATATTGCTTAGGTGGGCAATGGATAATTTCCACGCGATTTTTTCTGCGATTTCATTGAGAACCACGTTGAGCGGACTTGTAGCGCACGTGAATAAATACGTAACGTGTACGTTATAACTCAATAACAAGAGCCTTCGATATTATTTCAGGTCTCGGTATGTAATACAAGTTACGGGCGAATGCAAGGTTGTCTCAAGGAGATTTCGGAGTCGAATTTCAAACGAAAACTCACGGTACAGGTGTCAAATTCCGTGCTCCGCGGGTACATTACAACACCTGGGTTGACGCAATCAACTTTACTGTTTTACAAACAACTTCTCTTGGCCGCTGAAAATTGTTAGGTTGAACGAAATTTATTGTTCTTAGCTATGGCTGAGCCTATACGGCTAAAGAAATAGTTTAGTCTAGAGCCTTATTGTAACGCCGCAAAGGTGGTCTCAAAGCTGAGTAACAATCTCGGTTTTGTTGACCTCAAAGGGTGGAATTCCTAGCTCAGTTGCTCGTAACTATACAGGACTGTAGGTTTGAATGTTCGAGATGTAGAAATTCCAAGACAATTCAAAGCCCCACTTCCCTTGGCAATTTTGACACTGATCATAATGGCTATGCTACTCCCATGGCTCGTCTTCGTTTTCCAAAAAGCATGAATTCGCAGTTAGTTTGATCCCAATTTTTATAGTTTGAGCGCCTAATATGTCGTTATCAATCAAATCTAAAAATCTTCGAAAATCTTGATGACCATTTTGGAATATTTGAAGCCACGCCGTCGGTAACCACAAATTAGTAAATAAAGAAAGATCTTCTCTCTGAATCATACTCTCTACAACGTAGGTATTTCCAATTACTGCATTAAAACCTCCTGTACCACTATGGTTGGCTAAATTATGGTTACTGATCCTAAATTAGATGACAATGATAATTCATTGGAATCATAATAAATTATTTCATCCAGACAGGATGAGAACAAATAGGTAATAGGTAACTCCTTAGTGCTATAGGATCTGTTTCGGTATAAATTCATAAGCGAACGCTCAAATATGGTACATTTTAGGAGGATAACGTTATAATAGGTACACATCCCGTTAGTTCTGAAAATTAGAAGAAGTTCACCTTTAAACTGTAACGATTTATGTTCTTAGTAAGTAGTTTATTAACAATTGTTCACTAGTTCAATACACTGTTCACATTCGCGCACTTACACAATGACAGAATCACAATACACGGTTGTAACGCTTGTTGCACTATTTATAACGCGGCGCGGCACGATTTATAACCCAAGAAGCGTCTATATCGGGACTCCGAATTGAACTGAACTCGGCGGTGCTCGTGGGCCCGTTTTTATACCTGGTGCCCGGTCGAGAACGTTCGGGGACGAACGGGGAGGTTCCCGAATGTTCGAGAACGGTCCCTTTAGCCTTCCACAGGTCGTTGACCTTGCGACGCCGGCAGCCCATTTGGCCGGCGCCGGTGCAAGCTCGCAACACTGCCCCCTCCTTAGAATTGTTCTGTCCCAGAACAATCTTGGGCATCTGTTCATCACAGGGCTCATGTCGATAGCGGCATTTATCACCATTCTTGCAGCTGCCTTGGCGGTAGAAATAGCAGTCCACAGTCTTCACATCAGTTCTTCCATGAGGATTCCAGGTACACACCCGCACCTCAATCTGGGTCCCTTGGAAAATGAACTCCAACATGTTACGGACTATCCTCCAATCCAATTGGTCCAAGCCACAACCAATCTTGGGTATTGCCAACTTCTTCATTCCCTGCTTAATGAGCAGCTTCTTCAGGGCAAGTAGCGCATCCCAAAGAGTCCTGTAGGTTGGCTTCTGGTGGGAAGACTGTTTTGTCACTAGATACACTATCAGCTGGTTGGCTATCCTCAGTGACAATGCTTTCCCAATGCGTGGACCTTGCCGCTGCAACTGGTCGACATTACCATATTTCTTCTTGAAGATTTCGGCAATTCCTCTCGACATTTTGAGGTCGGCAGCTACACAGTGTGCTAGCGCATAATCTTTTCCAACGTCAAAAAGGTTCTCGCGCACTTCGTTGGTGACTCCAAATCTCGCTTTGCTAGTCCCTCCATAGTTCTTCATGAACATGTTGAACTCCAGGGTTGCCGGGTCTTCTATACTTGATGGTGTAGTCACTGTCCTCGACAGGTTTTCCTGCGTCGAACTGCCCACGAATGCTGCCAGCCGATTATGATGTACCACTCGCGGTTTCCCTCTTGGAGTTCTTCGAATCCTGTAGATGACATCGTTGATTCTTTTCATGATTTCGTAGGGTCCTTCCCAATCCTTCTGGAGTTTCGGTGGTAGTCCTCGCTTCCGACGCGGATTGTAGAACCAGACAAGATCGCCTGCTTGGAAACCCACCTCAGTTGCCTTTATGTCGTATCGAGTCTTCATCCAGTCACTGGCTATTCGGTCCATTGGGCTTCCCACATTGTACTGCAGCATCTTTGCCCTCGGCTTCACAGTTGGTCCCTGCCCGGTATTGCATAGCAAACACTTCTTACACCAATCTTTGACAGATTGTTTGCTATCTACCCAGTAAAAACGCTCTCTAACCTTCTGTAGCGTTTTCGTGATGCCAAAATGTCCTCCTGATGTTCCATCATGGAAATGCTCCAAAACCAAGGGAACCAATTTTTGTGGAACAATGATCTGCGTCCTTCTCTCAGTACCATCACTACTCTCCAGGCGACGTTTCAGGATTCCTCCTTCCAGAATGATAGAGTTCCACTGCGCCCAATAGGTTTTTATAGTTGGACTACGATGTCTAATTTCTGGCCAACTGGGTCTCCTGTTGGTTCTCTTCCAATCCAGAAGATCCTTTAGCTCCTGGTCTTCTGCTTGCCGCTCCTGCAAGTGCTCTGGCTGCCACTCACCCAGGATAATTCTGGTCCTCCGTAGGTGTTCTTCCTGCTGGTCTGGTCTTGAGCTGTGGCCGCAGTTGTCCAGAATAGGTCTCCTCTTCTTGCCCGTCTTGTTACTGTGAGAGGACTCCCCCAATTGCCAGCATCTGAGTTGTCGTTTGAGGTCCTCCCAATCGGGCTCTTGCTTCAAACGCCTTAGTACCCTCTCAACGATGTCCTCTTCTTCTTCCACTACCTGTCTCAGACGTGCTCCGCTCCGGTGAGAGGCTTGCTTCGCAGCCTCAAATTCCAAAGCATGCGCCAGGGCATCGCACAAGGTCTTTGGGCGTGCGAGTCTCAATGCTTGCTGAGTTTCACTGTCCCTGATTCCATCTACGAAAGTCTGGACAGCGAGCTGCTCCAAAAAGTCATCAGGCGCTGTAGGGTAAGCCAGTCTCACCAGTCTTGCAATGTCTGCTTCAAATTCCTGTAGAGTCTCAGTGGTCTTCTGGTTCCTGTTCTTTATCTGTGCATGGTAGACTTGTTGAAGATGAGCATCTCCGTATCTCATATCCAGCCTGGCAGTCAACAATTCGTAATTGTTCTGATGGCTAGCCGGTATTGTCTGGAGAATGTTCAAGGCTTCTCCACGCAATGCAACTATTAGAGCTGTTGCTTTGTCATGTTCGAGCCATCCATTTGCAACAGCTGCAGCTTCAAATTGTCTCTTGTATGTTGACCACGGTACTTTTCCGTCAAATGTAGGTGGTTTAATCTTATTTCCTCTGGTTCCTGTAAACTGTTCTTCATTGCCACTGTTGAAGCTGGCTTCTGCTGGTATATCCATGTGTCTCAACTTTCCTTGATTGCTTCTCTCTAGTGCTCGAATTTTGTTTTCAATTTCGTCTCTAACCTGAGAGATCTTATCATCAAATGCAGAGACCCTATCATCAACTGCAACGATCTTATCGTCAACTGTGTTGGACAATGAATTCAAATTGTCCTCCAGTCTGACTACATCAGTTTTTATGTTGGCAACATCACTCACTATTTTATCCATATGACTCACCAAATTCTCTTCAATTCTTTTAGAATTCTCTTCCATTTTCCGTGAGTTTTCTTCAATCAGTTGTCTAGAATTCTCTTCGATTCTTTTAGAATTCTCTTCCATTTTCCGTGAGTTTTCTTCGAACAGTTGTCTAGAATTCTCTTCGATTCGTTTAGAATTCTCTTCAATTTTTCTTGAGTTTTCTTCGAACAGTTGTCTAGAATTCTCTTCCATTCTGGTGATATCATCCACAAAGTCAAAGTTGTCTGGGTCATGACCTTCTTCAACCAAGTTCTCCTTAAGTCGTAGGCGTAGATCTGCTTTCGTTCCACCGGTAGGTAAGCCGCGCTCTTCCAGCTCTTCCTTCTGCTGTTTAACTTTCAAATCGGTCAACTTCATTTTGTTCGTTTTTAAGAATTCAAACGCGCAGTAACACACTAAAGTCACTATAACACTTTATAACTACTGTAAAACACTGTAACACTAACACTAACTATTGTCCAACACTATAACACTAATTATTGTAATCCCACTTCTGACACCAATTGTAACGATTTATGTTCTTAGTAAGTAGTTTATTAACAATTGTTCACTAGTTCAATACACTGTTCACATTCGCGCACTTACACAATGACAGAATCACAATACATGGTTGTAACGCTTGTTGCACTATTTATAACGCGGCGCGGCACGATTTATAACCCGAGAAGCGTCTATATCGGGGCTCCGAATTGAACTGAACTCGGCGGTGCTCGTGGGCCCGTTTTTATACCTGGTGCCCGGTCGAGAACGTTCGGGGACGAACGGGGAGGTTCCCGAATGTTCGAGAACGGTCCCTTTAGCCTTCCACAGGTCGTTGACCTTGCGACGCCGGCAGCCCATTTGGCCGGCGCCGGTGCAAGCTCGCAACAAACGTTTAATGACCTCAGCTGAATAGGGAGCATAATCGGATTCCAGCTCTAAAAAACGTGGAGGGTAACTCCTAATGGTAACTAGGTTTCATTATTTATTTCCGCCTTCTCCAACAAACGAAGTTTCCAAAGCTATAACAAAGAAATCAGCTCAGGGAATAATTTCATGAAATACTTGACGATAACTCGTTGGCCAAATGATTCCTACACTTGATGCAACCAAGCCCGGCGATTGGGCCGATATTGACTATCGGAAAAGTGCGATTAAATCCGATTGAGAACGGCACAGGATATACAGGCTATCTGATGACGATAGTCATTGTGTTTTATTTCCGCAGGTAGAGCAACAATGAACCCAGCAACGCCGAGGGGAGCTCAAATGTCGTGCAGCCTTGAATTGTTCGTGCAAATTATCACACTTCCTAGCACGTATTAGAGGAGTGTGCCTACCAAGTAAAGGCGGGGTCTTCCATCATATTAAGGTCCGAGTACGACGCAGCGAATCACGGGAAAGTTCCAAACCAAACATCAAAATTTTTGATGAAGTGAATTTTCGTGATTAATACTGATGCTTAGATATTCAATAAACAGTTAGATTTGCACGTTTCTTGAAGGAATAATTTTTAACGTCACATTTTAAAGAACAATTTTAGATATTTCTGCCTAGGTCAACAAGACAATGTCGATTTTCATCTCAATTGGGACACCCAGAATTCATGAGTCGGTTCGACGTTCAAAATTTGTCATCCTTACGTATTCCTTGTCACCAGATTCAATAGATCCGAGAAAATCTATCGTCATTCTCGACTTAATTTGACTGACGATACCGCTCCCCGAAAACCGAAGACAGCCACTAGGAAGGAGAATGATGTATGTTGGAAACCCTCTATTGACGAACGGGAGGAAAAACCAGCAATGGCGAGGCGATGATAAATTCATAGGATGGGACCACTTGAGATCTGACCCCCGTCTCCAGCCAGGCACATCACTTTTCATTTTCGTCTCAATAATAAGTATCCACCCTCACGGCCAAACTCGATAGCTCTTTTTGACAACTTCTTGCCGGAAAATTGAAGCTTATCCAATAGTAAGGAATGTACACTCATTAGATGAATGATTCAATCACAAAAAGTGCTGCAAATTCCACCACAACGAGCTTATTCCTCGAAAAAAGAATATGGGGACAACACTGAGTGCGGACTATCTCGGACTCATTCTAATCAATTCAGCGTCGAACATTTAGCGGAGAACGATACCCCACATACCTAACTCTCTCGGAAATCGTGTTTAAAATTACAGGGGTTGGCTATTCCTCGGACCAGGAGCATGGAGAAAATGGGGGAGAACATGAGTGTGGAGTGTCCTGGACTCATTCCAATCGATTCAGCATCCAAAATTTAGTGGAAAGTGATACCCCACACGCCCAGGTACCAGAAATCCCGAAAACCGACATTTGAAATAGGCAGATAGATACCCATTTTGACACATAATCTCTTCCGGTGAGATCCGTTCCATTGAATTCAGCGTCCGAAATTTGGTGGAAAATAATGCCCCTCGCGCCTAGATCACCGAAAATCTCGAAAAAACCATTTTTTTGAAAAACCTTTTTTTACCCATACCTTCCTCAAATTCAGGCCGATTGGGCTGAAACGTTTCAATAACCAACATGAGCCAAACCCAGCTAATGTACCACCTTTCAAATTCGACCGCTCCCCATTTTGACTCTGATTAATGGTATCATATTATTGGGTATTGTAGCCTAATTGGAATTTGATTACATACACTAAGAAGGTTTCTCATTTTTCATATTGGTAGATTTTATATGATAGGATTATTTAATCATTTTTGCAAAACTCAATGGAATCATTTAAAACTTGGGATATTTGCGGAGAGAAATGATCGAAAACGTCGTTGATACTCGAAATATTGTAAAACAATCTTTAGGGAATAAAAGATTGATTCATTTTCATAAATCCGAACTGGGTGACCAGGCCACAGATGAGAAGCCCTATGAGATTGGTTGCCTCCGGTTTATTTTCGTTCTCTTGACAAATCGCTTTGTAATCCGATACATTTGGTCCTTGGAACTTTCTTCTTTTTGACAACCGACCGAAGAACTTTCATGTAAAACCTCGTTTCATAACCTTTTGGCTGATACGCATGTTGAAGCCGGGACCTGTTTTGTTTTACCCGCGCCGAACATGAGCCGTTTGCGCGGTTGGTATGAATAATCGGTTTATTTGCATATCTTTCGCGATCAACAGGAAGATGTTTTGACCAAAAAGAGAAAGGACATCATGATCGGGGTAGTCACTAACGGTCAGTGGTATTGATTCAAACGGTAGATATTGTAATGATAGCCATCTCTCTCTCTTCGAATAGGTAATATGTGATTTATATGCAGTATGCGTGCGCTCATTTTGTTTTCCCTTTTTTCCTGATCAGAAGGTGCTTGAAAATGAGGATGAAACCAATCATTTTCTCCTCACGCGTCGATTATAACAGCGAATGCGCCTCTCGGCTGTAATTTTCAAGAGTGATCCTTGATTACAATGTCTGTTGAGTGCCCCTCCCTTTGAAAATCAATAGAAAAAACTATCAAGACAACAAAAATCAAGAAAGGTCCAAGATTACCTTAGTCAATACAATGTCGACAATCAATTTTGAATAAGGCACGGTACACATCGCAAAGGGCTAACAAAACATACATCATACGAACCAAAGAGTGTGAAGAATGAGAAAAACTTGATTGGCTCTGAGACCACACAAGTTGTTCTCTGAGGTCTCAAGAGGATGCCATGCAGTTATAGGTTTACGTCCCTGCTTTATAACCTTCCGATCGATCGAAATTACGTGACAAAACCACTTTTTCTCACGTTTGCAATGAAGCCCTTCCGTTGTATTGAAATTTTTAAACGCGCAATATTACGTATAATGAACGTCAAAAATAGAATCTGACTCCACAAGACGAAAAGAGTTAATAATATAGTAATATTCGTACTCAAAAATAATGTCGTAATTGGTTAAGACGACAACTGTGAACTATTTATCATTTTGCATTTGAATAATTGAGTCAACCTATAACAAGTTCTAGCTCTTTGCCTACGGTGGAAATCATCCTAAATGATAAACGTTCGTAACTGGAATACAGTCTTTAACAAAATAGATTTTCCGAGAGTATTTGGCTTGAAAATAACGAAGCTTATAAGTTTAGAGTCGACTTTTCCCCGGAGATTAGCGACATCTTGAGCGGTAGGAGTTTTCGTTGTCTTGCTCACTTTCCGTCAACTTTTTTTTTGGGAGAAAGATAAATGTTGGAAGTTAGTTAGGTTGAAAGCCTCCTAAACTTTACGAGAAAGCCGGAATAAGCTTGTTATTTTTTTCCAGTTAGATCAAACCTAAGCAAATGGGGAAAAAATAAATTCCTGTCTTTAGGGTGATGTGGAATCGGCGAAATGGGTGATTTTGATATTGAAAACCGAGTAGCCGTTTAATGTTTAATATTTGATATTTTGATAGTTATTTTTAGATATTTGTGAACATCATAAACAAGAAAATACTTATGGAAGAGATGGTAACTTGATATTCTTGCATAAGGGCTCAAGAACCACCTACGAACTTATCAAGGCAGGTGACGAAGAGCAGGTGGTCCCTCGAGAAACCCACAATCGTCTTAGCGTTGAGGTGCGGCAAAACTCGACCGAGATGAACAATCGTTTAGTTTTTTCTCACGAAACGCTGAATTGGTAAAGAGACGCGGTTTTAAATGACAAATGGCCTTATAGACTCTACTGACGAGAAGGCGAGGCGTGAATGACAAATAGCAAAAGAGAGCCTTCGGGCTCCCAAAATACCATTTTCGAAGATTCGGGCGCAGGGTGGCTACACGCGGCGATTGTTTACAGCTCGTAGCGGCTTGCTGTCAGCTGGAAGGACGGTAAAGCAGTAAACTATTTTCAAATTAACCGCCTGTGGGAAATGAGAAGGTCAACCGCGAAAAGAACATTAAGGAGAAAGTCGAGAAACGTTTTGGGGTTCGAGCGCAGATGTTGGGTCATAAATAAGACAGCGATATATGAGGTAAACCATTGTCCGGGACCTCAGTCCAGAATGACAACCTTCGTCCAAATAAGGATTTCTCAATGTGAGGGTGAATTCTATAAGAAAAATGTGGAGATCTTCAGGAAAATGGGCTTGTTTCAAAAAACCCCGAAATTTTTCGATATCATCCGGAACATTCCTCACGAAAGACGACGTATTTCGTACATCTTACATTGTTATTTTTCTTCTATAAATTTTTTCATTTCAGTGAAGTTCAAAAACAACGTGAGTCACTGGTGACGAACAAGAGGAAACCCATTGTAGATAGACATGGTGAAAATGAGTTTTTATTTTTACGAAAACAAAAAAATAATGTGAAATAAATTTCGGCTAATAGGCCATCATCAGTAACAGTACTGTTTGCAGGCAAAGTTTATTGCAGCGTTATAAAAACAAAATCAATGCAATTCTTTTATGATAGTTGGTTATTCCTTGGAACAGTAGTATGGAGAAAACTGCTTATTTTGAAAGAAAATCGAACGAGCTATTCAAGAGTCGTTACAGACTTCAATTTTAATTTTAATTAATTTGTTCATTTATTTATTCATTTTTTCTTTTCAAGTTCTTGAGACGTTTGAAATCAGAAATAAGCCACTAAATTTATAAGAATTATAAATAAATTCCTTCGGACAAGTGCCCCCTCAATAGGGGACCGATGCGGTCAAACGTCGGGAATCGAGCGAACTACGGGTGGCTTATAATATCGGCATGTTCGATCGAGTTATTAACAAGATTGACTTTTGGCCTTTCACGCAAACCATATCGTATTTTCGCGATAATATTCTCCACGAAAAGAGGAAACAATGAACCTGACTAATTTATTCGTTACAAAAAGCGTTATCCAACCACTTTCGATACTTTTACTTTCATGGTTTTTTTTCGATCGTAGATAAAAAACGGGGTATTTAATAAAGTTACGCCCAGAACTGTTCAATATCTTCATCCGCCTCTTTAAATCTGGAAGGTTTGGTAACTCTGAACGTGGCTCACAAATAGACCAGCCCAGAGTCACGATTCAAGTTGCGTTGTAACCGCTTTCATCTTTGAATCGCACACCTCCCGCACATGGGCCATTGTGAAGCTGTCTAAACTCGAAGGAATTTAATCAATTGCCGTCTTTTATCCCTGTTGTGTTCGTGATCGGGTCGTTATGACTATTTTGAAAGTGTTCACGTAGGTAGCTGACATTAAAGCGCACTCTCGTCAGAAAAACGTCAAAACTGGTCATACAAAGGGCGCGAGAATCAAATTATCAAACAAAATGGTAATAGTTTATAATTACTCATAAGCAGATGGATACCTCGGAATGGGATTGCCATGCCTGCACAGTAATTTTCTCGGAAGGTAGGTGTATCGTCCTAAGGGACCCCTTAGGTGTAGAAATCAAAAACAACCCTATTCTGCGACGGTGAGAGGACTCTTGTGATAATTTATAATACTCGATTCATCAATAATCCTTTTAAAAATGGTACGCCGTATTTTCATCTAATCTCGCCATCCAGGGATTTAAAAAAAATTATAGTATAAAACAGGTTCGAGGGCGAAAGAGGAAATAAGGCCGGTAGAATTATAATACCCACTGTACCTCGGGCTTATCAAGAGATTTCCTGAGACCCTTTCTGCTGGGGTTACTGAGAAACAGGGGCGAAAAATATCCCGGCGAATACAAGCATAAAGCTGTGTATAATGACATTTGTGAAAATTGAATAGGCTAGAATTTTGAGAAGTCGTTTGATATAAGTATACAATACATTTCAATATTTGGTTGATCATTCCATATTATTGATAATTTTAAATCAACCTATGTGATTGCACCTAGTCAACCTGTCCAATTGGCCCCGAAATTTGACACAATCCGTTTCATGAAGTCTAGATAAACGCAAATGTCCGTCTGTGCCGTTTTTGGTAGTAAACAATTTGGTCGCAAGGGACATCTTCCCGGTTCTAGTTGGTCTTCAAAACGTTTTAGCTCAACCGGCCCACATTTGGGAAGGGTATGGATGAAAATATGTAAATGAAAACTCGATTTTTGGGACTTATTGAAAACTAAGCAAGTGGGGTATAATTTTTTACTAAATTCTGGAAGCTGAATCGATTGAGATGGGTTCCAGAGCGATTGGCGCCCACCGGAGTAGATTATAGGTAAGAATGGGTACATATCTACCTACTTTGAAAGTGGGGTATCAATTTTTTTGGGTAACTAGGCGTGTGGGGATATCATTTTCTACTTAATGTTGGACGATGAATCGATTGGAATGAGTTCCAGGATAACATGCTCTTGCTCCAAGGAGTACTCAATGAACCACTGTGGGTTAATTTGTATCGTTTAAAATAAATTGTTACGTACAAAACCATCATATTAACCTGAAGGGTACAACCAGGAAACTAATCTTTGCTGCATCAGGACGCTTTAGTCAGACCAGTATAGTCTGGATGGTATCCAATCAGGTGGAAATGTGCGGAATGGGGGCCTGAGGGGTTTCAAAAAGGAAGGTGCTACAAAGGCCAAGTTCAGGATAGGAGAGCGGACTAGGGTCAGGGATTTCGGGTGGAACATATCCGTCACCAAATAAGGTGAAGAATATTCGTCTGGAGTGAGTCGAACGTTCAAGAACACGAGAAAGCGTTGAATAACAATAAAATAACAAGAACCGAATAGAAGTGTAGTACATTCTTATTTTACGCGGAACCGCGATTAAGCTAAAATTGTTTTGAATGAAATTTTTGAAAACGTGATATTCCCCATGTTGTTGCGCCTGCATTGCATTCCAACGTGGTGCAACATTGTATTTCTGATTAACTTAATTTCAAAAAGAAACAAAAAGCAAATTTTATCAACCTAAATAGGTACTGCGCATCCGAGAAAATTGGTGAACAAAAAAGTTGGCACACATTTTTTATAAAATTTTGCGTAGAACTTGGATGTAATACATCATAATTTAAAAAAAAAAAAAAAAAAGCAAGTCTCCCTTAAAAATTTTTGAAAATTGAGGAAATAGGGTTTTAGGCTTGTAAATTTAGGCCATCCATTGCGCCTTTTCCTTTGAAATGCAAACCTAATGTTTAAAAGTGTAAGGACAAAAAATTCACCGAAGTCAGCTAATCCGTCGCTCAACTGCCCGGGAAATATATTCATACACTTTTACAAAGCTTTATGAACTGGATGACAGCGTTAAACCATAATCGATCTTGTTATGGGAAGTGGTAGGGGTAAATCCGATCGCGTAAACACGGGCCAAAGTCGTTAGGGCAATCAAGAATACTTCCTACTTCGGGCCTCTCGGTAACGATACATAATTCATTCTCATCATAGTAAACAACTATCGGAGTAAACGGCCTCCTACGGGACTCCTTTTGAACATTGTTTGTCGATCTACAACAAAAGAACGTTAATCAAAGGGCTCGAGTTGAATAGCTTGTGAGAGTATAAAGTGAGCTTCTTGTGGGGTCCTAGAAGGAGCTGCGTGCGCTCACAATCCTGAATGCAGTTACTTGTCTTTAGATATACCACTTGGCACTTATTAACCCCGAACAATCAAGCTAAACACATAAATAAACTGATCTGCTCAATGCACGATAGAAACCCTATTCACCAGGTACGTTAACGCTACGTATTCATGCATGCGCTTTTCATTTGAGCCGACATTACAGAGTGCGGTTTATTGAAAACCGCAGTACTGAAACTCCTAGTAGTCGGATAAAACATCAATCACGATTGAGTTTCCTTGACGTTTTCCCTCTGGTTACAGAACGTTGGAATACTGCAGAGAACGACTATGAAGGTTGGATGTAGAACTGTTAGTAGTAGAAGGTATTATGTGGTGTTGTATCGAACGATACAGGTTACATTATACACCAGTCCCGTCACTCTCTCCGCTATGAGAGTCGCTAATTGTCACCACAGCATCCGATGTTATGCCGCATTCCCAACTGTCGCAAACCCCAATATTAAACAGAAGATGTGAAATCAGTGACGTATTCGAACTACGCCATTGAAGGGCGAAAATGTTGTCTGGGGGTGTTGTCATTCCAACCGAACACGATGTGAAACGAATTCTGTCACTCATGAGTCTTACTTCGGCCAATACGTATACAGTAAGGAATAATCCCAATCGATTCAGCGTCCAAAATTTAGTGGTAAATTATAAATTGGCCCATACAAGCATGCCTAGTTCCCAAAAATCTCGAGAATCGAGTTTGAAAAGACCGAAATGTCCGTTCGTCGTTTTTTGGTTGGTTATTCCCTGAATAATCATCTTGTTTTCATGCAAAAAGCCGATCTCTCCGATTCGGGTCAAACATGTTTTCTGGGCGTTTTAAGGTGTCTAGATCAAAATTCGCAAATTTCCGTCCGCCGTACGCCGTCCACGCCGATTTTGGTAGTAGAAAATTTTCTAAAAACCTAAAATTTGGGTCAGGGACCCGTTTCCGGCTCTAGTAAGTCGAAACTTATTCGCCCGATCGGACCAGATCGGAGAAGGGGGGGAGGGGTGGTGTCAAAATGTGTCTTAAAAAAATGAAATGAAAAATTCGAGATTTTTGGCGACTTAGGCGTGTGGGGTGTCACTTTTGACTAAATTTTGGACGCTGAATCCAATGAGACGGGTCCCGGAACGATTGGAGCCCTCGAGAAGAGGTTATGGGTCAAAATGGGTATCTATCTACCTATTTCGAATGTGGGTTATTGAGATTTCTGGTATCAAGGCGTGTGGGGTTTTTCCACCAAACCTTGGACGCTGAATCAATTGCAATGAGTCTGAGACAATCCACACTCACTCTTTTCCCCATACTATTGCTCTAAGGAATAATCAACCATTATGGAGGAATTAGCAGCGATATTGATCTAGGCATCTTGAAACGCAAACTATTACATTTTGAGGCACATGCTCAACATAGGTTGATTATTCAGGGAATAATAAACGAAAAACTGTTAGGCGAAATACAGAAGACTCTTAAAAATGTTCGAAAATTACAATTTTAGGCCAATTTACGGACCAAACAACAAGAGCTTTGGGGAAATACACTCGCTTTTACACGGATTCAAAGGGTGAATTGTCCCGGTGGAAATAATAGGGTAAATCCTGGATTTTTGCGACATTCACGATAAAATGGAAAAATCCTGGGAAAAGCGAAGTTTTCAGCTCTTTTTCGAGCGGTTTAACCTCTTTCCTGACTTTATTTTATAGTCTCACCCGCTCTTCCTCTTGAAAGCATTGTCGCTTCCGAGGGTTCCGCCCCTTTCGTTCCGGTGCCCCAGCGGAAATTTCGGTCTTCCCTATTGTTAGTGAGGCCCTCATGGCACGATAAAGTTTCCAAGTCTTTTCTTAGAGAATTTTAAGAGACTAGTCGACCTCCTCTCCTTTGTAACAGAAAAAAAACTGCGTAATGCCCGGGACTTGGATCCAGAAATTCAAAAAAGGGCTGGAATCGAAGATCCCACGATTTTCAAATTACGTTTCTCCACAATAGAAAGCGCAAAACAAGCCTAAGTGAAGTTAACGCCACATAGATTTGCCCGCCATCAAATTGATGGTTGAAAATGTCAATTAACCCCACAATCACTCTAACCAATTTTAAGGGCATGTCCCTGGCTACCAAGAATTTAAGCTTACTTCCAGCCGGTGCTAAGGTGTATAAAGTTTGGGATAAAAACATATTTTAATATTTTATGCACAAGAAATTGTCTCTTTGGTAAGCCGAGGTTCTTGGTTAAAAAAATGTGTTTTGACCGAATTTGGAAATATTTGAAATTTTAGAATTAAACATGATGTATCGATAACACTACAGGTAAAACTAAATTCAAGTCATCCAATACAGAAGACATTTCAAGAATTGTATATGAAGACCCTCGAAATGAGAAAAAGGGTAGTGTCGGTAGAGCGCGGCAAAGTTGAGGACGGAAGTTACGGGAAACTCGTCTTGAGGCGAACTTCCTCGTTTATTATTCATCGAGGCGGTGACGGCGCTCGACCGAAACGACGTTTATGAAACCTTGAATGTCCCAGCGGGAGGAAAGCGCCTAAGAGAAGATAATTTGACGAACAAACACCTGTCACAGGAGATGTAAGGTCTGCTCGAGTTAATATCAACGTTCTAAAAGGCAAACAGGGTCATCAGTACTGGAGCACGTCTGTTGGAAACATGAAATGAATAACGCGAATTCGTCGTTGATGTATTTTATTTGAGGCAAGAAATGTGGATCCTACTTCTTTACAACATTCGTTCCCGCATTAGAAATCGGCTGCTCGGCAAACTGAATTTTTATATTCTAATAAAATGCAATTTCTTTTTTAACAGGCGCTTGGCAACGATTCAGGCATTCTAAATGTCTTTCTACTTAGGATGCGGTTAATGGAGATTATTCTAAGGAAGCGGATCATTCAAGTATTTGGTCTAGTACAAATTTTATCTGAAATTTGTTTTGAGAGGAAAATAGCTACAAAAGGCGGAGTTTTGAGCCAAAGAGACCCATCAAAAACCTGTCCACTGTGCCCACCGGATGACTAAATAACATTGATATGCTTGCTCCGGCTAATGATTGAGACGTTAACCGAATAGTTATTGAGAAAATCTAAATAAAAAGGTAATAATTGTTGCTCTATCCAGCAATATAGAGCCAACCATATAATGTACCACGTATTGTTAATAGCTTCTACTCAAAATCCGATTAACAAATGAGACAAAATGTTGGCAAAATCCACGCAGACACTTGTTTTGGTATGGATCCTCTTAAGTTGGCTGTATTCTACAAGAGCCATGTGGATGAAGGAAAGAGCTCCCACAAAATTTAGATCGAAACTCCGATAAATGATTATTGATCTCCAGAATGAATTTTGAGAATTTTTGCTCTAAAAATTCGTCTGATCATTCTGGACAGTCCAACGGCAGTGGGAAGAAGATGTTTTTCCTATTTTTTCTGAACTTTCACAAGAATGACCAGCACTTGATAATCGTGGGATCTTGCTATTAGGATGTACGGGCATGCGTTCGGGCGCGTCGACTTTATCTGAATTTTACATCCACACGAACCAACTGATGGATCCTTCCAGTAAATACACGGTAGTGCCGTCAGCCTTATGATTATGATGGCGGTTATTAGGAGGGAGTCAAGGACGCTTTACAGACTATTAAGGCGTCAAATAATTTGATCCTTGCGATTACGGTGCAATTGAGTTCTAGATGAGAGATTTTACTATAAAACTACACCAAGCTTGCACGGAAAATGTATTCCGTTTAGAAAATGGGTCGTATGATATGTTTCGCCAAAATGAGATAACTCAGTCAATAAACACCTCTCGTTCAATCAGGCGGATTTAACTCGGGATTATTCTCACATTGTCCAATGAAGAAGAAGTGTCAAGGTCCGCATGAAATCAATCAGATTTATCCACTGGACCGACGACTGGCTGAGCACTATTCCAGGAAATAATAATCCCTCGCCTAGCCAAACCTTAAAACAGGATTTCAAACACCGGATGCTCGACAAGGAGGCAATTCGCCCTTCAAATTATCCCAGTACAAATCATAATCGACGATCAGGCAATACACAGTTCAGATGACAAGCCCGGATAAATTAGCCCTCAAATTATCGGTATCAGCATCCTCCCAACGCAGAGATCACTCAATTCCATTATTACTGTATCATGCGAAACGATAAATCACCCAAACCACGTTATTGAGTGAGGGCAATCTGAGGTGAATCGATTCATTTAGTGGAACCGCTGGAGATTTACAATAGCTCACGTGTACTTTACAGTACATTAACCGTTGAGAGCGTCACGAATGATTCTACAGCGTTGGAAACTGTGGAACTCGATTCCTTCCCAAAAACGTTGTGAATATGCCACGTGCGAAATTTGGGAAACGTTTCAAGGATCAACCACAGTTGGAAAGAAGTCCCAGACTAAAATTTCGAATTTAAAGAAAATGATCCATAGCAAAAACGGCGGGGATGGCAACTGTGGACAGACATGTCTGGTTTGATTTGTGACTCTTCCAATAAACAACCCATCTTTGTATGCCAAAGATCAATTTCTCCAATTGACCCCAAAATTCTGAAACTTTGATATTTTGGTCAGAGACCTTCCGCAAGCTTTGGTAGGTCCACGATACTTTTCAGATCGATCCACCCAGATGAGGGGAGGTTATGGTTAAAAAATCTGTTTTTAAACACAATTTTCGGGATTTTCGTCATACTAGGCATGTGGGGTAAAATTTTCAAATAGCTTTGGGACGCAAACTATCAAATATTTGGGGAGATTGGAGATCGACCTCTGGGGTACAAATTGGTTGATTATTCAAGGAATAATAAACCGAAATTGGAAGAATCATTTTGTTCCATCCTGTTAATCCTGTTTATGTACGACCACTTAGGTGCTCATTGACAATGTGAACCGTTTAATCTGAGAGTCATCCAATGCTTCCAATTCATACCAACGGACTACGGGAAAGGCATTAAAAAGCTTTTAGGTGAGAATGCAGGTGGAAAGAACAATAGTAAATACCAACGTGTGACGAAAACCAAGCGTTGCCATTTCCAGCAGAGTTTACCAGCATACCTCCATACAGTCATCAGGTTTGATGTGCAATTCCCTTTTAAAGCGCGTAGGCCTACGTTTAACAGGACTCCAGGGTTCGTATCGATCTCCAGGACCGAGGCGGCGCTGGGAACCGACTAAACTCTCAGCGTTCGTCGCTACTCCTTCATCCCTTGGGAAAACCAATTTGTATTGAAAACAACGTTGTCAGTTAATCTGCTTTGGGCAGTTTGCACTTTTACGCTAGTACAAATCCCAAAATCATCTATTAAAAATTATAATATATAATATAATATAATATAATATACAACCGCACCTCTAGTTTTTAATCGTGTGCGGGAGAACCTCTATTCGTGCCATCAACTGGAATAACACACGTTTCAGTAAAAAATTTCAAGCGATCGAGATAACAATGAAAAACGGTGGAACCCCTGAACTCTTTATAACCCAATGAACGCGCAGATTGGCAACGCTCTTCAAGAATCGGTTCAACAAACGCATAGCCATTAGCGTACAGGTGGTTTGTATCAACAATACGAAAAAAAAAAAAAAAAAATGGTGGCGTGTCACTAGAAGATGGGGAGTTCCAGTCGTCCAATCACCAACGTAGCTACCATAATCCCGAGCGGTGAGAAAACCACGCTGACGTGTCTTCCAACTCGACTTTCGGCCCGAGCGAGCGAAAATTTGAAGTGTGATTTATTCGCAAGCCTCTGCTAATGGGGCATTACATTATGCGCTGGCTTCACCCCTTCGTCCATCCTTCATGGGTGGATATCATAAGTTCCAAAAACGTTTTAAGTGGCTGTCAGCTGGTAATTAGTTAAACCATACATCCATCAGGCAAGCCGGAATTTTGTTTTGGTTGGTTATTCCTTGAATAATCAACTTATGTTTTCATGCAAAAAGTCAATCTCCGATTCGGACCAATAATTTTTTTAGGGCGTTTCAAGGTACCTAGATCAAAATAAGCAAATGTCTTTGGTACTTATCAGCCCGATGAAACCAAATTTGGGTGAAAGGGGGTGGGGGTAAAAATGTGTTTTAAAAAAAATATATATTTTCGATATCTAGGCGTGTGGGGTATCATCATCCATTACATTTTGAACGCTGAACCCAATGGGACGGGTCCTGGAATGATTGGAGCCCACCGGAAGAGGTTATGGGTCAAAATGGATATCTACCTACTCTTTTCGAATGTGGGTTTTCGAAATTTCTGGTACCTAGGCGTGTGGGGTGTCAATTTCCACTAAATGTTGGACGCTGAATCGTCTCCATGCTCCTGGACCGAGGAATAACCAACCCCTGTGAAAAAATTGCAGCGTTTTGGTTGGTTATTCCTTGAATAATCAACCTATGTTTTCATGATAATGGTCAACCTCTCCGATTCGGCTCAAAATTTTTTTCTGGACGTTTCATGATGTCCTGATCAAAAAAGGTCAATGTCCGTCCGCCGTCCGCCGTCCGCCGTACGCCGTCCGCCGTCCGCCGTACGCCGTACGCCGTCCGCCGTCCATTGTCCACGCCGTTTTTGGTAGTAGAAAATGTTCTAAAAATCTGAAATTTGGGTCAGGGGTCTGTTTCCAGCCGAGATGGGTCCTCGAAACTTTTCAGCCCGATCGGACCAAATTTGGAGGGGGTAGGGGTCAAAATGTGTTTTTTGAAAAATGGATTTTCGAGATTTTGGGTGATTTAGGCGAGTGGGGTGTCATTTTCCACTAAATTTTGGACGCTGAATCCAATAAAATGGGTCCCAGAACAATTGGCACCCACTGGAAGAAGTAATGGGTCAAATTGGGTATTTATTACCCATGTGGGTGACTTCAGCCGAATAGACAAACAAAACACATCGTCATATCCTGTTGTTTATAACCAGCTGTTAAACTTAGCAACCAATTTTGAGCAGTTGCCTACAATTCTTTTTACTGTCCGAGCTTTTTATTCGTACCATTCAATTCAATTTAATACAATTATTATAGCAAATATAGTAAATTAGTGTCGTAGTGCCCCATAGATACACCCATCTTGAATATGTGTTTTCGGGATTTCTGCTACCTAGGCGAGTAGGGTGTCATTTTCTACTAAATTTTGAACGCTGAATCCAATAAAATGGGTCCCAGAACAATTGGCACCCACTGGAAGAAGTAATGGGTCAAATTGGGTATTTATTACCCAATTTGATTATGTGTTTTCGGGATTTCTGCTACCTAGGCGTGTGGGGTATCATTTTCCACTAAATTTTGGACGCTGAATTTAATGATGTGTGTCCCAGAACGATTGGCACCCACCGGAAGAAGTTATGGGTCAAAATTGGTATGTATCCACCCATTTGGTATGTGTCAGGATTTCTGGTACCTGGGCGTGTGGGGTATCATATTCCACTAAATTTTGGACCCTGAATCGATTGGAATGGGTCTGAGACCCACCACACCCACTGTTTCCCCCATTCGAGGAATAACCAACCCGTGTGTAAGAATTTGCAGATTTTTTTATTTATACAATATGTAAACAAGTTGCCGATTCTCCCACAATTATTATTATTCCTTATTTTTATATTCCTTATTATTATTATTATTCCCACGGTTATTATTCCTTAGAGAATAAGAGTATTGGGAAAACAGTGGATGTCCAGGACTGACCATCGATTCAGCATGCACAATTCAGTCGAAAATAATACCTCACGTGTCTAGTTAAAAAAATAACCTTGAAAATCAAGTTGAAAGAAAAAAAAATTACCCTGACCCTCCACAATTTTGGCTCAGATTGGGGATGATGAAACTTTTCATGAACCAACATGAGTGGGAAAAATTTCCTGACCAACAGTTCACAATGTTAGAAACCGTTCGACTACCAAAAAACGACGTACAACGAACATCATAAAACGCAAACTGCCAAATTTTGGGGCAAATGTGAGAAGTTGGAATGGAGACATAGGTTTATTATTTATGGTAAATATCCAGAGAAGAAAATGGATTGAGTCAAGAGAAGTAACGAAATTTCGGGGGTGAACTGAACCTCTGAATGGCCATCGAAACTTTTCAGTCCAACATCCTTCAACGAAGGTAGAGTGAGATTGAAAAAGGATATTTTGAAGAGGGTTATTCAACTTTTTTGAGGACATAGGCTCGTGGGGTACCACTTTTCACCGAATTTCGGACGCTGAATAGATTGAAACGGATTTAGATCGATTGCCACAAAAGAACGCCGGGTTTCTAGAGAGAACGACTTCTTTATTTTACAAAATCATTGGTAAACACCCCTCCACCACCATTGGGAACCTCCTCTGGAGACCTTGAAAATACGAAAATGTGGAGGTATGGAAAATCGTCAACATTATGCATTTGAGGGGGATCATGATAGATAAATACGGGACGGAAGGCTTTGCAAAAACGTCAATAGAATGACAACAGTACATTAGGGAATCAACGCCCAAGTCCACTAATTCAAGAGAATGACTGTGACAATCTTGAAGTTTGCGGTCTATTCCGAGTGACAGAGCTTCAGAATGGCCTCAGGGATATGACACGTCCGTGTCAACAACTGCCTTCTACTGCTCGGAACGATTTGTGTTCACGAGAACCGTCAACGTTATATTTTCCAATCATTCTCTCAACAACTAGAGACTGTCGCGTCATCCTCCAGGGCATTTAGTTGAAATTGAAAACGGTCGTTTGACAAGGAACTGCTGGGGTTTTATGACGGTCGACAGTTGGTGAGATAAAAACGGAACACGAAGACAAATGAAGACAGATATAAATGGCACACGTGCACCAGTGCGACCCAGGTGGCCCTTATTCTCGCAAATGTCATTTAAAGAAAGACTTTTCTTTTAACAGGTGTGCCGTTTACATTCAAAACCCGTCCTAAATGGGGCTAAATTAACCATCTATGACACATAAACACACGAACTTGCAGATTGACGAAAGAACAGCGGCAGATAAATTTCTCCCCGTGATGTGAGTTCTGGTGATTATACCATACAACCGATTCAATCATAAGGAATCTCGTGTTCCTGAGGACGTCCCGAAAACGGATTATAATGTTTGAAATATCGTAAAGTTTGAAATATTAATGAGGCATTCGTTATCTGAAATCGGCACGTTTTAACGGCACCAAAACCAGAAAAAAAATTCTGAAATGTTCGCATGAAGAAAATTGTGAATTTCTGATATTGATACAAGGGAAAATGTGGTTTTGAAAATGATAAGGGGAAATGATGATCATAACTATTTTTTTCTGTTGAAAGAACTTCTTATAATGATACTGCGAAAGGTTATTTGGGAACTGCATTTTATCATGGGAAACTAAGTGGGTATATAAACCCACGACCAAGTTAGCGTATCTTTTACAGCATCTCGCAAGAGTTTTGAACACCTGGTCAAGTTATTCTTAACGGCCTACTACGGCAACTTATTCTTAATTGCGAACTTCGGTGGCTTCACATGCGGTCAATGCCGTTAGATCAGAACGAGTAGCAAGCCCACCACGAAGCACCTTAGGGCGAAATCATGTCCCATTTTGATCATTTCCAGGAAGAAATAGTTGGGAGATGTTGGTACATGATGTGACCCAGAGCAGGTTTTTTTCTTATCTTCGAGTGAAGAAGGGGAAAAAAATATGCCTTCTAGCGACTCTGGGGGGCCGTTCAACGGGAGCTGAACTTTCGCCTCGGCTTTCATGTTTTAATATTTCATGTCGGTTCGATTATAATACGTCGGAGAGTCCACGTGCTTCAACTCTAGCGCGTACTTGTTCCATTTCTCACGATATAAGCGGAGGCGGCAACTCTTGAAGGACTCCGTTACTAAATAATGATTTTCCTACGATTTCAGACAATATTTAGATTGAAACAGCCTATCCCCCCAGAGCATCCTTCAAGTTATCTGGGGCGACCCACACAGAGCCTAAACATTTATACCAATCCACCTCGACAACTAACAAGATCCTGAAATTACAGGAGAAAATGTGTTCGGCGAATCAACGGTGATTTAGAAAAAATCAGTAGTCAGATATTTTAGGGAAACAATGACGGATAAAAGTGACAGCTCAGTAAATCCAAATTACACTCGACTGACT
Source organism: Cyrtorhinus lividipennis (assembly GCA_019603395.1). Classification (NCBI taxonomy): domain Eukaryota; kingdom Metazoa; phylum Arthropoda; class Insecta; order Hemiptera; family Miridae; genus Cyrtorhinus; species Cyrtorhinus lividipennis. The sequence goes on along the minus strand of CM034003.1, from coordinate 7,982,290 downwards.
TAAACACTGCGAGAACAATCGTGAAATCAACCTCCATTAGTTGAAATTGGACGTTATGCGATAATTATTAGCCACCACCTGACGTACAAGGCCTTATGACGTCAAACCCATTCCGTACGTATGTATGTACTCGGATACTGCCGGCGACTGCAGCTGTTACCAGCTTCAATTCCGATTGTAAATAATGTGCCTTCAAAACCACCAGCAGCGGGAGAAACTCGGCCTAATATAATATCCAGCGTATTTGGACCCATCCGGCGAGCGGAGAACGATTTGATGGGTTGAAAACTCATTAATATTTCAATGAAAACTTGGGTTTGTTTGTTAAGATTTGACAGCTTGAAGGGGAAGCTTTTCTTATGTTGATAGAGAGAAAATAATGTGCGTGAAAATAAGTTAGGCATTGCGGAATGGGGATAACCTCGTACAGTAATCCTTCAAGTGTCTTAAAGCGCAAAGCCCAGTTGGGAAAACTCGTACAGACCCTCTCAAGTTGTGGAAATATAGTGTTTCTGCACATCATTAACCAGCTGGAAAGTCCTCCATGTAGTCTTGGCGTCCATGATCAGGGCATTCAACATAACAGAAGAATAAAGAGCCCGAATTTCAAGAAGAGTAGAAGGCATTTCCCTCACCAGGTTGGAATTTTTCAAAGTAATTTGTCAGTAATATCGGTGGTTCTTGACAGTGTCTTTGGAGAAGAGGGTGGGCCAAGAGATTGTGGGCTTTTTGGAAAGCGTATCACTTGATAAATCTGTAGTTTTGGCCACACTGGTATCTCAGAGCTTGTTGTCAGTAATTTCCGGCTGGTTTTTGGAATGCAGAGCCACCATATTCCCACTACCCTCTCATTAAACGAGGAAACCAGAAAATAAGTTTTTAGACAGATGGTGAAATAGCTAGGAACCCATGAAATCACGCGTTCTAGGTTTCATCAAGCTGATTACCATTTCATTTGCTGAATGTTGGACGTCGCAACGATCAAGTTAACTGACGATAATCCTTGAAAGTAAGTTAAACTGCTACCCAAACTCACGTGGAAAAGTAGGATATTCAACAAGTCACTCTCAATGAAATACCCTTCAGGCTTACTTTTTTTCCCGTCGAATAACGTGTAAATTTGAGCTCACTGAATGGAAAACTAATTTTCCAAGTGTAGATAAAGAAAAACTTTTCGTCAAAAACATCCCTAATACCATCATGAATCCTGCGAGTATTCTGTTAATCACACCTTGTTGAAACACGGGAAACGAGAACCAAAAACGGGAGTTTATTAGAAAACGAGAGTATTCACTAACTTCAATCCAGTTTAATCTTGTTTCGCGATAGGACGTCTTGCCTTTTCCTGTTGGAATTCGAATTGCCTCTTTTCCTCCGAAACTTCATTGTCACAAGAGAAATTCTAAGGCTCCTGGGGGATCGAACGACCCAGTTGTCACCTCGGTTTCCAAAGAGAAAAGGGGAATTGCACGTAACCCCCCCCCCCCCCCCATCATACCCTGTATACAAGACATGGGAACTTCTACAGAAAAATTGATTCAGATGTCAATGATCACCATTCGAATGAAGCTCTCGGTTGTAGCAAACGAAAATGCCTTCAGAGAAACGGAAACTTCAGAGAAAGAGGGATTGAAAAAGAAATTATTTCCCCCAAAATTATTCAATTAGGGGATTTGGAATCAATTTCTCACAACTGTAGGTCAAATACGAGGGCAAAGCTCCCTAGTTGGTCCACCTCGTGTCCATAAATCGCAATTTAAAATTATTAAGTTTATTACAATTGGCAATTTTGATTTTTGGACATTTAAATTTATGTGTGGGGAACTTTATTTTTAAAGTAGTGAAATCTGATTTAAGGGCTGGTTTCAAATATGATTATTTACGTCAGTAAACGAAGGCTAGAAGTGATGGACATTGGGTTGTTTGGTGTCATACTTCAGACGAGCGTTGACGTTGACAAATATAATATGACCAAACAGAGTAGAAATATGTTCCTATCAAGAGGGTTCGAAAGCGAATACGAGCAAAGGAAGGAGGGAACATGAAGGATTAGATTCCCATTAGATTGCTGAGGGGAATGGTTTTTAGTGTAGAAAAGCAACAGATTCCCTTCTGTCACGGTGGGGACATACAACTTCATGATCAAGCAGTCGAGAATAGGACGGCGATCTGAATGGAAATTGAATAGATATGAAATGAATTGAAATGGAAACTCACTTGGCCGGCACCTGCCCCTTGTCCAGACTTGTCGTGCGAAAATCAGCGAGCCCTCGCAGACCTCTAGGGCACGTCCACGAATGCCTCCACGGCGATCGCCTCCCTTCAGCCGAACACATTCTACCCGGGCAAATAATTATGTTGGAAATAAACCGAAACTTTCAACCTGTATCCTTCAAGAAATTGAAAAAAATGAAAAGCGGCGCGAAAAATGCAAATAAATCGAGCGGAAAATGAAAATAATACGCAAGCACAACCAAAGAACACCCTCGCGCTCGCTTTGGTAGCGGTCAACTGAAGTTCGGGGTGGCGGGATGAGAGTTAGTTCACGAGACCGGTCGCCAGGATCGCCACTGTCCCGTAGCTGCCGCCCCTCCGACCGCCGGCTGTTCAAGAGCCAAGCCGCTAGAGTTGGACGGTAGGAAGATGGAAATCGTCAACGGAAACCCTTCCCTCGCACTGAATGGATCATCGCAGTCAGTGTGATGATTTAAAAAATATTTAAAAATAGAAGAATAAGAGGAATAGATATTCAGAGAGCTCTGAACGAATATAACGAGGTAAACGAGTTTCACCAAATAGGGGTTAATGAGAAGGAAAATCGACTTTGTCAAGTGTATCAGAGACCTATTCTCATTTATTTTCAGACCCCCAAATCGACTGATGTCCTGGACTCTTCTTGGCCGGTTGACGCAAGTAATTGAATCAGTTATTCAGAAAGTAAACTAGCAGACATCTATAAGTCCCGAATGGTTAATATTAGATCTTTTCCAAATTTGAAAGACAATTTACAACAATTATTGGTACCTATTCGATATAAGATGAGATAGTTTTAATAATCTTCTTTCTCGGTCAGTCATCATTTATTACTGAGACTTTTTGAAATACTGCCACGTTGTGCCACAGTTTTTTTAAATATTATTATGTTTATAATTACTTGCAAAGGCTCTGCTAATTTAGCCTCCAATTTTAATGTAGAATATTGATGAAAACTGTACAAGAGAACAACAAATCTCCGTCCGCCGTACGCCGTCCTTTTTTTGGTAGTTAAAAGTTGTTTTAAAATCTGAAATTTTTGCCAGGGACTCGTTTTTGGCTTTAGTTGGTCCTCAAAACTTTTCAACCCAAACAGACCAAATTTTGGGAGAGGGGGCAGCATTTGATTTTCGAAAAATGTATTTTTCAAGATTTTCGGCGATTCAGGCGTGTGGGTTATTAGTTTCGACTAAATTTTGGACGCTGAATCCAATGGGACGGGTCCGAACGCTTGACGCCCACCGAAAGAGGATATGGGTCCAAATTGGCATATATCTACCTATTTCAAAAGTGAGTTTTAGAGATTTCTATAGGCATCTGGGGGGGGGAGGGGGATCATTTTCTACTAAATTTTGGACGCTGAACCGATTGGAATGAGTCTTCATGCTCATAGCTCGAGGAATAATCAACCCCTGTGAAAGAATTTGTAGAGTTTTTCCTAATATTATTATGTTTGTAATTACTACCAAAGGCTCTGATGAATTAGCCTCTGAACAAATATGGTTGCGTTTCATCCTAATGCGGAACTCAACATAAGTAGTGAAAATGTTCCAAAGGACCAACTCAAGATCATTACGCATCAATAAGTTGGTAGATTAATGTAGATATTACGTAGACGGTATTGAATTTACGAAAACTTATATTCAGTTGAATATCCAAATTCCAACCGTGTATGGTGAATAAGTTGGGAGTCGTCGAAAAGCAGACGGGACAGAAAGAGAAAAGTTTCATCTCGCCGAATCAAGGAAGTTATCTCTTCCCCGAATTCACCCATCAACTTTTGAATTCTCCAACTCCATAATTTCGCAACTCATTTCCTCAAAACGGTGTTAAAACAAGTTTGAACTTCAAAACTCCGGGATTCAGCCAGCCGACATCCGACGGTATACAACGTACACGTGCCGAGTTTACAGGAAGAACGTTATGTTCCCCAGACGTGATGTTAACTTAACTTTGTCCGTAATTGAACTCGTTACGAAGAGAAAAAATCAAATCCATGTTCCAAAGTTGGGACTCTACTATTTGTTAGATTATACGCAGGAACGTATTCAACGGGATTCGTACTGACACAAAAATATCATTGAGACAATTATTGCTAATTTGATAGAGATGGGGTTTTAGACCGATTGCCGGAAGGACGGTTACAAAATCGCTGCAAATTTTTCCACAATGATTCAAATGGAAGCATTGAGTACCCAGGACTCATTCTAATCGATTCAGCGCAGCAAATTTAGTGAGAAATGATACCCCATAAGCCTAGATCCCCTAAACTCGAAAACCTATTTTCAAAGTACCTATTTTTACCTATTCCCTCGTCCAGGTGGGCCCCACTCGGCCAGGGGCCCATCTCCATGGATTCAGCGTCCAAAATTTGGTGAAAAATGATACCCCACATGCCTAGTTTCCCAAAATGACTAAAAATCGAGTAGGTATTAAAAAACGCATTTCCACCCATCCCCTCCCCAAATTAAGGCCGATTGAACAGGTAAGTTGATTATTCAAGGAATAATGATTCGTTTCGTTTGTTGTTTTGGTCTGATGCCGTGAGTTGTTGGGCTGTTGATCCGGACAGAAACAAGGCGCAATTTCATTCCCGACCACTAAGACAGAAAAGAAGTGCGGGTGTAGTATGACAGCGCCCTAAACCGAGCCCGGAATGAGCGTTGTAGAAGATGCTCGGAGGACAATCATTTAGTTCATTTTACGTTTAATGTATTACCAAGTATGGCTAGACTTATTCACGGTCAAATGAACCCAGACGGACAATGTGAGTAGTAAGGGGTTGGCAGAGAAATCATTAGAAAATTCATCCAGAAGGTTTAGTTGAGAATAGAAGATCAATTCTTTCCAATTAGGTTCTGGTAAGAAAATGTTTCAATTGACGAGTAATCACATATCCTCATAGCCCAGGTCACCGATCCGACTAACAAACAATCATAAATAATGATATGAATTAGAGGTAAATGAAATTAAACCAATAGAAAGAGGCTTGTCAGATTAGTTCACCTGGATTCTCAAAGTTATTCTTCATCAAGTTACAAATTGCTCCAGGCGACATGGATCGGAACGCAAACTACGAGAACCATCGTGGTTACGAGAACCAAGACGATGCGGTATTACCCTGTTTGCACCCCTGAACAATTTTCTTAACGTGAGGCAGGGTTGAATACCTAACGTGAAAACATGCGAGAAGCGAAGATAATAATGGTAGGGACCCAAGTTCCGAGCTCCGGTAAACATGAATATACGATGGATCCCTAAGTAGTTTTTAACGTCACCCGGTTGTTTCCCTGTACTTTGGTTGTGAGCACCCATAAAGTGCGCGGAGCGTAATGAGAGTACTCCGAGTAATCTATGGCGAATATCATGCGAAAAGTCGATCCGTAAGCGGCTGTTGCTGTTCATTGTCGTTTGTTCATAGCGAAAACTTCGTGCAGTAATCACAAAAAGGTACTCACTTGTAAACCATCCTGGGGTGGTAATGACTTTGAGGAAGTCTGGGAAGCTCTCTTCCCGTCTGGAAGCACTTGGGAAGCGAGAGTGATCTTTGAGTGTTGTCTACTCGTCCTGGAGGCATTCTTGACGCCTCTCTAGCCGGAGCCGACCCAGGCCGATCTTCAGGGGTCGACGCGGCTGACGTTTTCATTCGGGGCATACGAGAGGTCGTCAACCAAACTTCAGATGAAGAGGACGAATTTGAAAGCAGACTGTTTACTGGGGAGGCTTTGTTGTGCTCGATATCGGCATTGTGTACAGTGACCGGTACGTTTTCTCTCCTGTACATCACGTCCTCGTAGGATCTGTCGGGAGAACGTCGCATCCGGTGGTACCTCCGAGATGCTTCGATTTCGTCTTGAGTGGGCACATTCAAGCTGTTGCCTCTCCTGGGCCGAGGTGAGGCGTCGTTGACTCGTTCCAGAGAGGCTGGGGATGACCTGGTCGCGTAGTCCCTAGGCGTGGGTCCTACTCTCTGGTTGGGGTAGCTCTGAGACAGTTTCATGTTCCCCATCTGGACGGGAGACTGACTTTGCGGTGTGGTGGCTTTACTGTGACCGCAATGTGGCCAGTAGTCACAGCTCGGACCTGTGGGAAGCCTTTTCTCTGGGTTCGTCATCCCCCTCTGCAAGCCTCGGCCCCGCTGAGGGCGGACCATCACTATACTGGGCATCTGAGGCTGCATATGCGGGCTTATGTCTCTGAGTGGTGGGCCCTCATCTCGGTCTACGTAACGATGCCTCAGAAGGTTCCTTGCAGCTTCTCTGCTTCTGACTCCTTGAATAAATTCCGTAACAACTCTCGCTTCCTCTTCTGCTTCTCTCCTGAGTTCAGCTTCCATTGCTTGTTCTTCCGAGTGAACAGTTCCTGTAAACAAACAGTAGAATATATGTTGATAGGTACGTAGTATAAACACACAAACAGAAAGAAACAAAAATCGATATGCGGCATTTCTCCACTCCCGCTATTATTTTCAGTTTGTGCTCGATACATTTTTTAATTTATGCCTGATTTACATTCAAGAAAAGGGCTCTGAAGAATGTTAGTACTCACTAGAGTGCATGGCAGCCTGTCGAGCGGCTCGGCTGTTTGCCAGAACCTGCTGCGGGGTGACAACATGTCCAGGGGAGCATCTTTCTGGAAGTTGAAGGCTCCTTGATCTCCTGACCCTGTTCCGTTCTTCCTCTTCCCTCCTCGCACGTTCTCGCATTTCCCGTTCGTTCCTGATGTCTCTCTCCCGATAGTCGTTTGGCGGAACAGTCCTGGGAGACCGGCCCCTTGACGGAGTTTGATTGGCAGAATGGGAACGTCTAAAGACGTCATCTTCGGATGTAGACGAAGATGATCCGGGAGAACCGTTTTTGACTTCTTGACATGGGGACCTTCGAGTTCGTTGACGACTACGACCTGAAGGCGATATTCGGTCGATGTCAGGCGATTGGCGATTGATTATTGTTGCGGTGGAGTAATCACTCAACCCCAAAGACTCTTCGTCACCACCAGATTCGTAGCCACCTAAGGACGAATCGGTGAAAGCTGACGCCTCACTCAGTCTCGGCATCGCCTGCTGGGGTTTGGGATGGAAAAGAGAACTGTCCAGTGAACGGAATCCAAAACTGCTTGAGGACGAAGAAGATGAATCTTTCTTCTGAAATACAGAACGACGATCTTGCTCCAAAGATTTCGCCTGTTGAGGAGGTTGATGATAAGCAACAGGGGAAGGAGTCATCTTCCGACGATGAGGTGGCACATGTTGAGACGAGGAGTTGGGTGACAATCGGAACTTGGGAGGTGACGGTGGAGGAGACACTTCCACTGCGTTACTCCTGGCAAGAAACGCGCCACCTCGACGAACAGACGGTGAAACTTTGTACTTGTTATCTTGAAACGCTGGAGGAGGGGAAATGATAGGCGTAGGAGGTGGAGGGGTAATAGGATCTTCCAAAGTCAAATCGAGTGAGGACGGCGACGATCTTCCCATCCTATGAGAGTTCGGCAAAGGGAGATACCCCGGCCTTTGAGGCTCAGGCAGTTTCCCCGGTTCGCTTTTACTACAATGATAATCCGCCATCTTGATACGAGTGACGTGTTGTTGGTTTTGCTGCTGCTGCTGTTTCCTTTGCTGTTGCTGCTGCTGCATTTGAAGTTGGAGCTGTTCTCTTTTGTCCAACTGTTGCAAATGATGCATCAGTTGACTGTCCCGTCGTTCTTGCGACCCCTGCTGAACCTGGACCCATCCTGACCTCCCCAAAAAGACACCGTCCACTTCCCGATCGTGCCACCGAACTGGTGACAATTCTCGACTTCCAGCGTCGACGTTTAAACTTCCTTCGCGAGCAACTCGTCTGCTGTAATTGCTGCTTGGATAGTTGGAATAGTTGTAGTTCGGAGTTGAGTACACACTGGTTTTGGCCTCCCATGGCTCGGAGGACTGCCTTACGTGTAGAACCGAAACATTCGCTCCCCTGAAACAAACAAAACCGATTCAAAGGATTAGGAATAATTAGGACAGGACAACGATGAACAAGAACAAAAATTAATATCATCAACGCATTCTTTGTCCAGTTTTACGTGAATTTATTCAAATATATTGACGCTGGAGGACATTTTACACAAATAAAACTTGTTCTCTTCTCTAGTTCCAGAATGAATAAGAAGGGAGGAAAACCCACAGATCACAGTTTTGGTATAGAGTATATGCGAATTAGGTGGCTAAATCATAAAGAGAAAACATTGCTGAAATCTTTCTCCCTCGTCATAGCTGATTGCAAGATAAAGTGGCATACATTGATTTACACGGGTCAGTCTATGCTCACAGTGCTTAAGTATTGAAAGAGCATATTCACACAGTAGTGATTGTGTATAGACAATTATTTACACATAAAAGCAAGAGCTAGCCATGGGATACTTTAATCAGTTTCGTGATTTAGTTTAGCAAAACATAAGGCATCAGCCCAAGCGCAAATCATGAGCCGGTTCAAGAAAACAAGACGACAGAAAACAAGTGCAAATGACTGAGTGGAAACTGTACGTGAGACTGAAGTCTACTGACAGGTTACATATTCGGCAAAGTATTTTGGACATGACAGTTGAATCAAAGGAACTTTAATCACGGTTATTGCGGGTTTTCTCGCGCTGCCTCCAGTCAAGGGCACTACTCACGTAGGATAACTTAATTTTGCTCTGCAGGATTAATAAGATTTGACTCACAATAGATAATTTCATATTTTCTCCCCCCTTCGAACTTGCTTACAGCGGCGTTGTATGATATGAATGTACGTTCGTATGAATGCATTCTGACACATAATTAAAACTCATCAAGAAGAAGAGGTCTTTTTGAGTGTGTGACGACGCCACATGGTAAATCAAGGTGCCTTTCCTTATCCCGAACCGTTAACCGCACAACGCAACATCATTTTTCGCGCTCCATGAACCTACTTGCTCAATTTGTCGAAAGCATGCGTTATCATGAGGAAGTCGAGTAATTTCACATGCGAGAAAACTTTCATACAAGCCTATTGCGTCGTTTTTTTTCATAAAAATAAAAATTGTATCCACAAAGGTAGAGTTAGCCCGGAGTCACATCATATAGCATTGTCACTAGCTCCATTAAGGTCATTGCTGTATCCTATTCGTTTCATCTCTCAACTGCTTAGTGTCCAAAGTCAGATTGAAGACATTTTGATACCGATTTTCCGGTAAGTTAGGCGTGGATGTATAATATTCCACTAAATTTTGATTTAGATTATTCAGTTGAGATTATTATTTCAGTAATAATTAATTATTAATTCAATTCCGTTATTCTATTTAGCTGAACAAATGGATAAGAGAGACACGGTAGAGAGATAACGGTTCTTCTTAGTCTCGTTTCATCGATAAAACTCCCACGTTTTGAATCCTTGTGCAATGGTGCATTCTAGATTGTTTCCTCGGCGAGGGCGTTGGTTACTTAATCCTAGTGCTGTCCTGGTATGGACAGACCGTGCGGGATTTCTGGTCCGCTCAACTCTGGGTATCGCCATATAAAGCTAACTGTGGCTGAGGGCATAGCCACGAGCAGAGTGGGATCGTTGCCCTCGCGCGTAGGTATCGAGGGATCTGACGCCATGCCGCATCGTACAGAGCATATGGTATTACAGTGATCGGCATCAGTGAAGATTGAATTAGATGGAGGTTGTAGTCGAGCAGTGGAGGAAATCAAAACTCGAAATGGGTTAAATATAGGATTCTTCAAGCTCAAGCTGGACCAGCATTTTCGTTCGTTCATTGTTAGAATCTGGTTCCAGTTGCTTCACAAACGGGAGCAGAAAAATGTGAGTTCAGCACGTTCTATGTCCGATCCTTCCCGCTTCTTCTCTTCCTCATGAATGGATAAGGAAGAAATTTACATTTAGCATTGAAGCTGACACAGATAAAATGTATCAGTATGCAATGCAGTCCACCCCATAAACGGACGAGCTTAACCACTTACAACTCCATCAACGCCTCGTATAAGTCATTAGATACGTTTTCGCGCGTTCGAGTGTGAAAACGAGAACTGAAACTTTGATGAAAAATATTCCCGCCGAGAGAAACCACTCCAAAGATAGCTTCCTCCATTAATGGGTTTCTGGTACATGTTGATCGAAGTTGCGCAAAGGAAACGCCACAGACTCTTGATCAAAGGGCCAAGAAGGCTTCAATAATTATAGCCCATATGAATAGGAGCCAATACCCTTCGTGATAAGTATATGGCTTGACGAGCACTATTCACCCGAATCAAACTCACCACAGAACTCACCACGTTCACTTGAGCGTCACTCGGGGGAAGACAAGACTGGCATGTTCATTATTTCACCGAGACGACGTAATTAGTGTATCATGTTTCAAACTCTAATCTCAAATTTCCTGAACAAACATGGCAAAGTTCCTTTTGTGGTTGTATCAAATTAGTACGTATTCCATCCTTCCAAACCTATTTACCCGACCGAAAACGTCGTGAGGAAGACGTTCCCCATAATGGCCTTGAGAGCCTTTGACTTTTCGAGAAGCATCGACCAAGATCCCGAAACTTCGAGCCGAGCATTACGGATATCCCAACTTGGCTTTCAACTTGATCGTATAGCCCTTAGCTGGACTCAATGGGGGGTTTCGACTTTCACCCTGTCCCTTATCCGAAAAGATGAAAAACTGCTGAATTGGCGAGGGATATCAGAGGAATGATTTAAGCTGAGTCGAACCAAAAGAATTCTTTGGAAACCATGCCGCTCTGGAGTTTTCCTTTTTCGTGTATCTCACCATGACAAGAAATCATCTGGAAGATGAGCGAGTAGATTTCATTTTGGGGAGATAACCGTAGGTTTTGGTGTGAGTTGACCGTAATAAGCACTCATTACTGAACCCGATGAAAATTTGAAGGGAAAAATAGTATCAACGGAACATTATCGAAAGAGCTCATCATTCATTAGTAGATCGAGGAATGAAGCAGGAACAAAACAGCGATCGAGATCACCTGATTAGACCAAAAACAGTTGCTCTAATCATTTGTGGTTTCAGCCTTCATGAAAAATCCATTCATGCTTCAAATTTTCGATGCAACGAAAACAAATTATTAAAAGTTCAATTCTTCGACATTCTTTTGTCACAACTTTATTTAAGCTCTTTTCAGTATGAAATGTGTAATATTATAGACCTAATCAACTGTTACAATGGTCGTGGAATGAATCGAAAGGTGTTTAAAAACGGCTGGAATATTTCTTGATGGGACCCGCTCGCAGTCATATTGCGTTTAACGGCTAATAAAAGCAAGTCTACTCTGCAGAAATAATAGTAGCACGTAGTACGAAGAAGCCCGCTAAAATAATATTTCAGCGGTGAGAGGAAACCGTGTGTGAAAGCGAAACGAGCAAGGTTATGCTGAGTTTCAATGTGAACACAACATACTCTTGTATACATTGACCTTAAGCCAGTAAAAATGTTGGAAATATTTCCGTGCCAGGAAATCGTCAAACGCTAACATTTCGTCGGAATTTAAACGCTAGGTGGCGTCTTCTAAAGCAGTCTTGAGCTTCCACAAGGTTAATGGTTTGAACTGAACAGGGTTGAGTGTAACATAATACGGTATATATCTGTCATATCTGTTGAAGGTTGAGAGATAGATTATATACCCAGTAGCGTTAAAATAATAAAATCTAAATCCATATGAACAAAGGAGGGAAGGGATACGTAATAAAATCATCACTGTGAACTGGTCCAGATCGTTAACGAGGTATATGAAAAGCTAACAATTTATTCATGCTCCTTCGGAATTTTTCAACGAGCCCTATGGGGAACGATTTTACCGCCTCGTTAGTCGTGTGCTAAACGGGTCGAAGGTACCTCGGGAAAATCGGATGCCTGGAAAATCGAATGAATTACGTTACAAAATTCACGCGATTATAACCATTACACCACTGGAGCTCTAATGGAGCCAAGGGGGTTCATGAATAAATCCAATTATTGGTGGCAATTTATTTTTAATCTTCAGGCAAGATTGACTTTATTAAAAGGTGTGCGATTCTTATAAAGGCGATGAGCGAAAATGATTTGATCATTGTCGCCTGTATAGGTCCTGCTCGGGTGGAAACAGAGGTTTGACTAAAGGCCGAGTCGTTCTCTGATCAGCGAGGAATAGAACACTACAAATTGTTCCAACGAATGCTGTTATTCAACCGTCTACGCTTTACTGGACCGTATATTTCTTCCATTGCGGAGCTGGCGAGCGGGCAATAAAAAAAGGAAAAATTGCTGTTCACCCCACGCTAACTTGAGACGGTTGAAGAGAACTTGGAAAGAACTTGGAATCCTTGAAAAGAATCACGATCGAAAGTCTGTGGGTGAACAAGACTGCATTCTTCTACTCTGAACGGGTTAAAAGGAAGTTGAGTACAAAGGCAAGACTTCTTTTGACATTGATGGAAACATGCCCTTTTACAAAACGTAAGAAAATAGTAAAGATTATGGACTGCTCGAATCCTTGAAAACCATAAACTTTGACCTAAATAAACCTTCACATTGCTGTTGAGATTTTAAAATGTATTCCTGGAATTGATCGTGGCGAGCGCAGTTTCAACTTGTGTATATCTATCACTTTGTAACTCTTAGAGCGTTGCGGTTCCTTTTATCCCATGCATTTATTGACGAGATCTTGTTTCAGGTAATTTGATCGAGAAAAGTTCTTCTGCTTTTAGCTTTAAGGAAAGTGAGCCAAGTGGGCTAGGGTGATTTAATTTAGATGAAGTAACCCTCTTTTCAGAGGCCACTTCCTCCGTCTAATTTAAACTCAAACTGGCCGCATCTAGAAAATCGAATGGATCAAACATCATTTCCTTTTACCGCCTTTAGTGATTTCAATTAAATGAGGGCAGTGTCATTACTAAGTGACACGAACAGAAAGAGAAAACCATTATTGCATTTCCTTTAAAACCACATTGCTTGGTGAGTCTGGGACTTTGATACAGTCCTGGTCGTTTATCATGCCTTCAATAGATCTAGCTCCTGAATAAAATTGTATCATCAAGGTCACCACTTAGGTATGGGTACAATTAGAGGTAATGAGGTATAACCGGCACTTCGAATGTAGTTTCTTACAATTTTATGGGCCATAATAATGTCAGTCATAATATGATTTTTTCGAAAAATGAATGTTCGAGATTTTTGGCGATCAGGGCGTATAAGGTATCATTTTCTACTAAATTTTGGACGCTGACTCGATTCGAATGAGTCTCCATGCTGTTGGTCCGAGGAATAACCAACCCATGTGAATGAATTCAAAGCGTTTCCAATTAATTGCAGTTGATGATTCGGTAGAGATGCCAATCGTGTGATTATTGTTTGTAGACAGATGGCATGGAGCAAGAGTATGGGGAAACAGTGAATAGTAGAGTCTCCAGGACTCATTCGAATCGATTCAGCATCCAAAATTCAGTGGAAAATGATCCCTAACTACATCAAAAAATCACTATGGAAATAGGTAGGTAGTTGGTTTACCCAGTTAGTACCCATTTTGGTGCCCAATGGGGCCGAGACCCATCTAGATGGATTCAGCGTCAAACATTTTAGTAGAAACTGGTATCTCAAATGCCTAGTTCCCAAAATATCCTAAAAATCCAGACACCTTGAAACACCCAGAAAATTTTTTTTGGGCCGAGTCGGAGAGACTGCCGTTTTGCATGAAACATACTTTGATTATTCAATCAAAAATGATAATATGATAGTATTTCATAATAAGTATATACGATTATTTCTCAATCCCTCATGTTGACTTCATGAGGTACTCGTATTTGCTGTTTGGTCCCAATAATAATAGAATCGGAAATGAAAATAATTAAAATTCTGTATTCATATGAGGTTATTATTAAAAATAGAAGAAGGGAATCAGAAACTCCGCATGAAAAGGATTGTTTAGAGCTTTAGAAAATGCTTCAAAGAAGAATACCCGTCAACGTTTCGAGTTTTCATTCGTTACTCGAGGCACAACTTAGCCAAGCAGTCCACACTGTAGCCATACGTGATAGCTCATTGTCAGGTGGAAGCAAGTACAACTATTAATGAGACAATTTTTTCCCCAAGAGCCATCCCGACAAATGCCTCCAGGTCGACATCCACACCACGTCGTGAAACTGCATCGTGCGAGTTGTGTTTGGAATATTCAACATTATCCCTTAACGACTCATTCATATGCGCCGCACCAACCGCGACGGGGCTTTTCTGCCTCGCGCGGTCGTTCCGTTCGATGTAACACGAAATACAGAAAGGGGTCCACGAACCAAAAGCTACAATGGACCAACCAGTACTCTCAGTCGTTGCAAGACATAAATATATAGAAATGGAGAACTCCACTTATAGGCACTGTAGTGGAATTTCGCCAGATTACATTACCCAGGTACCGACGTTCAAAAGCGAACAAATGGAAATATGTTATCACAAACGGTTCGGATGAGTTCAGATGCCGTGACCGTATTAACGTGCCTGATTTGGGTTCTCAATTTCAATAAGTTCAACTATGTAGCCTGATGTGGTATCCACTTAGAGGCGACGGAGTAATTTATCAAGATCAAGGACTTCTTCTTAGCTCGAGGGATCAAGGGCAAGAAGTAGTGGCTTAGCCTCCGTTTGATCAAATTAACCCCTTTCGTCGAGGTGACTGACGTGAATCGTCAACCAGGGGGTTCTTACACTAGTGACCGTGACCGTTTTGCGAAATTTCCGTTATTAATACTAATTAAAATAATATTAATGATCGGTCCTTTTTTCCGGAAGAATCCTCGATTACGTCAGACAGAATACAAGTACACAACTGTTTGGAGTAGCGCTAATGAGCGGAAGTTAAAAAGAAAGTAGAAAAATAATCAAAGGTTTCAACTCGGGATAGCTACAGTGCACGGTTGCGGAATCTTTCTGTCTCAAGCGGATTTGGAGACATTTTGGTTGGTTATTCCACGAATAACCAACCTATGTGATCTTGCCAGAGTCATGGGGGGGTCAACGATCTCCGATTGCCCCCAAAATTTTGGTTGGTTATTTTTTAAACGTTTCATGATGATGTTTTTTTTTTTTTTTTATAGATTTTCGAGAATTTTGACGATTTAGGGAAGTAGGGTTTCATTTTCCACTGAATTTTGGACGCTGAATCCATTGGGAGAATCCCGGACCAATTTTCCAATTTATGAATAATTTACATTCCCAAGCAAAGCATCCCGTAAATTTAATATAATTTATAATATTAATGAAGATGGGGGAGAGGGGGTACCCGAACCCTGGACTTCATGCTTTCAACAATTTTAAGCTATTGATTTGCTTCAGATGGTATTGAGCGATACGAGCTTATTTCTTTCAGATAAAGTACTTGTAGGACTCATCGCTCAAGGAAACTTACGACGATTCAGAAGAGGCATGAGGTCCAGGTTACGGCCTCTCTGTTGCTGTGGCTTTTGTTTAATTTTATCGAATTTCCGAATAGACTCAAAGCATTATAGAGGGCCGTGATGGAAGCTTAGCACCATCAAAACTCGAGCTCCCGTCGTGTCGACTATCAGTTTATTCAGAGAAATTTCCTCCGGAAATCCCAAGTTTGGCAGGCCCGAACGGCCTAAGTCATCAATCACGGATTGAGAGTACCTATGAAACTCAACTCAGTATTCTCGAAGCGCCGACTTTCGACGGTTTAGGATTATATAGACGTGAAACTTGGATTCACGTCCCACACAGAACCATTTCATCAGCGTCGACAACTACGTCAAGGCCTAGTTTTTGAAGGGCGCTTTGTCCTCGTCAATCAATTCCACCTTTGGGGAATATTAATACCTCTCGGCCCTTCGTGAAGACTGATAATACTTCAATTTAATTTAACAAAAGTATATACAATCTTAGGGACGAGATCCTGTTAACTAATGGAAATAGTTCTAGGTCACTCGGCTGCCTGCACAAGGGGCATTCAAGTATGGAAAGGCCGAGCTGGGCTCCTTCGCATTCCTTCCATACCGAATCACATCCGTCGCGAGTTTCTCAGTCACGTCGAGGAAGCTACGTCCTCGGCAGAATTGCCCACTTTCAAGACAAGACGCCAATTAGACCTAGATACGGTGCAAAGCGCCCTAATCCAGACAGCATTCAACCAATCAAACGGGGCCTTTGAGAAGCACTGAGGATGTCTTCGTTCTAATGATAAGAATTACAAATTAATCAATCTTGATCAACCTTCTTGGGAAGTATCAACCTCTCGCAGAGTTCAGAAATTCTGATTAACTTAAAGCCAAAGTCACAGTTATCCATGCCAGAGCAGATTTTCCTACATTGCCGTTTGTACGTCCAAAATTATGTTGAGTCGCAATCAATTTAATACTTCAGCTCTTTGTTGCTGTCCGGATTTTCCAAAAATTGTAATAGCGTTAGGAAAAATAATTATTACGCAAGAAATTGTTACAATAGTTGATCGAGTGAAAAGTTACCATTAGGAAATACTATCAAGTAAATACATGATTAATAATAGGTAAATACTACGTAATATTGGCGGTATAGTGCTATTCTTTTGAGAATCATTATTCGAAAAGAGTGAATTTGATGTTGTCACTGACATCATGAATCCCTTCACCTCCCGGACATCAGGTATGAAAGCAATATCTTCTTACCCCATTCATCATTTAGCAACAAAGGGAAAAAAAGAAAAGCGTTCGTTCCCCAGCTTAGGTAGCGTGGAGCATTCGTCATGTCCGCTTCAATTGACCGTGTCATCGAGGCCAGGAAGAAAATCTCTTATGGAGGTCTCATCGACCGTTTTCTAAGGCGAAACGCTTTTCTTCCTCGAATATCTTCCCGTGACATCAATCGGCTACTTCCATTATTGCAGCTAGTGGAGATATTTCAGTAGAGCCTGCACGAAAGAGTTCAATACCAGTCCGTTCGCACTTATCGTAAAGCATCCGCTGAAACATGTTCCATTCATCCTGATGAATTGAAATCATAAGGCTACTTCTTTATGTACAGCCCGCTCTCATCAGCTGATGGGTTTAACATGTACTCAGCTTTCAAAATCGATTGTGGGTCCTTTCGACGCATTTAAAACGACTAACTCAACAGTTTTGCGCCCTACATCCTAGTTCAGATCACTCACCACGTCCTATTGTGAATAAGCTTTAGACGCGGCCTCAGGAAAACTGAGGTAACACACACCTAAAACCCGCCGCCGAGATTAATGATGGGCCAAGGAAGGCGGTGGGAGGAAAACGGACAGAGGGCGAGATTTGTATTCCGAAACGTGTACTTGGTTAGCGGTTGGGCGATGCCGTCAAAATGATGTCAGGGGGTTCCTGCCGGAATGTGAGGTACGACTGACCGTATCCCAAAGAGGAAATGAACACGAAACCCAACTGGCTTGCTTAATTCGGGCGAGAATCAGATATGCCAAGCAAACTAGGAGAAAATCAAAAGGATGCGGTTTATTAATTGTCAACCGAGGTCCTGTTGGACGTTCATGATAAATCGATTTTTGTCACGAGAGCGCAACAATGCGAATTGGACACGTTTCAAATGAGCGTTCCAATGTTACAAGGACAACAATTCCCCGCTCACCCACGTTCAAAAGTCTTAAAGATTTCCCAATTAACGCATACCCTATCGAGATTTTTCGCGATTTGGACAAGTGAGGTATCATTTTTGGCTAAACTTTGAACGCTGAATCGAATGAGATGGGTCCCGGAGCAATTAGAACCCACTAGAAGAGGTTACGGGCCAAAATCTGCCTATTTCAAATGTGGGTTTTCGAGATTTCTGGGGTATCATATTCCACTAAATTTCGTACGCTAAATCGATTGGGGTGAGTCTCCATGCTCCTGGTCCGAGAAATAACCGAACCCAGTAAACAAATTTGCAGCTCTTTTTTGTTTTATTTTATTTTATTTTTTTAGGGCTTTTGAAAGTTCTTTTGAAAGTGCGTGTTAGGACTTGTACCTTGTAGATCGATTGAATGCGGAATCCAAGATAAATTAATGTGTTAGCGAATTTGCGGATAACGGATTTGAGCAACCACTCGTGAAAATCAACTTGAAAATCGGAATGGCTAAACACTGGTGCAGTATTCCTAACCAGCCAGGAAATATACAGTTTTGTTCTACGGATCTTCAGTGAAGCTGTGTCCGATCGTTGGTAGAATCAATAGGTTCCTCGCAACTTTAGAAACATTTTAGATTGAATTCCAGTCAAGGGCTGTTTCAAGCGTGGATTTAGAAGGATAAATTCCACCTCTGAATTGATGGACTCCGCGTAGCTCGGGAGCGGGTTTCATTTACACGCAGATTCAGCCTACGCTCGTATCAATATAGCCCCGTCTTCGCCATTATCCTGCCGGTTCAATCATGTACAAATTGTATCGCATTTATAAAGGATCCGATGAAAGTAGATTACACATTTATGGGAGTCCACGCGGACAGCGTGATGAATCAGGGCGTAACTGGATTCTCCGAGATCCACGAGGAACGTCGCTGTCGATAACAGTAGGCATTGCACTCTCGATATATCATTTTCTTTTTCATATATATTCTACAATAAAATGTGATCTACGGAGAGACGATGAGACGCACGTCAATGGACATGAAGAGCAGTTTACTCTATCGACGGTTAGGTATTTGCAGTCAGCCTTGTTCTTTCCACTCAGGAATTATTCCGAGTTTATTCAAATTTAGGCACTCACAAGGTTGGTAGTTTGGTCTGAATGTAAAAAGTGGAGAGTAGCGTTGTTTGATCCCGAGATTCGCTGAGCGTCGTGGATGACCGAAGTCTGGGCGAACCGGTCCCCACAGGGCAAATTGCAGGTTTCTGGAAAAGGGTCGAAGACAGCCGCCTTTCCATTTCAGTAGCGAGAGGGAACGTGAGCCGCGTGCTCAACGACTGCCGATGACGGTAAAAAGAAGGAAACAACTTCTGATCCTGAAGGAATAAACCTCGGGGCACCAGAGGAAGAATGGAACAGCTCAATATGCCCAGGGTAGACTGCTCACGCTCAGGTTTCTCTTGAGTTCACTCCATGTTCATCCACGACATATAGTACAATTATGCGACACCTCCGAACCCAAAACAAAAAGTGTAAGAGGATTTATGCATTTATTCATCCCACTCTAGCATTTGAAAACTAATGCCGCTCATGGAAAACTATGACCGCCTACCGCGTAGGTATTTTCAGTCAACAGTGTTCAATCAGTTAAAGTGATGGACGACGCCCCAGTCCATCAGTTGTGTTCGGGACTTACCAATAACCTCAATAGCTCACGACTTGGGGTCTCACGATCAAAATTGAACGTAAATCACCCCCGTCCGTAGCTACAAATGGCGTCCCATCGTATACGTCATCATTTTCAGCATAATTATCCTCTTCTAAGGCGTTTTTGAAAACCAATTACGAACACAATTTTTATTCGATAAACGATGATCGAAAACTCCGGCAGATTGGGACG